>JANDJT010000169.1:12971720-12983562 GCA_024331685.1 Stegophilus panzeri | reverse complement strand
ATTATAAAAAATATAAAATATAGACGACACTGGTAATACTGGTGTTATCGGGGCGTTTCCTTCTTTTCCCCTTGCTTTCAGATCGCTTATGAATGCCCATGCAGCTATGCGCGTTTTACTTTGTGTTTCGAATTTGCGGGAGTTCGGTGGCAGCATTTGCTTGAACAGTGAGTTCATTATTATTCGTAATGAAAAACACAACAATAACAAAACAGTACAATGACAAACTCACTTATATTAAACCTAGAACTTTTAAAACCAAATCTTCCGCCATGGTTTTGTCAGTCAGCTCGCCTCACACTTGTTACGTGATAAATGAAATCTGACTCCTGCTGATCTGTGCTGCGACTCGGACTCATTCGGGTCATGCTGAATTGAGCAGACACGTTCAGTTTTTAATTGTAACATCCATTCTCTAACTGAACGAAATGATTTTTATTACTGTAAAAAAGCAAAACGACGGTGGGGGGGCTGTGCCGCGGTGGACGAGTGATGTAATCATTGTGCGGCCGAACACCATGGAACACCATGGAACACCATGGAACACCGTGGAACACCGTGGAACACCGTCTATCGCAACAAGCCTAATATTCATCTCTCAGTTGTGTCCAAAGTTTGCCTGGTAGTGTACTTATCAGTGGCCTAGTCATCACTGCAGCTTGATATACACTACCATGTGTAAAGACTCTCTTCCTTTCTGCCACTGCTCATACAGCTGTTCTGATCATAAAGCTGTTTATTTGGCCTGAATGAGTGGTGTATGAAACTCTGTGTCAGTTCCAGTGATGCCACGTCACGATGATTCATGCAGCCAATGACTAAACATTTCAAAAGACTGGTGTAAGTCAGAACTGTGTAATGTCATGAAACATTATATACATTACAGTGTATTGATTTTTGTAATTCACTAAAGTTTAAAGAGGTAGCATGTTGCTTGAAGCATAGTTAATACCTGTACATATTTTGTTGGGCTTTATATATATGTGTGTGTGTGTAAGTATGTATGTATGTATGTATGTATATTTATATTTATTTATTTGTTTATTTATTTGTTAGTAATTGCTTCATGAAGCTCTAATGTGGAAACCTTGGTGATAAAGAGAGGAAACATTACTTGAGTACGTTAGTAAGTGTTACTTTTGTATTTTAATTTCACTAAATAATAAGCCAAATTTGCCCTTCTCTGAGTAGGTCTGGTTTATGCATATTCGTAAGAGAGAAGTTCTTAGGGCACCTACAGATGTTCAGCATTGTGTGCTTTGCTAAACTTGAAAGTAAGCACACCATAAAGATAGTGTTTTTACTATGAGGTTGAAGCAGTGCTACGTCAAGACACGTTTGAAAACATTGATTGTTCATAGAGCTAGACCATTCTTCATGAAAATCCGACATTCATCTAAAGCTGAAACAAAAATGGTTCTGGCTTTGGTCAGCCTTTGGAAAAGTTGGCAGAACATTTAACTACATTACATGCAGTATATAGCCAAAAATCACACCCATATGTGGGCCTTCCACAAACTGTTGCTATAAAGTTGGAAGCACACAGTTGTATAGGATGTCTCTGTATGTTGTAGCATTACAGGTTCCCTTCACTGGCACTAATGGGCCCAAACATGTTCCAGCATGATCATGCACAAAGTGAGGTCTATGAAAACATGGTTTGCCAAGGTTGATGTGGAAAAACTGGAGTGGCCTGCACACAGCCCTGACCTGAACCCCACTGGAACTCTGACTGCACCCCAGACCTCCTCACCCACCATCAGTGCCTGACCTCACTAATGCTCTTGTGACTGAGGCCCTGTTTACACTAGTGCGTTTTCGTTTTAAAACGCATAACTTTTGCTATGGTTACGCCTTTCGTCTACACTACTCCGGCATTGTCGACCCTCAAAAACGAAAACGCCGGTTTTCGTCACTGCCTATCCTTCCCTGATTCGTCAAGTCCCTACCATATGACCATTACACTACATTACCTTGATCGTTTACACAACAACATGGAGACAGAACCGCAAGCTTTGCTGGCTTTGATGTCATTCTTAGCAGCCATTGTGCAGTTAAATTCTGCATTTTATAATACTGCCTACATGCGCAAGAGGTGAGCTGTGATTAGAGCGATCGGCAACAAATCTCATTTCAAGTCGCGTAAGCCTTATATGGACCGCCGGTTTGTCATGCCTGCCGCTGACTAGCAACCAACTTCCTGTTTATACTTGTATGCGCATGCCCAGTGTGCATGAATGGTCATGTGACATGCGTATTCGGTCATGTAGTGTGCACGGAGATCGTTTCTGAAACACAGCGGAAAAACACCAGTGTGGATGAGGATCGTTTATATTTTAAAAACGCCGTTTATAAAATGAAAACTCACTAGTGTAAACAGGGCCTGAATGAACACAATCCCCACTGCCACGCTCCACAATGTAGTGCAAAGCCTTCTCAAAAGAGTGGAGGGTACTATAACAGCTAAGGGGTCTCGAGTGGGATGTTAAATAAATGTGATGGTCAGACGTCCACAAACTTTTGGCCGTATAGTGCAGGAGGGCTCATCTTATCGGTTGCACTTACAAAAGGTCAGTGTAAATTGGGTCAAAGTTGAATCTGAGTGAACCAAAACATTTCACGGTCTCTGTAGGCAACGTGACCCCGCTCTCTCCATAGGGTTAAAAAATGGTGGTTTTGCCCAAATCATCTATAAGCCACATAAGTCACTTGAATAAATCTATTTTAATTTCAAAGTAATCAACAACTTTGTTAAACTGTGTTCCTAATCTCTCCGTAAGTAGCCTCATGTAGTTTAATCTGCATTCGAGTCCCCAAGGCATTCAATCTGTTTGAAACATTATTACAACCATTAAGAGAAATGATGCGATCATGATTTTATAAGTGCTGCATTTTTATCCGAGTTCCTAATGAGGGGTGTGAAAATAAGTTGAATGTGATCATTATGAGCAGGAAAATGTTCTTTACAACTGTTCCACTGCAGGCAGCTCGAAGCATTTAATGGGCCAACGATAATCGCTCGCATCCTGCTGACAGAAATCTCAGCTCATGTCATCGCTGCTAGCGCAAGAAGTGTGATGATTCGCAACTCTCTGCTGCTTTAAAGTAGTATTATTTCAGAAAATGCGTCTCTGTGCAGGCAGGTGCTAGATTATTTGACAATGTTGACAAAAAAATGATGCTCTTAAGCCAGACAAGGGGAGCACAAGTGTCTTGTTTTCTCCCCCACTGAGCAGTGACTTATTTTATTTTGTTCGCTGATCTTTTGTTTTGTTCCTGGCTCGGCTTCCTGTGCTTTTGTGAACGTCTTGGATGCGAGCGCTGGATTTCAATAAGGGTGTGGTACAGTTGTAAATCAGGAGACAGAAAAGAAGATGCTCCTTTGACGAGTGCAGTGGGGCGATGGCGTCTGGAGGCAGATGGTCTTCAGCTGGGTCCGTGTGTTCACAGACCCGCTCTCGTTTGCCCTTAACAACCCCGTCGTCTCTAATCTGCATCATGACCAGAGCGCACATGGTGCTGCGGGTCTCAGGCAGGGTGGAAGTGAAACACTTCAGCATCAGAAGATCACATTAGAATTAAGCATTGTGCCTGTAGGAATGATTGTAATCTAGTGTTATTTTAACCCACCAACCGTTTCTTGTACTTCTGCCTGTGCTAATGGTTTTATCTTGTAGGTCACACAATACACAACCAGAAACAAAAGGACCATTTCAAACGTCAGTGAAGTTCACTAATTATAAATCAATTATTTTTGCGTTTCTTTTTTGCAAGAGTAAACTAACCCAATATTTGAGTCAAACCTATTTGCAAATTAGGTTTGGAGCGATATTTATGTGTATGTAAAGAATCTTTGAGTTGTGTTTTTTTTTTTTTTTTTTTTTTGGGGCAAAGCTTTAATTTAGGCTACTCCTTCCCTAATTTACATGAGGTCTTTGTAAAGCTGCTTTGAATGGTGTCTGTATCGTTCCACTTTTTTTTTCTTTTTTTTCTTTTTTCTCTTTTTTCTCTTCGATGTTTCACACACACGTGATACATGGGTATATCATGAGTGTATACTTTCACACTATCCGTTGTTACCCAGATGAGGATGGGTTCCCTTCTGAGTCTGGTTCCTCTCAAGGTTTCTTCCTCATAACATCTCCAGGAGTTTATCCTTGCCAACGTCGCCACCGGCTAGCTCAATTAGGATAAATTCACACACTTAAAATCTGTATACTGTGTTTTATGTATTTCTGTAAAGCTGCTTTGAGACAATGACCGTTGTAAAAAGCGCTATGCAAATAAAATTGAATTGACATGGGTGCCCTTGGAAAACACCATAACGTTAAAGTAGCACATGGTCAGGGAGATTGGGAAGGTATTGTATGCAAAATGTGACAAAAGTGGTTTATATAATACACTGATTATGGAAATGCGTAAAATAATGGTTACTATTTAACCTTGGAGACAACAGTTACCCACATACTACATGTCCCAATTAGATGTTTCTCTCTCTCTAATCATTCACCAAGTATATAACCACTCTCTCTCTAATTACATGACCTCTAACCACCCTCTCTATAATCACTCGGTGTATAACCACCCTCTCAATTTATATACCCACCCTGTCACTCAAATACCAACCAAGTATTTAAAATCTGTAGGAAAAGCTTGGTTGGATCAGTTTCCAAACGACGATGCTGTGGAAAAAGTATTTGCTCCCATCCTGATTTCTTCTGTTATTGTGTATATCTCGTACTAAATAGTTTTAGATCTTCAAACGAAATACAGCATAAAAGACAGGCAACCTGAGTAAACACACAATAGTTTTTATTTTTTTATTGAAGCAAAAAAAGTTATCGAACACCTATCACCCATGTGAAAAACTAATTGCCCCCTTAAATTTAAAATCTGGTTGTGCCACTTTTAGCAGCAATAACTGCAACCAAACGCTTCAGATAACTGGAGATCAGTCTTTCACTTACTTCTTGGACTAGGACTTACTCCTATGCTTTGGATCATTGTCTTGCTGCAAACTTCTGCTTGAGTTTCAACTTGCAGACGGAAGACCGGACATTCTCCTTTAGGATTTTCTGGTAGAGAGCAGAATTCATGTTTCCCTTAATTACTGCAAGTTGCCCAGGCCCTGAAACAGCGAAGCATCCCCACACCATCACACTACCACCACCATGCTTGTCCGTAGGTATGATGTTCTTTTTGTGGAATTGGTGTTTGGTTTATGTCAGATATAACGGGACCCCTGTCTTCCAAACAGTTCCACTTTCAACTCCTCAGTCCACAGAACATTCTCCCAAAAGATTTGAGGATCATCAAGGTAGGGATGTCTCAAGAACCTATACTTCGGTACCAAGTCGGTACCAACATTCTTAAAACGTGACGGAACTTGTTTTTCTGCAGCAGCGTTGGTACCGTTGGTAATAAAGGTTGCAATTCTTCGGGAACTGAAGGGGGCAGCAAATACACGTAAGTGTTTAAGTCGGTCCACAAGTGGTGAAACAGAAGAAAAACACCTACAAGCACACGGGGAAAACTACAGAAAATGGCGACAATTTTAGCTCCGCCCTGACTCGTGCTCATGACTCAATCAAGCCATGCTGATTGTCTGAGCAAATTACTTGCATAAAATAAATCAATTAAATAAAATTTTGGCTTTCGGCTCAGCTGGAGGCTTCATAATTTAGGATTAACAGTGATTCTTCACAAGCAGCCTTATTTTGTGAAATACTATAATAATATAAAAGGCACCCTTTTCTCTGTGGCCTTATGTCATGTAGGCTTAATTAGTTATCAGCTTACGCTTTGGTTTCTAATGCTCATTTGTGATATATGCCAGCTTTTCCATGGGGCTCCTCAAAATGTGCTAGACTTCTTGTTCTATTAATGCCTATGAATTAATTTTTTTGGAGGGGGACCCCCCCCAATTTAGTCATCTAGACTCTCCCCTATCACACAACAAATCTTAAGCCATCTTTTCAAACTGCTGCTCATTCTATGTCAGGGTGTGGTGTAACTCTGAGGAAAGTACTGTCCATCCCCTTCTGCATTCTTGAGCTTACAGATGCCCATGGTTGGCTGGTGTGACTGTGATTGATAGGGGAGAGAGAGATTTCGGTCGAGCTCCATATCAGATTTATCAGAGGCATGCAAGGGCTGTATTTAATCATCTGGTCAGATGATGGAGGAATTGTGGCATTTCATAAATCAAATCTTCAGTCTGATCAGTCAGCTGATGTAAATTACCAAGATGTAAATACATATTCTAACATTTATTTCAGAACATTTTGGAAGAATATCCGAAGCCTTTGTTTGAATTGTTAACCGACGCTTATGTAAACTCGCTTGTGTGCTTTCAGGTTGCACCTCTGATAGAAGATGTCCACAATGGTGTATCCTCGTGAAGAGAAGCTGGAGAAGCTAACGCAGGAGGAGATCATCTCGAACACTAAGCTGGTGATCCAAGGCCTGGAGGCACTGAAGAGCGAACACAACTCTATCCTGCACAGCCTGCTGGAAACCATCAAGTGCCTGAAAAAAGATGAGGAGGCCAACCTTGTGCATGAGAAGTCCAACTTGCTCCGTAAATCGGTGGAGATGATTGAGCTGGGCCTGGGGGAGGCGCAGGTGGGCCTGTCTTTCTGGATTTTTGGCTTAAGAGTCTGTCCAAGTAAAATAAAACAAAAATAATTTAAAAAAACATTAATAGTCTAGATTTTCAGTGCATGTATGCATCTTGAACTAGAATTAAGATATACGCCAAATAGGAATCATCTTGAAGCTATCTTTAGTAAACTAATGATAGAATGAGGAACATTTTCGGCATTTGGAAAAAGATCTGATTCACTCAAGCCATCTTGTATCCTTCTTTCTCTCACTCTTTCCTTGGTTTACCTTGCTGTGCCTGTATCTTGCTGTGTCTGTGTCCATGTGCAGGTCATGATGGCTCTGTCTAATCACCTTAATGCCGTCGAGTCAGAGAAGCAGAAGCTTCGGGCGCAGGTGCGGCGTCTGTGCCAGGAGAACCAGTGGCTGCGGGACGAGTTGGCCAACACACAGCAGAAACTGCAGAAGAGTGAACAGAGTGTCGCCCAGCTGGAGGAGGAGAAGAAGCACCTGGAGTTCATGAATCAACTCAAAAAGTATGACGAAGATGTTTCACCCTCGGTAAGAGAAGCACCTTAGATCTTTCATCTGTATGTGTGTAAACATTGTTCTATTGCTCTTTAAAAATAAATAAATAAATAAATAAATCAGTTTTGATGTTTAGATAAAAAAAAATTAATAATAGTGTATATACACAGTATATAATACAAAACTACTATTTTCCTATCTAACTGAAAACGGTGGGGCTTTAACTTTGACATAACAAAAAATGACGATGAGCAGGACGTGCTCTTTGCATTTCATTTGTTCTACAATCACATGGCATGGTGAAGGTCATCCTTGGATGGCTCTCAAAATTTGCTTAGCTTTTCACTATTTAGGAAAACTACTTAAAAGAAAAAAATTTAATACGATCTGAGATAAGATAACATTTATTTTCTTGTCATTTAAACAAGTTTATATATTTTGAGTATTTTCTTAAATGGTAAAATATGGCATATGGCAACAACATGCGACAATGGAACTGTGGTGTGTGCATTCATGAATTGAAACAGGCCTACATAGCAAAAAAAGACACTATGCTTATCTAATATTATATTAATAATATAATATCTAATCTTATAATATCTAATATTAATATTATATTTACTTTTTTATACATTCAAAGTGATTTACATTCAAAGTAATTGCGATTTCAGACATTCTACAATTGCACCTTATGTTCAAAATTTTATGTTTTGAGAGAAAGAATTTAAAAGATACTTCACCAAAACAGGTTTGGATCTAATTTTTGTATGTATTTTGAGGGAGTAAATCCATCCACATACTTTTTACAACTGTAATTCCTTTCTAGAAGATATAAACTTTTACATGCTTACTAAGTGGCAAAAAAAATGCTGCAACTTGTAGTCTGGAAATTGCAGTACTTGTAATCGTAATCTCATACACTTTTTGCTATTTATGGCTATATAATACTTACCACCATTGCACACTGTTTCCATATGGCAACAATTCTGCTAACTTAGGAACCATATTGTTTTCTTTGATTATTATTGTACCAATCATGCATCTAGCTATAATGTAATTGTTATTTTTAGTGTATCAGCTATGTTTATCTGTAGTTTAGTTGAGTAACTTTGTAATATAGCTAGCTAACTACATTCCTAGTAGTCTTTAGTAGTTTGTAGAATAGAGTGTATACATCCAGCCTTTACTCTCTTAATATGCCATGACTTTTTGAGCCTGAGACACAAATTTACTAAGATAAAAAAATAATAACGTGTGCTAATTTGCAGGTACTGTGAGATAAATTGCGTGCACAAACACTGGGTGTGTTGCAAACGAGTTACAAAGAATAATTGTGTGAATTGTCATGCACAGTCAGGGGAAATTTAGGGAAGTATGCAAGAACACTATGTACAAGAGTGTGCTGCGCTCGCCGCAGTGAGATTGGATATCAAAGAGACTGCCTGAAGATTAAACTAAACTTGAAACCCAAATATAATACACACTAAAGGCAAGGAGAAAATATTAATCAATTATATGAATAAATAAAGGATGGATTGTTCTATTGTGATTTATAAATTTTTTTTGTCATAGCATCCACTACGAATGCCGACACATTCGCTAGTTTGCATATTGTGTGTGAACAAAGCAGCCAGTGGGTAATATTTATTATAGGGAGTGGTTGAAATTCCACTGTTATTTGGTTAGATAGATACATTTGTTTATCAGTCGTTACTGATTAGGTCCGGCTTTCTCGCTGGCTTCTGTGTTCTGACATTGCCATTCACCTTCCTCATGTTGGCAGAGAGCTGAGCTGCTTACATCAGCACTACTCAGGTAGAAGCAGAGCCTGTGGGGCTGTATACTGGGTCAGCTCTCCTCAATCTTTTTATTATTTTTTTAAAAGCCTCTTTAGCATCACAGTTCCTTTTTAAAACCTGTGAGAAGCTGCCAAAGAAATCCTTCATTAAAATGTAGCTTGCTTTTTATTTTTTTAATTTTTTTAAAATATTGCCTGTCAGAACTAATATAAAGCAATATGTGAGGTGAATATGGGAAGATGATTTTATTCAGCATTCTTGTATACTTTAGGGAGGAAACATTTGGCCAGCTGTTAATCCTGTGTGTCAGGTGTGTGTGTGGTGTCAGGTGTATATTTCCAATTTGCTTTTGGTCGATAACCAAACCTTCAGCCGAACTCAAATGTAAACATAATCTGACATGTTGGAGCGTTGTGTTGTCGTTTTTATGGCAAGCCGTCAAAACATATCTGGTTCTAATTGGACACGGTTGTCGTTATGTGTTTTGAGCATGTTCACTAACTGAAAAGACTCCAAATATTGAATGACGGAGCTTTTAATTCTAATTTCATCGTAGGTTTTGCCTACTGGTGATTGTTCAAGTCATTTCCAGGTTTTCATTGAGCGGAGTTATATTTTTGTGAAGAGGCAGATAAGTATATCTGTGCCAACAGGCAGAAAAGTGGTTTATGGTTAAGCCATGCCTTTTGTCATTTGATGTTCTAGGAGGAAAAAGATGGCGAACCACCTAAAGACTCTCTGGATGATCTGTTCCCTAATGATGATGAGGAACATGGCCAAGGAAGTAAGTGAACTTTTCCTTTTAAATCCAATTGATAATTACTTTGTGAAGTACCTGTACCTTACTTATGTACTCATGTACTGCAATATACTACACATCAAGATTTCTTGTTCGTGGAAAAGTTAATAGTCGGATCATTTTTGTGAATGGTTCCTTAGTCTGAGCTTTGCGGTACGTGGTTTCTCAGACAGAAGTGTGTTGCTCTTCCTCCCCTCCAGTGCAGCACCAGCACAACAGTGCAGCCGTGGCAGCAGCGCAGCAGGGAGGATATGAAATCCCAGCTCGCCTCCGAACCCTCCACAACCTGGTGATCCAGTACGCCTCTCAGGGTAGATATGAGGTGGCCGTGCCGCTGTGCAAACAAGCTCTGGAGGACCTGGAGAAAACCTCGGGCCATGATCATCCCGACGTTGCCACCATGCTCAACATCCTCGCCCTGGTGTACAGGTTCGTAGCTGAACTGAAGTTATACTGATAACTATTAACTGTTTTTCACTTTGTCTCTCTCTTCTTGCTTCTGACACTGTTGTTGAGTTGCTCCTGCAATACCAGCGAGGCACTAACAGCCATCACTTCTTTTGTCACTGTCAGGGATCAGAACAAATATAAAGAGGCAGCACACCTGCTCAATGATGCTCTGTCCATCAGGGAGAAGACTCTTGGCAAAGACCACCCTGCGGTAAGTTACATCTGCTATATACCTTTCCCTTCCAACATCCATCCATCCATCCATCCATCCATTTTCTGTACCGCTTATCCTACATGCCTGAAGCCTATCCCAGGGGACACCTTGCACAGGGTGTGATCCCATTGCAGGGCAAAATCTCACACACACATTCACACACCACAGTTATTTGTGATCAAATTCAATTTTTTCTCTTTGCCTGCCACGATTTTCATGTTAGCAGTGTTGGCACCAGCAATCACCAACCACTACAATCAATTTCATCCTTCATCCTCAGTTGTAAAATATATCATGAAGGTAATTTACAGGGAATTCAGTGACTGTGTAATGAAACTTTCTGTACCTTCTATGTTGAATACAAGCTGAATTCACATCTCTCCTGTGCAGTTTGCTGATATCGATTGACCTGATAGGACCAGTTTACCAGTAGGGCCATAGATTCCCATTATTGATCTTGGTCTCATCGTCCATCTGTCTCATTGTGTTATCATACACTCTGTGTCTCATTATAGCTTTTAAACTGATAGTACTTACTAATTTCTATCTGAAATCATGCATCTCAGCTGTTGGTTCAGGTTTGTTGACACGGTTCACTGGCAAAGGATTATCATGCTTGTCATAAAGGTGGTTCTGTTAAAACTGATCTCTCTCTGTGTGTGTATGTGTGTGTGCGCGTGCGTGCTGTGCTGCGCTGCAGGTGGCTGCCACCCTGAATAATCTGGCTGTGCTATACGGGAAGAGGGGCAAATATAAGGAAGCTGAACCACTGTGTAAGAGAGCGTTGGAGATCAGAGAGAAGGTACACAGACATGCACTCATGCAGTGAATAGAAACATTTATCTATCTTTGCTATGATCAGTCAGGCACTATCAGTTTTATGCTTATGGCCACAAAAAATATGACCATGTGAGCTGCTCTGTTAACGTTTTTTTTTGTATTACCTAATCATATTGTGTCATTTACTGTCATTTCGTATGTGTAATTTTTTAGCATATACCGTAATAATCATGTGCTTCAGTCATTTGTCTCTGCCTGTGGTGGTAAATCTCACCACGTGACATTCTTGAGATGAACGCATAGGGTTTGAAGCTTTTCAAAACCTTCCATTCGTACATGACATGACGTATGAACGGAAGTGAAATATGACTAACCTGTATGTGTAGTTTGAAAGCATTGGTATTTAAAAAGAAATAAGAGTGACTAGAAAAGCATATTTTGGTCATATTGTGCATGATTGCTTAAAAGGAAATAAAAGTTATTTTTCCACAGTCTGCCATCAGAATATAATAACCTAACGATGAATGTCTTCTGATTTTTGGCTACCTCACCATGTATGTGTGTGTGAGACATCCTTGAATGAGTTTGGCTGCGTGAATGTGAAATTTGAATACTAATAATATTCTTTTATATTTTTTTTACTATGACTAATCACTTAAAGTAAGCCCC
>JANDJT010000169.1:12957086-12967938 GCA_024331685.1 Stegophilus panzeri | reverse complement strand
ATAATAAATTGAGTCGCATAATAATAAATTTTCTGAACATAGAAATACGCACTATTTAAGATGTTTTGCGTTTATGTATAATTTTAATAATCTGCAAGTGAGGGAGAATATAACTCAAGCACTGAGCTGAGCAGCTGAAGGTTAAAAGTCCACCAGTGGCTTTCTGGAAGCCCTGGGATTTGAACTGGTAACCTTACAGTCACTAGCACAGAATCATAACCATTGATCTAAAAATCGTGAAGATGACTTTGGACTGCAACTGATATGAACCATTTTGCTACGATGGCTTAGGGCTAAAATTGCTACCATAGCTTTAGGACTGCAATTGCCACATTATATAATTCTGTAAAACTGCTTTGTGACAATGTCCATTGTTAAAAGCACTATACAAATTAAATTGAATTGAATCTACATCTATCTTCTTGTTAAAACAGGCCAAAAAGTATTTTAAACATATTTAAACATATTTTTGTTTGTATGTAAACTGTCATTCTACTCCATTCCAGTACATAACCTTACATTATTGTAGTTTTATTCTATTTAGTTCTAAAACATGGATTTACAACACTGACATCCTTTTAAAAAATAAATCTTGGAAGTTGTACTCCCAGAGCAGAATGGATAACTTTACATACTAAGGCGCTGTATCTCTGCCTACAGCTGAGAACAAACCTATCTGGATGCATGCTGAGGAGAGGGAGGAGATGAGCAAAGTAAGTATGTGGTTCAGTGCATGTTCACATCTTTTTTTTTTTTTTTTCCCACAAATGCCAATCCAGTTAAATACTCCCGATCCCTACGGGCTTCACGTTTATGAAAAAGAAATGTATCAGAAATTGTATGTTGTAAAAGCTGCTGAGCATGAAATCTTGAAATTTGGCCCCCTCTAGTAGAAAAATATCGCAACAGGTGAGATTTAATCCACACTAGTGAAACAACTCGCATTAGAAAATGTTCTTCTAGTGCTGATTAATCTCACCTCTGCAAGTCAACGCACATTGCCAATTTAATAGTGTTCCAAACTGCATACTGTGCACTAATTAGTGTGGAACACTGTCCAAATATTTTTGATTTTGGGTTTATGAATAATCTGTTGCTCATATAGTTAAAGAAGTGTAATGAGAATAAAAACTTTAAAAACTTTCTGTGGAATCAAAAGCAGCACATAATCTACAGAATGAACTAGCCACCTAACATTAGCTAGCTAGCTAAAATATTAGTTCTGTTTGAAGGGAAAAGGGTTGCTTTACTGTAATGTCACAACGCACTGCATGGACTGCAGGGTAAATATAGGGGGAGGGTGAAATATCTTTTCACTAAAAGACACTGAAACCCAAATTCCACAAGGATAAATTAGCTGACTATTATTCACTAGCTTCCCACCAGATCATGTAAATGCCTTACCTGTTCAGCAAGAAAAAAAACTAAAACTCCATCACACCTGAATCCATTATCCCCTTATTGATTGTATTTGGTATTAACAGTCCCCCTCTCTCTCCCCTGATTGGCTGCTGTCTTTCTCGTGCCCTTATGTAGTCAGACTTCCTTCATGCCTAAGGATGTGGTGTAATATTTTTTTGACATATCCGAGTTGGCATATGCCCAGAGTTTGCATCCACCCCTGATACTTGATGTGATGTAGTAATACAGGATTGCCAAGGCAACTCAAAGAAGCTCAGGATCATCAACTTATTTTTTTCTGTCCTCTGACTTGATCATGTTTTTCATTTTTAACAAAAATCCTATGCACTGTAGCTTATCCACTCATAACGCTTCTGTGGTTACTTCAGGGCAAGCACAGAGACAACACCCCGTATGGAGAATATGGTGGCTGGTACAAGGCCTGCAAAGTCAATAGGTATGACACACGGGGTCTTAAATGTATGAAAGACACTTTTTTTTTTTTTTTTTTAGTCATTTCTTTTTGTCCAGTTAAATGGTAATGTTTGTCACCAGTCCGACTGTGAACACCACTCTGAGGAATTTGGGTGCGCTGTACCGCCGGCAAGGCAAGATGGAGGCTGCGGAGACCCTGGAGGAGTGTGCCCTGAGATCCCGCAAGCAGGTCAGTTACATAATCTGCCTGAATCTAGTGCAGCAATAAGACTTAACAACCCGCTTTTGGAAAACGGACTCGATAATTCTTGAACATTTTGTATGCTCACCAATTCTAAGTCATACTGATGTCTTCTTTTTACTTCTTCTTTTCTTCTGTGGCCTGCTTTGGATACCAGAGTAACTCAGTAAGTCATTTTGTCTAAAATAGGAACACCCCCAGTCCCTTCACCAGTTTATAAGCTCTTCATTTTCCATAAACCTCCTCTCTGTAGAACAAACATTGCAGATTAAATCACTCATGGTCACTGCATCACAGCATCACAGCCAAAGCTCTTAGTAACAATCTTTTGTAGAGTAGGAATTTAGATGGGGAAACAAATAACATGCTTAGTAACATGCCCCCTAAACAATTGCATGTGTGTGTGCTTGTGTCTTTTAGGGGATCGATCCCATCAACCAGAGCCGTGTGGTTGAAATTCTGAAGGAGGGTGATGGAGAGAGGAGGAGGAACAGGGACAGCATGTCCAGCGTTAAGTACGATAGCAGCTCAGAGGCTGGAGAAGAAGTGAGTATGGGCATAGAATGGAGTGGGGTAAGTGCATATCCACTTCATCATCCAATCAGAGATCAGTAGCATTCAGAGCACAGAGCAGCCCTGCCCTAATCAGCTAGCTAGCAGAGACCAGGAGGTTAGAGTGTTGGACAAGACTATAATAGAACATTGTCCTCTGACACTTGAGATTAAAATACCCCCATTTCCCCCAGCACTGATAGAGCAGTGTCTTGGACAGACCTTGGTAGAAGGATTTGTAATTAGATTCTTGCATAGCAGGATTCTCAGTGTAGAAACATCAACTGGAGAATAGACCTTAATCCGAAATGAGTTTCAACCCTGTGCTATATAACAGAGTGCAGCACTAGCCTAAGAATAGACATTAATCCAAAAGGAGTTTCTAAAGAACAACAGCGTTTGCATCGCATATGTACATTTGACTATTGTTATTGGAATATTAGAGAAATAGGTGTCTGTGAGTGTGAGGTATATTTGACAGAATGAAATAAACAGAGATTTATAACTGCATATACTGAATTTATCCTCAAATAATAATGATAGTAATAGTAGTAGTTCTCCCCGTGCTTTGGGGGTTTCCTCCGAGTTCGCCAGTTTCCTCCCCCGGTCCAAAGACATGCATTGTAGGCTGATTGGCATGTCCAAAAGTGTCCATAGTGTATGAATGGGTGTGTGTGATTGTGCCCTGTGATGGATTGGCACCCCATCCAGGGTGTCCCCTGCCTTGTGCCCCATGCCTCCTGGGATAGGCTCCAGGCTCCCTGTGGTACAGAAAATGGTTGGATGATGATGATAATAATAATAATAATAATAATAATAATAATGAACTGTTATATTGATACATAGGTAGCAGTGTAGTGTACTCTGGTAAGGCTGCTCTGTTCTGTTAGTGTCTACTGATATTTATGTCGAACCAAATGCTGATTGAGTGTCCTGGCATTTCATCAAAGCATGGTTGTTATGCTTGTTTCATTTATGTAACTTTATTTTTTTTTGCCTGAAGTATTAATACATTGTATGTTTTTGTATGATGTTAAATTTGCACTTGAGCATTTTGAGCATCTGTAAAAGCACATGTCTCATGCAGAAGCCAGTGTTAATTTCCCCTTACTCCACTTTAGTCCTCCCTACCAGCATTTCAGTTTAAAGGTGCAGTTTGTAATTTGTAAAAGTGTACCTAGAACATTTCTGATTTGCTGTATTACTATGCAGTGGATCTAGCTTGTTTCTTCATTTCTCTTCACTTTGTTTTTTTGGCCCAGAAATTAGCTGGAAAAGTGCTGTTTAGTTGTGTTGCGTAAAGGGCAACCCACAAAGACATACCTTGTTTCACAAGAGGGTGTTGCAGGAGAAAGCAAGTTGTCTGTTTTCATTGCAATTGCAATTCACATTTAATGTAACAGCAGAGAGCAATAAAATAAATTACAAACTGCTTCTTTAATTCTCCAAAAGATGAGCAAATCTGGTTCAATTATTACATGAGGCGTACCTCATGAGGAGTACCTGGGTAACCTGTTTTGTTTTATTTGTATTTTATTTAACAAAACAGATGTATACCATAACATTTTGTAGGGATACATAAATGAATTTACAGTTGATTTGGATGTACACTGTAGTCTCTAAAATGAACTGTTAACTCTAAACTCATCTGAGCACTGCTCTGCTCTTAAGCTAAAAGAGTTCTGTTTTTAAAACTCTGTTGGTGAGCGAGGAGGAAACCTGTCGGGGGCTTCTGCAGGAGGGAGAGATGCTGTGTGTGTTCCAAATGCTTGGCTTGCCTCTGCACTCGTTCCAGCTTTGCTTTATTTTAAACTTCACTGCATGCACTGCTCGTCTGTATAGCCCCATGTATTCTTGCACCATATTGTGTGCATTGCTTTGATCTTTTTTTTATTTATTTATTATTTTTTCAATTTGAATTATCTTGTTGTATGAGCTGCACCACACTGACAGTGCACATTTAACCCACGTTTCTACCGCTGCTCACACTTCTGTGTTTTGGAGTGTTCGAGTTATACAACAATGTTTGTGCTAGTTATCAGAGAATGGTGCACAGGCCTTTCGACATTTTCCAAGCTATGATTGTGAGGTTTTAGTTCTAGGAAATGGTTAGAAATATTTGGATACTTGTGATTTACAAAACTTGGGTCATTTACATCTCTGTTTGGATTTCGGTGAAAACGAAACCACACACCACCACAGAAGGGCTATTGGAGATTGATATAAAACCCAGCCTAAATTTTGAGTCTGCTGTTTTTGGTCGTTTGTTTGTGTGTTTTTCTCTAAGGTGGTGTGTGGAGCTGTGTGGGTTGTGTGGCGCACAATTATGGTCATATCCCTGGCATTGCAGTTCATACTGAGGAAATCCAAAAGGACTTTGTATTCAGATTGAATAAAGCTTGCAACTGTGCTTCATAGCATTCGTTTTATTTAATTTTTTTTTAAAAACCTGAACACTGAAACAACAGACCCAGTTCCTTGGCTTAATTTAGACCATCGGGTAGTTTCTATAATGATTGCTAATTCACAGGGACAAGTAAGGTGGATGCTCCACATGATCGAAGACTAACAATATATCGACTTAAAATGTGTTGTTTCACATATAGTAGTTAATATGGTGAAGCTTTTTATTAGGAGACATTGGAAGGAGTCGCCAGTGCTAGACAGCAATAAAGCTGTCTTCCTTTAATTTTTTTCTGGATGAAGAACATTGTTTTTAGCAGTTTCTCAGAAACAAGCTGCATATGTTTTGTTTTAGTAACTTCAAGAGAAATTGAGGGAATGACTTTATTAACTGCTATAACATACGTAAGTGAAAAGTAACCTGGAACTAACCCATTTGCAGACATTTCCACAAGATTAAATGCAACTATAAATGGATAAAAACGTGTATGATGTTCTTTAATAAATGAAAATTATAATAGTTGATCAACTGCTATGGTGTAAGAGAAACACTCAAAACACATTGGGTTGTGCTGTTATTGAAAGTAATCAATGTTAGGGCGGCTCCCAACATAAATTAACTCCACTTTGTGTTTATTCCTTGCTTGTTTGATGGACCTTTTGCTTTGCAACATAATTTCCAGTAGCTCTTACTAGATTTATTCAAGATATGGCAGTCTATGTACTGTACATTTTGTGACACATGTAACATAATGGTATATCCTATAGTCTAACCTTTTGAAGTATTTATAGCCATATTGCAAATACATTTAGGCAATTTGTGTGTGTGTGTGTGTGTGTGTGTGTGTGTGTGTGTTTACACTGAGCCTGGTTTGAATGTTTTGATTGCACTGAGCACATAATGAGTGCTGGATTCAGCCATGCTTGAGTAAATGAGGGGGTAACGTAGAGCTTCTGTACACAGTCTGTAGAGTTGGAGGGTTGCCAGGGTTTCTAAAAGCAGGCCGGAAGGAAGGGCAACATGCTACCTGGTCTTGCTCTTTTGGCAACCCGGCACTGGCGTCTGTTTATGGTCACTGTGTAAGTAAAGGCAGAATACAATTCATTTGATTGTTCCAGTAGGAGTAGTTGTAGGTTATTCATATTGTGACGTGCTCGAAGTGCGTTTGTGGTTCATTTATGCATGAATCGGCCGTGACCTTCACCTCATCGTTGCCTTTTTTTTTTTTTTTTTTTTTTTTTTGGTTTTGCATTATCTAACTATGCATGCAGTTGTGCACTAAGTATATTGAGTCATGAGCTTTCTTCAGTTTTCTGTGTTACTAACCAACTGCATCCATTAGTTTGTTGTTCTTAACCTCGCCATGACAACCAATCAGCCAATGAGATCGGTTCTTCCGGATGTGGTGGATTGTACTCTCTTCCTGACGTCCTTGGCTCCTCCTTGCATCAAGGGAAGAAAAATAACAATAGAAGCTAGCTCCAAATAGATAGCTTACAGTTAGTTAGTCTTTATTTGACCTTTGCAAACAGGCACTGCAGTAATACAGCCAGCAGGGATGAGCGGGGACTCTGACACCGGCAAAGAGAGGAAAAACAATTACAGACATCGGTTAGTCATTTACTTGTCATTTAGTCATCGTTCTGCTTAAACATGAAGCCCATGAAGTGTAACGGCTTCCACGCCCAGACCAGTTTTTATTTGCTTTAGAGTTACTGCGGCATTGGCAGGGTGTGTGTGTGTGTGTGTGTGTGTGAGTGAGGTTTGTGACCGAGCGCAGGGCAGAGCGTGCCAGGCCCGCTTCCACCCTCCCTACTGCACGGTGCTGCTGCAGCTGAGTCACTCGTACACTCCCCTGCTGGAGTCACACAAAGGGTAGACCAACAAAATCACACTTCCTTAGCCAGACAATGCACATCATTTACCCAGGTGCAGTTTTTGTTGTTTTGAGGCCAGTTCTTCACAGCTAGCCAAATAAACTGACTGACTCCGTGATCCTTCTTAATGCCTATAAACCAGTCAGAAATGACCACAGCTGAACCTTGTGCTTCTCCAGTTTCCCAGTGGAGCACATCATTGTTGGTTCTAGCATATTTGTTGCCCCAAGTTCCACCCCTTTGCTCCCCCTTTCCCACTGAAATCCCATTTCAGACAGGATTTGGAAACTTCTGTGTGTTTCTATTAGCACCCATAATAATCAGTGCGTGTGTTCACACCAGTAAAGCATTTTTTTTTCACCACTATTGATGCATGTAAACATAATTTTCCAATAAAACACTGTCAGGACTTATGTGGACACTCCCAAAATTTAAGCCTAAATGGATTTTTCATGGTTAACAAACGAAAAATCTATTAACATTTCTCGGGTGAAGCTTCAGTAAGGAGAAGCTTTAGTTAAAACTAATGAAAGAAGACTTAAGTGAGTGTCGGTGCTTTGAGGTAAAGCTGTTGAAGTTTTCTGCCACAGGAAAAATATTCAGCACAGAGAAGTTTGTACGTTATGGTTTATCAGTTATGTGAAAAGCTGCATTCATCTGACTAGCTTCAAGAAAGGGAGGATGGTGAAGGAATGATGGTTTATAGTTGTTATAATGGGAACAAACTTGTACACAGTACTGTAAAAGGGTAAAAGGCATGATGTGTCGCTCTTGCTGTGGTGTAAGAGGAACCGAACTGCACGCCCCATCATGTTTTATTCCTTCCATAATCCTCTGATAATCATCAAATAGCTTGGAAAATTTGTCCAGTTAGAAACGTAATCTAGTTTTAGCTAATAATATGGCTTCAGCTGTAATAGGTTATCATGTCTGGATACAACAATAGCTACACAGTGGCACTCCATATGCACCCCTCCACATCGTACCTGGCTTAAATCAGTACTCCGTTTTCTGAGAGCCATGAAGCAGGACACCAACTGGCTGCTTGGAACTTGGCGCACTTGGCATTTGAAGGCTTGGTAAAATGCCGCCCCTGCATGTGTTGGCCATGCCAAGGAATGGCCCTAGAGCACATACTTTAATAACAAGCTAATGACATTACAATAATGCACTAATAACAGAGAATATAAATATTAGGATGTCATACATGAGAATAGTTCAAACTAGAGCTGGTAAAGCTCACAGATACAAATGGCCATAGTCTGAATTCTAACCTGATTTAGTCATTTTCATGTAATGAGTCCCATGTTGACATTATTATTATTATTATTATTATTATTATTATTATTATTATTAGCAGCAGCATCCTGCTGGTTTTGGACTGAACAGAATGGCTGCAGTGTGTATTTGCAGAGGTTAGAAAAGACTTCGTTACAGCTAGATATTGACATCTAGTGCTAGTCTACACTTCTAATGTTTCTTGTGATTCTCAATGGTGTGCTTTCTCTTTCTGTTCTCCTTTTTTTTTTTCTTTCTCTTTATTAGGCATAAGCCGTCAAGATTTTCCCTCCATCTTAATCCCCCTCCCCATCACCTAGCAAAGGATGTTCTTGTTCCCTCTGGTCTTTCAATTACGCATCTACAGATTCGTCCTGTTCCATTCCTGGTGTCTTCGGCGAGACTGCACCCTGATGCTTTCACCTGTTCTCTCAGAAAATTGGGATGGTCGCTTTTTGCTTAATTATCTTTTTCTTCCTCTTTCTCTTCTGTCCCCCTGCCCTGATAATTGTAGACGTTTTTTCCCCTCTGTGTCTGCTTTCCCTTTGTCACTCTCTCTTCTCTTATTCGGTATTAGCTGTATAAAGTAATCTTTACAACTTTGATAAATGGAGAACACGTGCTTCTTTTTGCTGATTAGTCGGCTTTACTGCGTCCACAGTATTGCATTTGGAATTTGTTTTAAAATGTGCAATGAATTATTTTGTTCTTTTCTTCGGTCTCTTCTTTGTTTGTAATCTTGTATTTGATTGGCTTATATTGAAGAGGTAAAGTCTGAGTTTGCCTTGTTATTTTTGGTAACCTGCGTGTCAGTCATTTTATTATTTTTTTAAATCCGTGATTTTCCTGATTTTAAAAAAAAAAAAAAAAAAAAAAAAAAAAAAATTGTTTGGCTTCCTAATTTTAACTAGTGTAATATCCAAAGGTGAACAAGGAGATGAGGACAGCTGTGTCTGTAAACACTGTTACAGTTAGTGGTGGGGTGAAGTGGCATGGACATTAGATTCCTCTCTCCTTTTTATGATTATTACTAATACTGTACTTAAGTATTCATTTTTTTTATTCCACATTATGTTTACAGCGCTTGTCAATGCTTGCTGTGCCTTTTGGTTTGAAACATGATAATGCAATGGCTCTGGATCTAGGACACGTTCTCAGTTTCCTGCTCTGCTGGACAGCGCCGTGACATTTTCCAGCATCTAGGGATTAAAAATAAACGAGAAATAATAATAATAATAATAAATACACACTCCAGCACCGCCACAAGCAGGGCCACTCCAGTGCTCCTTCTCAAGCCTGCTGTTACATGGCTGGAGTGCCAAGTAGTCAGCTGATCCTGGTGTGTATGGTTAGTATTTAACTATAATGTTTACCAGAGTATCAAAACAAAGGGACTGAGAAGGCTGTGCGGGGGGAAGAAGAAAAAAATCTGTGTATAAACCACACTAACACAAAGGTCACTTTATTGTCGGACTACATTTGTGTCTTGTACTTGTCTTGATCATTGAACGCTAAACATCTAGATATATTAAGGCTCTCAACACACTTGATTCAATAAGGGAATGCTGATTTCAGCGAGTTCACACAAGTCTGCAGTCTGATTCCGAAGACGAGGCTCTTGCAGTCCACCAATGCTTTGATTGAAATGCACCTTAGGTAAAATATGAAGGGAACCTGTACGTGAATATGTACGCTGTCTTACTCCAGACTGAAATCTGTCCTCAAGCTTCTTGAATAAATGTTGAGGATTCTGTCTACACTAAGGTTCAGCTTGTGAACTGAATGTTATGTCAGTAGTGCACTTGTGTAATGAATTGAACACTACATACTTTTCGATCATTTCGTCTGTCGATATGCCATTCCGATTTCTTCTGGCGGTTAACGTATGTCATCTTCACACTCACTGAAAGGCTTCCCAGAGACAGTGAAGGGTATAAACGTGAACAAACATTTATCATGTTATTCTAATAGACAACGTTATTGTGTTTTAGTGGAATGTGGATTATTTATTGAGATATATATAAAAATATATATGATGTGACTTTGGTTTTCTAGAGCAGTAGTACTGACCTGTAGACACTATCGTAGAGATTAGAACTGCATATATATATATATATACACATTCATCTGTCTGCATTGTGACGGTTGTTGAATCTCCAATAAAGGATTTCATTTGCGAAGGTTTGGCAGTGGTTACTCATGAAATAAATATATAATATATATATATATATATATAATCATTCACCTTGTGTAAGTGGAAAAAAAATCCTCACAGATAATCAGATTATGGTAAATAAACAGTTATGGATGTAAACAAATGGAGTACTGAGGTCTGCAATACTCAATTTAATTCACTTTTAAAGGAAGTGAAAATTTGTGGAAAAATGTCATTTCCTTTTAAACCTTAATGGAAATAAAATTAATCGCCGATTATCTCTTTGTAAAAGCTTGAAATGTGCTTCCTCTGATTGTACATGGATTAATAGAGGGCAAGCTGTCCTTGGAGACCTCACGGTTCTCAATACGCCTCCTGGTGGACTCTCTAAGTAGTGAACTTCAAAACCAAACACTGCTGATCATTGCTACAAGCCTAGAGATGTCTGCAACCCTAGTGATTATACAAACATCATCTTTCAGGTAGATGTTTAACTCATCACACTTGTT
>JANDJT010000169.1:12918991-12945715 GCA_024331685.1 Stegophilus panzeri | reverse complement strand
ATATAAAGTATCAACAAACAAATGGTAAACATAATTTGTGATATGTATTGTTTAAAGAAATGTTAAAAATAATAATAATAGTAGTAGTAATTTTTTAAAAATCGTATTTCCCCTGAACTTTTGAGTCTGTTCGCCTCGCGCTGCCAGGAGGCTGCAGCATTGTCCTTGTTATTCAGCAGCTCGCGCCCGAAACCGGAAGCTGTGGAGAGAGAGAGAGAGAGAGCGAGAGAGAGAGAGAGAGAGAGAGAGAGAGAGATCGGGGGACAGGGGGAAGAGTGATGTGCGATACTGCTGTAGGGTCTCACTGATCAGCTCACTGTAGTCCAACTCCGACTCCAAGGACACTCGCGTTAAGCAGCACGCACGCGCGAGTTTCTGAATGTGACTGTACACTAACTCATGCTGTGTGTTCCGGTGAACACTCTGAAAGGTGTATTCGGTTTCAGCCTCGTAAACCGAGCTCCTTTAGATTTCTTCCTCACTGTTTGGAGCTTACCTGTTTGCTTGTCTTCGGGTTGATTGGAACAGCAGCGACATGGACATATCGGACACACCGGTGCGGATCGGAACACAACACAGAGGAGAAAGCAGAAGCTCCACGAGCTTTAGGAATAGGAGAAGATGGACTCTTTTCCCTGTCCGGATGAACAGTTTGCTCGTGATCACTATCTTCTGCACTAATGGTGAGCATAAACACACACACACACACACACACACACACGCGCGCGCGCGCGCTACAAGTAGTTTGAGACTGTCGTGTCAATGGAGTTATGGAGAATGTCACTGTGGAGTTACACCTGGATCAGACCTCTCTCACTGAAACACAGTCTGATCAATGATACATATACTACCTGACTCAGTCCAAATTAACATATGTTCAACCTATACACCTTTTAGGAGTGAAATCATTTCCGGTTACTATTATAACACAAACTAGTGTGTAAAAAGCTCATATTATAAGCAGAAGTGCATGCTTTACACACAATACACACAAAACTCTCTACTGCATGAATTATTACATCTACATGAAAAAAAATGTTTTTATGTATTTGTATTGCTTGAATTAGTTCACGTAATATAAATATATTAAAACATTTTTTTTTGGTGGGGGGAATGTCAAATAGCATAGAATATAGACAACACAGAAATAACACAAAATGTATGACATGGCACTTTATTTTGTTATGTCAATGTTAAAGCCCCCTTTTTCCATTTACATAGGAAAATAGTAGTTTTGTATTATTGCCTATCAATAATTGGAGATAAATTAATTGTTGCCATATGGCAACACTATGCAGTAAAGGGCTAAACCCATTTATTCTCCATCATGAAAGAAAATCTGTAAATGGAAAACATCAGATTTTTCTTCTCCCTGATTCAACAAGATGTAGTTAAGACCTTACATATGCACATAAGTTAATAATATTCTTAAAATATTTGTAAAGACACTGTGACATTTATCCTTATGTCAGGGTAGTTGTATTATAACACTGCTTAGTTTTGTTTGGGGGAGGGGGTATAATATAAAAACTACAACTGGAGCAAAATCTACATCATATTTATAATCTGATCTTAATGGCTGTACATTCCTTTAAAATGAGATCACCAGTGCGAGAATCCTACACAATTACACGATGCCACATTTTTGTGTGTAACCTTTTGTCTAGTTATGAATGTATCAGTACCTGTATTACATTAGTTGAGTGGATGTCTGTTCACTGAATTATGGTTCATGTTTGACCGCCGTGTACATTTGTCTGGGTTTCATAGAAGAAGAAAAAAAAACTTGCATACTAGAAAATGAATGAGTGCAACAGTACACGTTTAATTTTAAAGTCAAGTAAGATTTATCCAAAACAAAACCCACATTTCCGACAGATATTTCTGAATATTTGGAGCAGATATGTGCATGAGAGAAATTTCCCAAATTCAAACAGGACAATATCAAGCATGTTTACAGCAAATATGACTATTCAAGTTTTTAGGGTGAAGAAGAAGAAGAAAATAATACTTCTCTGTTTTTAACTTGATAGTGTATTATGAGACAACCATAATAGCAGTTGGTCTCTATTTTGGGTACGGATGAATAAAAAAGTGAAGAAACTCTCAGGCCCTTCATTCAAATCAATGAAATAAACCAGAAAAAGCTGAAGGAGTCGTTTATTTGTCTACATTATAATAAGTATATACTTAAGCATAGTTCTAGCCATCTACCCATGATAAACTCAGAAAAGTTCTCAGTTCTACTCAGCCTGTTTCACTGATCTCATTATTATATGGGTTTAATCGAAACCTCAATAACAAAAAAACAGACAAACAAGTAGACCTATAAATAACGTGTACATACCTATAAATAACTTGAATCTATTGATTTTAATTAAAAATGTGTGTTATGAGTGGAAAGCTCAGGGGGGAAAAAAACTGTATAAAACTCCAATAAATAGCCAAAATATTATTATGCACATTTAGGCCTAAATAATGTGCGTGCTATCTAAATAGTAAAAAAGTAAAACGTTGTAAAAGGTTTGAGAATATCAGCTCTGAATATGTATTGTACAGTTGGGCTTCAGTTTTGTTCTGCAATGTATAAACAATGCAGTGTAACCAAACAGTGTACAACAACAAGAAGTAATTAAAGGTACACTTAAAGATCCCACCTCAGTGACAATGCGCAGTATGTTTTTTCCCTTTGGACTGTAAGATAAGACTTTTCTGCTTATCGCCAGAATATTCCATCATTTCATCATGTCATGACACACAACCTCCATCTGGCCCATGTCAGAGTACAACACTTGATTTTGAGTGTCATTGGACAACCTTATTAGGTGTTTAAAGATCAGGGCTGGAGATCTGCCCTGCCTTGCCTAGTTGACATGCTTATATGAGTTCCACTCATGTGTTAGTGCCACGTTGATGAGGTGTTCTGGTGCCATTGAAACCTATTCCAAACAAAAGCCTATGATCTGGGCTCTGTCACTGAGCTGGAGCCGTCGGCACTGTGTGTTGCCCAGGGCACGATCAGTACATCCTCCTATCTTTCATACCTTTCACTCAAATTCCAGTCCGCTGATTATGAGTAATATGGGCAAGAAGTCATATGAGGATAGTTTGTCTAAATATTTTGTTTACAATATAAATGACAGATAAAGAATCTTACATTTTCAGCTATGCAGTGAATTACAGTCAGCATACAGCGTTTGATTACAGTATACAGTAAAAATCATGTTGAAAGTCATCCTTTTGTTTAAAGATTTTTAATGTGAAATAGATTCATTCTGATCAATGAGCGATATCATTACATTTTCTACAGCATTTAAAACCTGTGCAAGCAGCATAGTATGCAAGTTTCCTGATGGTACGATTTCACATTATATCATTTATATCAAGTTACCTTATATCACTGGACTTTTATAAAGAAAATGCATTAGAAATATTAACTTATTAGCAGTGAGTATGCTCTTTGCTCTGCCTTGGAATTGTTTTGTCTTTTTTTTTTTTCCTCTATGGATCCAACTTTTGGTCTGATACGTCTGTTGTCCCCTTTCCCTTATTTGTTTATTTGTTTGTTTGTTTGTTTGTTTGTTTGTTTATTTTAAATCTGATGGTTCCCTACATGTTTATATTGTTTTATGTTTGAAATACAATAAAACATTTTATTATATCTAGGGTGGGAAATGGAACAAAATATCCTATCACAAAAAAAGAGATTTTACCCAAAACACAATATGTAACCTAGCGTTTAGGTTTGCTGAGCTTTACGATTTAAGCTTGAAGACACACTAGAAAAACAAGAATTAAAAAGCCCACAAAATCTGTTATTTATTTGTTTTATTTAGTTTTTACAAAAAGAAAACAACCAAAAAATATCAAATGTGTAGCAATTTTTTAATGTGTCAATTGTTATTTAAAAAAAAAAAATTAAAAAAAATGCCTATATGGCTTTTAGCAGAGGGGATTATTAAAGCTAATGCTTATGTGTGTGTACAGTATGTGGGAATGCTTTTATGTGTTGATGAGGACCAAGATATTATAATCATAATCATGATAATGATAATAATAATAATAATAATAATAATACTTGAGAGGTTTTTCCTTTTAAACAAAATTCAGCTTTTTAAAATGTTTTTGTTTTTTTTAAAAAAAGAGAGCCAACCAGTTTCCTTTTGGCTAAGATTAGGGTTATACAGTATTGTGCAAAAGTCTTCGGCACATTCAAAGAAATAATAGAAAGCAAAGATGCCTTGAAAAAAATCCACTGTTAAAAGCAGTAAACAGTAATAAACTAAACAAATCCCGAAAGACTCCATTATCATTTTTATCTGAAAAATTGGGTATTATGTGTATATGTTGCTTTTTTTTTTTTTACTGCCATACAAACATTTTCATGTAACGTTGAATTTTTTTGTTGAAAAAGTCAATATTTGGAATCTAAAAAATTTTTATTGACTCAATAATACATAAGTCAAAAAATAAACATTTAAGACAAAATTTGTATTTAAAAAAAAATAGTGTGCCTAAGACTTTTTCACAGTACTGTATATGTAGCTGCATTAATAATTATGTCAATAGAAGGGCCTCACAAGGAAAATAAAAAAGTGTGTGTATGTACGTGTGCATGTTAGGGGTGATTATACATCTAAATCGGAAATAAGCTTGTTACTCTAATACCTGAACTTTGTATTGCTATAAACAGGACATTGTGTGTGGATTAATTTAGAACATTTCAAGACATTTTTGTTTACCTAGATTAACAGCAGCATTTGTGTATTTGGATTTTAGTAGAACCATTTGTTTGTCATTGTGAAACTTATACTGTGCATTTGCCAGGGCAGTCAGTACTTTTAATTATCTGTGTTATTGAGATTGAAGCTGTATAATGAAACAGTGGACCTATGTTTTTCATTAGTTCTGACTCAACAGAACTCATGTATAGTAAACAGAGGCAGTCTAAGGAAGGAACAGTTCAGATCTCAGGACCTCTACAAATCAAGTATTTACTCAGTAGGTGATTATAAACCACATCTGTTCAGCTGCATGTCCCTCTCTTTAGTTCTGAGCCTTTGTTGTCATCTTCTTTCCATATGTGGTCAAGAAAAAGTGTTTCATGTATGGTCTTCTTAAAAAGATTGTGTGTGTGTGTGTGTGTGTGTGTGTGTGTGTGTGTGTGTGTGTGCATGGGGTGGAAACGTTTTATATTTTGGTAGGGACCAAGTATGTGCATGCATGTGTGCATTACTGTATTTGTAAGTTTTCATTTCAGATTTTCAAAAAGTGAAAAGTCAATTGAGTTCACATCTGATCCATTCGCACCTTATCTATCCTGCGCTGCCTCCCTCCTCTCTGCACACTCCACTTTGATCTCTCTGGGAAGCGGAGAAATTGAGAAAGAAAGAGAGAGAGATGGGGAGAGAAACCCATTTCCCACAGCTGACTTTAATCAAAACCAATGTTTATGATGGCTGGATTTTTTCCACTTGAGCAGTTCCTCTGGCACGATTAAAGGAGTTATACGACAATCCAGAACATTAAGAACAGGTTGTGCATTTTAGAGAAATCAGCAAGTTTAAAGGTTAAAAAGTGAGGGGGAAACGGAAGGTAAGACAACACAGTGTAACCTTTTAGGTGGGTTTAGTAGGGCTTTCTACAGTCTTCCCACACAGACTTGCTTCACTCATCTCTGGACCACCCCGTCTCTGCTTACTATATGACCATAATTCACCTTTCCATATGGACAAAGTCAGCTTGTGATGTTGCAGTGAGACTAAACATAAAACCTTGGGAGTCAGAGCCTTTGTGCCTCTCTCCGGTGCTGCTGAAAAATCCCAGAAGTGTTGTCAATCATGCAGTAATGCAGAGATTGCAGGGATTAGCATGTGTTTGACAGGTATAAATTGGATTAGGACACAGCGTGTTTGTGACTTGACTGGAATCTTACCCATGGGGCACTGAGTGAGGAGCAGGGGAGTGTAAACTGTCTGAGAATGAAAGAATGCATTTGTTTTTCATTTTAAGATTAGTAACATTGGGTGCATTAATTATAACCTGTACTAAAGTGGATACTCTAGTGGTTGTAGACTCTCACTTTAGTCATGATGATATATTGTACATGTGTTGTGGCCTAAGAAAGCCCTTCATGTGGTGAAATTGTGATCTTTTCTACTACATTTGCATTTACATTTACGGCATTTGGCAGACACCCTTATCCAGAGCGACTTACAGAAGTGCTTTGAAGTCTTTATCAATAAATACATCCTGATACTGGTTCACTGGGTCTTGGAATAAGAATACCATCAACTCTGTTGGGGATGTAATATAGTAAGAAAAGCACACAGACACACACTTTTCCCCTACTATATATAGTTCTGAAAACGACAGGTTTTCCTGAACTGAAATATGTTTGTCTTTTGCATATACCTTGAATACAAGTGACATTATGGCATTTGAATGCCTGGTTAACCCCTAAAAGTGAAACGGGAGAAATTTCCTTTGGACTATGGTGCAGAATTGAATTGAATAGGCTTAATTGAATATGTCTGTTTCACTACGAAACGTAGTAATCCAACAACTTTATCAAAGCCTGACATTCATTGTATGATGAAATCACACATGGCTAGAAAGGTTTTCTACATATTTAGGCATACGGAGTGTTTTTACCATTTGCAGAAAGACAAGGCAAGATTAAACACTAAAATTAAACATGCCCATACGTTTGAAATATGTTTTCATTTGTGATCATATTATTCCTGTTTTGGAATCCTTACATTGGGTTACTGTCAGGTTTCGAATAGATTTTAACATCCTTATGCTTTCTTATGTTTTATGTCTGGCCCATATGTGGTGCTCTGGAACATCATGAATTGTTAGGAGGTGACACATAACTTGGCCTGCTTTTATAGACCACAGGCCTAATTTTAATGCCACCAGTTTATTACAGCTTGAAACCACTGTCGTATTCACTATTTACTCACGACTAATCCAGAAGAATAAATGCAGCTACATTATAATCTTTGTGGATGATACTGCAGTCATGGGTCTGATCACAAAAGCCATTTGTGCAGCTTCAAATGCAGAGCTGTTTTGACAAGAAGGTCATGGTAGATATGATGACATGCACATGGAAACACTGTTTCATTTTATCATCTCATAACTACTGTATGGGTGAGACTTTTTGTGGATCCGGTCCAGGATTTTGCGATTTTGCCATCGCAGAAATGAATGCAAAATCAAGCAGCTTGCAATTTTTCAAAATTACCACAGATTTGGGCCAAGACGTGTCATGTGACGTCATCACAACACGCATTCAGCCAAAGCCCTCTTCGATTCACATACATTGGACATAAGTACAGCTAAAAGGTCTCATATACCAACAAACATCACTCTGAAAGATCGTGCAAAACAATTTCATGCAATTACCAATTCAAGTAGTTTTCTGCAAAAAAGCACTGAAAAAGATCAAGAAGAAGAAGAAGAAGAAGAAGAAGACCAAATGATGTTTTTCCAGTTTTCAACAATCCAGTTTCATTGGATTGGATAATTGCACAGGTACATTTTGGGAAGCTGTTGCAAGGTTGTGATGGACTTTAACACTAAACATGGCAAGCACATCACACACAACACTGCCAAACACAGCCAAACTTATTAACAAATTCAAAAAGACTGGAAGTGTTGCGGACCAACCGAGAAATGGACGTCCACGAAGAGCCACTGACAAGGCACAACTGACGATGTGCTGGCAAACATAGTCCCTTATGTATGGAGCCTTTTGGGCAGGCTTGGGGAGTAACGGAATACATGTAACGGCGTTATGTAATCAGGATACAAAAAACTGGTAACTGTAATCCGTTACAGTTACGTCAAAAAACAGAGTAACCAGATTACAGGTACATTTAGTAAAAAATGGGAATACTATCAGGATAAAAAAAAAATTCATTTAAAACCAAAGAAATTAATCTTTTGACATAACACAATATAGATAACTGCTTGATTATAGTTCTGGTTCTCTCGGGTTAGGGTGAGGGTTAGGGTTATTACAGTTCTGGTTCTCTCAGTCGTGGTTCACGTGAGCATCCTCCTGGTGCATACGCAAATACATTTTGCACAAAGTTAATCTGATAGAAATAAACACAAATTGTTTTTTGAAATGCTTTTGTTAGGGTGACCATACGTCCTCTTTTTCCCGGAGACATCCTTTCTCTTGGCCCTTAAAAAAGCATCCGACCGGGATTTCTAAATTTGAGAAAATGTCCTGGATTCGACTTTAGTTTCATTATGATGTGCTTATGGTCTAATACTGTATCATGTGTGCGCATATTTGCACTGCTTTAACCGCTCTCTGTAATTCCCGCCGCTGCCCTGTGTGTGCGGAGTTTGCGTATTCTTCCCATGCTGTGGGGGTTCCCTCAGGGTACTCCGGTTTCCTCCCCCAGTCCAAAGACATGCATAGTAGGCTGATTGGCATGTCCAAAGTGTCTGTAGTGTATGAATGTGTATGATTGTGCCCTAGGATGGATTGGCACTCTGTCCAGGGTGTACCATGCCTTCTGGGATAGGCTCCATGTTCCCTGTGACCCTGAAGGATAAGCGGTATAGAAAATGGATGGATGTTATCACTTCGTATTACACGGCCATTCAAATGTGTAAATGATGGCAGAAGAGAATACAATTTTAATTAATCCATGGACATTCAAAAGAATGTAGGAATTTATATAGATTTATGTGATGCTAATAGTTCTAATACTGTCTTTTTCAGTGTATTAAAATTTGCATTCATAGTAATACTGTTTTGAATTCTATTAAGACACGAAGAAAAAAAAAAAGGTGTCCTCTTTTTGGAAAACCAGAATATGGTCACCCTAACGTTTGTGATGTAATGTTACCCGCATTAGGGACAGTGATCTTTTATTTATTTTATTAAAACAAATCCAAACCTTGAACATATTTTAAGCTCTCAAATAAGTTCTAAATAAAAGTATTTTAGATCATATTGCTTTTCTCTTGACTTTATTACATATGTGATCTTGAAGTAATCCAAAAGTAATCAGATTACATTACTTTCATATTGTGATACTTGGATTACATTACTGATTACATTTTTATGAAGTAATTTGTAACTGTAATGGAATACATTTACCATCCCAGTAACCATCCCAACCCAGCTTTTGGAACACCCTGTGCAATCAGGGACACATGCAACTTCAACTGTGTGTTTGAAGAATAGAATAGAATAGCCTAAAAAACACTTCCAAAAAACCATATAGCATCAATGCAGTAAGCCCTTGGAAGCTGATAAAAATGCTAGAGGAAATAGTTACTAAAGTGTTGCTTTTTCTCTGTGAGATGTATAGAAGGTAAGTGGAGTAGAAGTTTCACCCTTAGGGGTGTTTAGGTGAATACTGACTCACTGTTGGACTCGCAATGTGAACCCACTTGCCATCATCCAGCTCATTCAGCTAACAACAGTGCTCTGTGTTTCCCCTCATAAAATGCAGTGAAAGCTGCGTAGCCCATGGCTGTGGTGTATAAATGAAGTCTTAAATACTTATTTTTACATTTTTTCTCATGTTAAACTTGCCAATTCTCAACTCCTATACACATTAATCTTAGCGTTGTAAAACAATTAGCAAAGCTATTAGCAGTTAGGTGGAAGCATCACTACATGTACAACATCTTGTAAATGGTTAATCTGTTTTATTGTCAGTGTAGCAAAATAACACTGATAAATAACTCAGTTTCTCTTTAAATAGATCAGGATATGTTTTTACTGTTTGTTCAAGCACAATTGACTCCAAGTTGCTAGCTGCTAGCAAGTCAGCTCTCTCTGACACTGGGGGGAAAAATAAAATAAAATAAAAACACGACTAGTAATTGGTATTTTCTGGACTCTTTTCTGGATGAATGAGTGTCTTTAATTGTCTTTAATTGTACATAGTACTGCTGTTGAATTAATCCTATTTTATTCATGATGGTGTCTTCAATTAATAAAACATAATTGACTGCTATGTTGGTGAGCTTAGCTAAATTTCATTAATTTGCTAAAAGTATCCAACAAGTTGTTAATGCCTCTGGTGTATTAAATGACATCCTTCCCAAACATACATTTAGACCATGTGACCGGAAACAGCACACAGACAATTTTCTAGTTTCTGCTTCTCAAACATGGTGAGAGTACAGATAAAAGCAGGTTTTTAAAATTTCAGGCAGCTTACTTTCATTATTATTTAAATTAATGCACATAGCTTTAGGTTTGTATGGATGTAGTGTTAAGTTAGTTTTTCCATGTACCTTAGTGCTGCATGTATATTTCCAGTAACCTGTACTTACATTTCTAGTAGTTTTAGTAGTTTGCCCAATACTGTCTATACAATCTGGATCCAGACTCTGCATTTACCATGAACCAGCTTTACAATATTAAGCAATCATTTGTTTCAGAAAATGTGATTGTTTACTAAGGCAAAATGTTGAATCACTATCTTATTATTAAGGCTTGCTAAAATTTTGTCTTCAACTGGCAGAAATGGGCTTCCGAAGATTTAATGCTCTACAGACTTATTCATTTGCATATTAATTAGGCCAAATTGTGTAAAACATATTAATTGATTTGCAGTGGCACATTGCTGTATTTTGCACTTTGAGGTAGAAACGGCTCAAATACTGTAGCATATTCATTAAGACAAACCTGGACGCTGTTATTTTCTTTCGAAAGTAAAATCCTCCACGGATCCTGTTAATAAACCAGCTTGCATGTTTTTGGATGTTATGGTGTTATTAAATTTGCTTGCTTTTACATCTGGAAACCTTTAGTAAGTTACAGTCTGACCTAATGTTTAGATAAGATTTATATTCTTAAAAGAATTCAGGAACTTTTGGGATGTTCAGAGATTATCCTCAGATTATTATGCAGCAGTGCACTCACAAATCCTCCTCAGTGGCATTTAGGCATATTGTTTAGGTTTCTTAGCTTCATAAAGAGGTTCTCCTAGGAGACCTGTCTGATTGGGAAACCCTTTGTTGTAGGGTCCTCCTAGAACAATAGGGACAACTGAAAATTTAAAATTCTACTCCATACATGCAGTACTGTATTTGCCAGCATCACATCAGTTGTGCCTTCATCAGTGGATGTTCGTGGACGTCCATTTCTCTGATGATCCGTAACGTTTCCAGACTTTTTGAATTGCTTAATAGTGTCGTGTGTGATGTCCTCGCCATGTTTCATGTTAAAGTCCATCAGCTTCCCGATCCAGACATGAGAATGATTTCAATACATTCTTCTTTTGTCAAAGGCATTCCTAAAGGCTATGTGAAAAAAAAAAAAAAAAATCTAATATAAACTAAGTATGAACATTTTTTAGAAGACATTTTGCTAAAAAATTTCCCCTATGTATGGAAACTTTTGGGACACCTCTAGATTGAACCCTATTACCTTTTTAAAAAAAAATTTTTTATAGTGTAGCCAGAGCTTTCCTTCTCATTTCCTAGAGAGCTTCTCTCTTGTTGGCAATATTCATATGAAACCTTTTACCTAGTTTCCATTAATGCTTCATAAATAATAATCTCCCCCTTATGCAAAACCTTATTAGGGATTATCATCACTATTCTGCAGAGGGAGAGCGAGCAGAAGCTGACAGTATATAGAGGTGGGGACCTCTATACTGATTTCCTCTCAGGGAAAACATGGTCTACTTCATACTAGACAACAATGAGAAACTTTTCAAATAAAAAGGCACAGATGAAAAGAAATTGGCATCTAAAGGAATGTTTCTGTTTTTTTATTATTGCTACTTGGAAGTGGATTTGAGATTTACTGATTAGATGTGGTTTGAGGTTCCTTCCCTTACTGGCTACTCTAAAACAACTTTGTGTGTGTGTGTGTGTGTGTATTTGTGTGTGTGTGAGTGTGAGTGTATATGTGTGTGTGAGTGTGAGTGTATATGTGTGTGTATATGTGTGTGTATATGTGTGTGTATATGTGTGTGTATATGTGTGTGTATATGTGTGTGTATATGTGTGTATATGTGTGTATATGTGTGTATATGTGTGTGTGAGTGTGTGTGAGTGTGTGTGAAGCTGAGATCGCACCATTGATGCAGATCAAAGTGTTGCTCTTGTCTTTGACCGGCTGCCTGAGCCCACAGGAGTGCTTTAGGTCATATTTGTCAATATTGGCCGGGAACAATCTCTCTCACGGTCTCATGTATTCACACACACACACACACACACACACACACACACACACACACACACACACACACACACACATACACACGGACACATGCACACACATACACACATACACATGGCCAGAGCTGAAAGAGGAAGCAGGCAGTATGCTATGTGCTGCCAGTGATGTTCTCCTGACTTAAACACAGCTCTGATCACAGCTTGCCTTCCATCAGCACTTCCTCCTCGTCTCTGTACACCTTAAACCTCTCTCTCTCTTTCTCCTACAGCTATTGCTGGGTTCATACTAGCAAACAACAAAAAAAAGCAACAGCCATCTATTCACTTTCTATTTCTTTATCTAACTTTGTGACATTGAGCCACGATTCTGGCGATATTTAAACTGATAAGTTGGCAGTTTTAGTTCAGATTAGTTATAATTGGATAAAGTGACAAATCCAAATGGCTGGCTTAAGTAAATTCCTCAGACCAATCATTTAGCATAGATCTGTTTTCTCTTCCAGTAACCTGGTTGTGCCTGACCACTATACATTGCCTAGCAACAGTTTCTACCTGTGTTTAGCTCCCATTCAACAGTGTTTTGGTTCAAAGACTTAGAACAAAGTGATATACACTATTAGTTTGTTTACACCTGACCACCTTACCCATATGTATTTGTTGAACGTCCCATTCCAGATTTAATGCCCCTTTTGCTGTTATAATAACCTCCATACTTCTGGGAAGGTTGTCCACTAGATTTTGGAGTGTGGCTTTGGGGATTTGTGCTCATTCAGCTACAAGAGCATTAGTGAGTTCAGACACTGATGTCGGGCAAGGAGGCTTGGGGTGCAATCAGGGTTCCAGTTAATCCCAAAGGTGTTCATTGGGGTTGAGGTCAGGGCTCTGTGCAGGACACCTGCATTCTTCAACACCAACCTTGGCAACCCATGTCTAAATAGAGCTTGCTTTGTGCACAGGGGCATTGTCATGTTGGAACATGTTTGGGCCCATTAGCTCTAGTAAAGCAGACAGTACTGAACTCTTTATGCACTGTTGCACCGTTTCTGTGAATGGACAGACCTTTGATTGACACAGGAAGTTCAATGTCTCTGATTAAACGTGGTTATGTCCCTGAAAATGTGATTGATTATGTGAAGACCATATCTGTACAGTGTGTTCATGGTGACAAAGTTAAGTACCCTACAGCTGAGGTTACAATGAATGTCAACGAACAAATGTATTTGATGTGTGTTGGGGTAGTTGACAGACCAAGAACTGACATGGTTCTTGGATAGGATGTACCAGTGTTGAATGACTTGTTAACACTGTGTGATAAACACACAAAGACACACGAGCTCAAGCCAAGACTGGTTTGCAGCCTCTGACAAACTTGGACACTAGTCTGATCCAGAGCTGTAACAAATCTAGAAGAACATGGCAGCAACACCGAATGGCAAAGTATTTGGGAACACTGACACCCAAGGTACCAACAGATGGTCTGGAGGGCAGAGATTGGAAGATCCCAGCCAATATTGCCCAGTTACAGGAGGCCGATGTTACCTTAAAGCCGTGGTTTGCCAGAGTAGGAGAAAGCAAATTACAAACTTTTGGGGCTGAAACGTATGTTTTGCAGAATGGTATTTTGTATGTGATATCTGATGGTGTTACACATGTTGTAGGTCTCTTGTGTTACACCTTGCACACACTATACCATTGTCAGGACATCTTGCACATCAGAAAACATACCAAAGACTCAGTTCCCATTTCTTCTGGCCTTCCATGTATACTGACGTACTCACACACTGTGCCACATGCTCTGTTTGTCAGAAAACCAGTGCTGTTCGCAGGTCTACCAGAGTGCCTCTGTATCCATTGCCGGTGATCTCCACTCCATTCAGAAGAATCGCAATCAACATAGTGGACATCTTGGTCCTGTGTGACTATGCTACTCAGTACCCTGAAGCATTCCCCCTAAGATCGATTACAACTGCCAAGGTAATCAGTGCTCTTGTGCAAATGTTTTCCAGAGTTGGTATCCCAGACCAGATCATCACAAACCAAGGGCACAGCTTTACATCAAGCTTAATGAAGCACCTCCACAGACAGCTGGGTATCCAGTCAATCAAGATGAGTCCCTATCACCCACAGACAGAGGGACTAGTTGAGAGATTCAACCAAACACTCAAGAGCATGCTGAAGAAGTTTGTCAGTGACACAAAAGATTGGGACAAGTGGTTGCCGTTCATGCTATTCGCATATAGAGAGGTACCCCAAGCGTCGACAGGGTTTTCACCTTTTGAATTGGTGTACGGATGGTCTGTCCAGGGTCCACTAGATCTGCTGAGGAAGAGCTGGGAAGCCCCTACAACATCCGCAGTGGGTGAGCAAGGCATTCTCCAGAAAGTACAGAAAAGATGGTATGACCAGTATGCACGATGCAGAGAATACCAATCGGGGCAGAAAGTACTGTTGTTACTGCCATCATCAACGAACAAGCTATTATCAAAGTGGCAAGGACCCTACAAGATCCAGAGATGAGTGGAACTGGTCACTTATGAGATACTGAGAATGGAAAGTCCAGCCAAGTTTACCATGTCAACCTCCAGAAGGAGTGGTGATAGAAGACAGCAGATGAAGAGAAAGTACTGTTTGCCTGCAAATGAACCCCAGAAGGAGATCAGGGTGAGGACGAGATGGAAGACATGGCTGTACAGAGATCTCCGGCAAAGATAACCCTGGAACAATTGGAAGAGGATCAGAGGGAGCAGCCGCTACAGATCGTAGACAAACACCTGAATCTCTTCAGGACAGAGTCAGGAAGAACCAACCTGATCGAACACACCATCCAGCTCACTGACTCAACTCCTGTTCGACAGCAGCCCTATCGGGTGCCTGAATGACTGATCAAGCTGCTGAGGAGGGAGATTCAGCTGATGAGGAATATGGGGCTGATCAAGCCGTCAAACAGCCCGTGGAGCAGACCGGTTGTCCTGGTACCAAAAAAGGATGGATTCCTGAGGATCTGCCTCGACTTTGGAAGCTCAACGCTGTCTCCAGGTTCGATAAATACCCAATGCTGTGCTGTATCTCGATGACGTGGTCATCTACAGCGGCAGCTGGGAAGAGCATCTACAGTACCTGAACAGAGTCTTACAGAAAATCGGTGCGGCAGAGTGGGTGTTTCAATAGCTGAAGGAGAGCTTATGTAACAGTCCCGTGCTTTGAAGTCCTGATTTCTTCCAGAGATTTCTAGTTCAAGGGGATGCTTCTGCCAATGGACTGGGAGCCGTAGTGGCACAAGGAGAGAGGGGCCAGGAACACCAAATCTTTTACCTAAGCTGTAAGCTGCTACCCTGAGAGACTCGATACTCCATTGTTGAGAAAGAGGGACTTGCCATCAAGTGGGCAGTGGAAATTCTCAGATATTACTTACTGGGAAGAGAGTTCAATCTCGAAACAGACCATTGAGCATTGATCAGGATAAACTCAATGAAGGATCGAAGCGCCAGGATAACAAGATGGTACCTGTCACTGCAGCCTTACCACTTTAAGATCAGACACCGACCTGGGAAAGAGAACCTGACTGTTGATTACCTATCCAGATTGCTGAATTCGTCAGTCTAGGAGAGGAGGGAGGTAATGTGACAGAGAGCTCTGTCATGATTGCGACAGCATTACATTTACACACACATATGATACACCCCTTGTCCGGGTTTTCCTACCCTTGGGTGCACACTAGGGTAGGTGATTGCATTAAAGATGCAAACTTTAGAAGGAGGAGATTCATTATTTCATTATGCAGTACTGTAACTTTAGGCATGACCAACAACATGCTAGTCAAAGCTTTTACCGTTAATATTCCACTTGTAAAATGAAGTGGAATACATATATGAACTGTGAGAGTGTGTCCAAATTTGGAAGAAGTCTTTGCTTTTGATATTCCTGCAAATTTGCCAAGAATTGTGCAGTCTGGCTCGCTATCTTTGTAATTAAATCTCACCACATTCCTCATCTGACATAGTAGTAGTGTATGAGTGCAGTGGCATGTGTGTCTGTCTGACTTCCTGTTTCGTACTCTTACTAATTAACTCCGTTACTGCCAGGTCTGAATGAGACTGGGTGCTAGGCAACGGCATGGGGGCAGGGGACTCCGCCCCTCTACTCTCTGCCTCTTTAGATAAGGGGGGGGCTTCTGAGCATGTGGTGATGTACTGATGAATACGGTGACGTATCTCAAGTTGGCAAGGAAAGTATGTGTGTGTCTGTGTGTGTTTTTCTCTCTGTGTGTCTGAGTGTGTATACTTGTTTTCTGGCAGGTGTTTAAAATCGTGTTTGGCACATTTACCCAGGAGTAGTGTGAAGTGGGTTCAAGTTCTGGTTCATGTCTGTGGTGTATGTCTTCTCATCTCTTGCCTGGTTTGAGCTGTAATCACGAAGTCTGGATCTGACCAAACTCCAGATTTTGTCTTGTATCGTAGTAGACACACACTCTTTGCAATTTGACATGACCTGTAACAGGAAGTACTTTCTAGAATTCAGGATATCCACTGTTGTCGTTAATACGGGCCTGTTAAGTCTGTCCTCAGAGTAGAACACTGTTTTGTTTTTTCTTTGAAAATCACTATTAGCATTTTTCAGTGATGTAGTAGAAACGTTCAAATGTAGTGGAAACGTACATAATGAACAAGATTTCCAATTGATTGGTCAAATAACTGTAGAGCTATTATTATTATTATTATTATTATTAGTAGTAGTAGTAGTAGTATTAAATATAGAAGTAGAACTAATAATATAGATAATATTCATGTACATATTTGCTAGATTAGAATTCATCCAGTGTCCTGTGTATAGCTCCAACTTTTAATATGTGAAATACAATTACTAAAACCAGAATATAAAGCTAAAAGTGTGATTCTTTAAATCAGAAGCACATTAAATTAAAACAAACAATACAAAAAAACCCCCAATAAAGATACCTGGGATAAAAATGCCTGACAAATTCGGTGTTACTCAAGTGATAAATTCTACCCTCATTTTTTTCATTTCAAGCCATATTTGGATCCATGTTAACATGTATATTTTATGGGTCATGGATCGTTGCACATTATGGTAATAGTTTCGTCATGCCTACTTTAAAAGGCAAACATGAGTTAATTTCTATATGGTCCATGCATCTGGTTTATATATCAGGCTAACAGCATGTGAATGTCTGCTGTTTAAAGGTTAAAGTGAATGAGGCAGGGTAAATATTTAGCTGAACAGACTGTTGGGCCTGTCGTGTTAACGGTGCTGTGATTTAAAAACAGCGCAGTGAAACTCACGAAGGCTTCACAGAGTTGATTTGCACAAAGTTTATGAAATGTGGCATTTGGAGCTTTGGAAGTGTCAAAGCCTGTTCAGCTTAAGCAAAGCACCGTTTAAAGTAAATACAAGGTCTGCAACACTTCCAGTCTTTTTGAATTTGTTAATAAGTTTGGGAACAGTGTCGTGTGTGATGTGTTCGCCATGTTTCCTGTTAAAGTCCATCGCAACCTTGCGACAGCTTCCCGATTCAGCCATGAGAAGGATTTCAATACGTTCTTCTTTTGTCAAAGGCGTTCTTAAAGGCTATCTGAAAAGAAATCTATAATAGAAACTAAGCATGAAAAAAATTTGGAAGACATTTGCTTGAAAGTTTTCATTTCCATTATGTATGGAGACTTTTGGGACACCCTGTAGTTGCACCATTGATTTAGCGTGGTTAAACTGTTCACGTGACTAACGTGAGCATTTACACACTTGCAAGTGTTTTTGCATCTTCGTTAAACTGTGGACTGAGTCTGACACATAGCATTGATTATGTATGAAACAAGAACAATCAAGAGCAGCAAATACGTAACTTTTTTTTTTTGCCACCTTTTAGAGATCTGTTAATGTTCCAGACAGCTCTGATTGCTTTGGGAGTTTGAGACGGTTCCCTGCAGAGGAATAAACAACTGTGAGTCTGGTACAGATTAGAGTGAAACTCTGAAAACACACACAGTCTTCACAAAACTTGTGTGGTTTTTTTTTGTTTTGTTCTACTCCAGCTAAAAAAAATGTCCTTTCTCTTTCTCTTTGCTGAATTAAACTTGTTAGATCCTCCAGTGTATCGTTTCTCTAAGGCCCCCTGTTGTAGTGCTCAATAACCTGCGCGTTCTGTATAATTAACCACACTGATCTCTGGATGGAATTCTTTATAGGAAGCAGAAAGCTCTCTGCTCCCGTGTGTGTGTGTGTGTGTGTGTGTGTGTGTGTGTGTGTGAGTGAGTGTGCGTGTGTGGGTCGTGTTAGGTTAGTTTCTTTTGTCTAACGCAGTGTTCAGCATGCAAAGAATGTTCCGTGCCATGTGTCAATGAGGAGCAATTACACTCGCGGGTGAACGTGTTATGCAGAGCAAAAGCAAATGAGTCCTGCTGTTTTAATCACTTTAATTAAACACCCCGGCCTTTTCAGATAACATTTTTTCCATGCTCGCCTTTCCTTCCTCCATCTCCTTCCTCCCCTCGTTAATGTCATTTTATGAGCATTTCCCTTGCACGTTTTCTTACTTTGCTTCAGTTCTTTTCACATTTTGCTTTTCCCTTTTTGTCCTAATTTACTGCGTGTTACTGTGACATATCTCGAAATAATTAGGTCATTAATGTAATAGACATTTTTAAATGTAGTCTTTTCTGTTCTGTCACTGATTCCACTCAGAGGTCAAAGGTCATTTCCTTTTGCATCACCTTCCTGTTGACACACTGAAGCCCAGCTGTGTGTTCTGACTTGGAGGAATGCTTCTGATGTATCTGTTGTGTGCCTTTTCATCCCTGACACTGTCTGACTCACAGTCCACAGAGTCCACTCACACCCCACCTGGCTCTTTAGGGAACATCCACTCTGCTGTGATGATGATGGACACCTCATCTCCTGTTCCTCACGGCAGTTGTTTGTTACGCTGTGATTTTACACAATGACAGCACTGACGCTTCTGTTTTAAATGCTGCACAGGAATTAGAGTGTACACACAGAAATAAAACTCAAGGTCATGGGAGTTGGGACTGATGTGTGGGTATGTATGTGTGTGTGGGTGTGAGTGAGTACAGTATGTGCATGATCGAGACAGTAGGTCTTTGTTACTGTTGCGCAAGTCTACATAAGCAGCATTTGCTGATATAAAGCTTACAGCATTGAAGGTCATGTGATTTACAGTGTAATGGATGTGCAGTCCTTGTAATCAAAGTAGCTATAGAATTTTATATGTAAAGTGGTTTTGTCTGACAGCTATGCAGTGCCTAGCAACAGCCACGATTATGTCATTTCTGACTCTCGACCTCGTGCCAGTACAGATCCATTAGATATATAACATGAGGCCATTTCCCACCATATTGATTGAAATGTATTTCAAGTTGCATTTTACATTCATGTGGGTGACTGAGACTGTGAGTGTCTCTGGGATATTTCTTTCTTAATACTTTAACTTAAAAAGTTGTAATATACAGATATATCTGGGGTGTGGCATCAGTTTTTATTTAGTTTCTGTGTCTGTGTTGTTCACGTTTCTATCTTGATGGAAGCCAAATGTCCCCACAAGGATAGGAAAATCTGACAAAATCGTGGCTGCTCCCTACAAGGAAAACTGCTGCTTTTATTTAAAAAATATTATCTTTTGGTTACTGAGGTTTAGGCATCGCATTAATAAGCTGCATTAATAATTATGTCAGTAGAATGTCATCACAAGAATAGTAAGATAAATGTGTGTGTGTGTGTGTGTGTGTGTGTGTGTGTGTGTTTGGACATGGCTAGGACATGCTGGTTTGTTGATGGTGAAACTGTGCAAGTGGTGATTTAGTACATGATCAGTGTGTGAGAGTGTCTGTAGTTGTTTGTATGTGTGTGTGTGGTAACAGCGATGAAGGCCTGCAGCTGTGGAACAGTAGGTTTAGTTTAAAGCAGATGAACTTGGTGTGATAGAGCTTGAGCAGACTGACCTCCCAGTGACCTGACCACTCTCATACTACTCAAACATTACTAAGGATAAGGTTAAGGCTGGGGCGGGGGGGGGTTGTTCATATGGAATCGTACCAAATGTAACATCATCATCGTCAATCGCTCAACTCTATAGAGAGTAGGTTCGGTGATTGTATGTGTGATTAAACCTAGGCGTGTGTGTGTGTGTGTGTGTGTGTGTGTGTGTGCGCGCGCGCGCACATTTGTATTCATGAAAGTATGTTTGTTTGTGTATGTGTCCTGAGGTTTTACTGTTTTGACTGGCTTTTACTGCAGACAGACTTGGAGACAGTTACTTAGTGTCAGCATTACTCTGTATTTGCACTGGAACTGGGTCAGGATAGAACCTAGAGTTCTCTCTCTCTCTCTCTCTTTCTGCATGGTTGGAGATGCCTCTTCATCATCCTCCGCTTTGACATTCTGAGGAATTTCCCTACTAAACTAAAGTGCAACTGAAGCACAAATGCACTTAAAAAATTATATCCTCATGCATTTTACAGACTCTTTGCCGTTGCATCATGCACAGCTTAAGATAAAGTCTTTGCCGTTTTTATTGTCCTATAACATCACCTGTGAGGATTTAACTCTAAAACACTGTTTGCTGTGATTAGGGTATACCTTGGGATAGATATTTGCTCGGCTCACTTTGACCTTCGCTCTGTGATTGTGGCATTTTTGTGGAGTGACTTCATCCTGGTTTCCTGTATCAGAGAGAGTGGGTTTTGGGCACAGTGCATAGAGAACTCTTCCTGCCTCCTCTTCTCTCTACACACTAGTGACAAAAGAAAGGAGAATGAACACCCTTACACTCCCTACTCCTCACAAACCGGGTCATATTCTCTCTCTCTCTCTCTCTCTCTCTATCTCTTTTTTGTTGAAAGTAAGTCCATGTACCTGCTAGCAGTTTCTGTTTTCTTCCTTTCTGTGTTCCTTGCATTTTCTTTGAAGAACACGACAGCGTAGCGTAAAGAATAATTCAGGGACTGAACAGAGTTCCCTCAGTTCACGATCACGCTCGGCTGCTTTGATGTCTCTGTCTGGAGCTGATTGGAAAGTTGTTGCTTTATCACACGTCTGCAGTCTTGACATTTAACTGTGCGGAATAAAATCCCAGAATGCATTAGAATGCATATGATTTGCCTGGATATAATGGACAGTATGTTTTTGGAACATTTGAGGCCCTTTATCTTATTTTATGGCCATGATTAAGAACTACACAGTAGTTTAGGGTTTTTGTTTGTTTGTTTGTTTGTTTGTTTGTTTTTTTTTACAACATAATACTAACAAAAAATACTACAACTGACACTGTAGCAAGGAGAAGAAACAGAAACCGTGGATGAAAAAATATGTGATTAAACTGAGAAATTGCTTAGCCAGAGTAATGTAGCTTTTAATAGACAATAGCACATTTGCCTCGCACCTTCAGGGTTGGGGGTTCGATTCCCACCTCTGCCCTGTGTTACGGCCCAGTCTAGGTTAGGCTGCACAGAGTAACCAGCTCGGGATTCAATTGGATTGACCTTTAAATAAGGGAAGCCAGGAATAACAACACAAACAAGGTTGTGTGAAAAAGGTTGTGGTATATTGTAACAGACAATTATATACATATAACTGTACAAATTAACCAAACCAGGCGTAACTTCAGGGTGGGCCAAGGCCAAAATAATAAACAAAAGAATTCTATTATTAGGTAGCTAGCTTACCTAAAAGGAAAAGAAAGAAAAATACAAGGATACTTCCCTAACTACCTAAGCAAGAAAAACAGAGACAAAAGGACCCTCTCCCAAAAGAAATGGCGGCCACACCCCTACTGCCAGTGAACCAAGTGAATATATACAGTAGTGAAGAGAGTGCACAATAACAGTTACAGGGACAACCAAACTCCAAGTCCAAAAACCAGGCAAAAGTCAAAAACCAGAACAGCAGTCAGAATATAGCATACAAGCAGCACAACCAAACACACTCTCTAAACACCAACACATGTAACCACCTCCAACATCCCACACCATTCCCACTCCTCTTCCTCTTTAAATATGGCCGCCAATCAGTGAGGTCATCCTGGGAGGCGGGAGCAAGGCAGACTAGGGCAAGCTGGAAAGTCTGGGAGGGAATTCGGACCTGCACACAAAATATGTCACAGCACACAAAAAAAACTTCCCATCCCAAGATAGCAGGTTGTAACAGCTGTGTGTGTGGAGTCTGCATGTTCTCCCTGAGGGTTTCCTCTGGGTACTCTGGTTTCCTCCCCCAGTACAAAGACACATGTAGGCTAATTGCCATTTCCAAATAGCTGTAGTGTGTGAAAGTGTGTGTGATTGTGCCCTGCGAGTAATTGGTACCCCACCTAGGGTGTCCCCCGCCTTGTGCCACGAGTTTCCTGGGATAGGCTCCAGGCTCCCCTGTGACCCTGTGCAGGATAAGCAGTACAGAAAATGGATGGATTGATTGATATGACCAGATGAGATGCTCATATAAAGGTTCTGGGATATCACTTTTTTTCAGAACTCCCTGTTTAATTTGCAGCCATTAGTTAAGGGGTCTTAGTAAACACTGATTCATTCATTCATCTTCAGTAGCCACTTTACAGGGAACACATGTAGTTTAGTATGTCAACATCAGCATTAAAACACAAATGTATTGATTGATGATTTATTACTACTGGATATAATAATAATGTTTATACACTAAAACCTAGCATAAATAAGTGTCTTACATTCCCACACTGTTCTACTTTCTAACCCTCTTATCTACCCTAAGTGTTGCTGGCCTTATTAACATGATTATATCAGTGTTTTGTCATTCAGCACAGTGTTGGTCAAAAACATATGGAAGGAAGCGGTGGATGGTATCAGCTGAGCAGTATTTAAAACCAGGGCTGTGTTGCAGAAGTGTTATAACAGGTCCACGCCATTTCCCCAAAGGAGAAACCTGTCACCATTTTAAGAGCCATTCCAGATCTTCATAGATTAATGGCAGTTAATGAGAGAATGTATCAATATAAAATAACACATCAGGAGCAGTAGCTGGCCAGAAGGCATTGCTATCTGTTGTTATTTATCTTTGAAATCACTACAAATGGCAGTCAAAGCTGGTCATATGTGCAAACATGAGCAATAAAACACCAAATATTTCAATTATCGTAGATTTCATTGGCTATGTTCAAACTGGATTTTGTGTACAGACCAATCTTATCTTCTAGCTACTTACTGAGGAAATATGGTTTGTGAAACAACAAAATTGCTTCAGCTAGAAGCATTATGCCAGGGGCAAGAGCTTTCTTGCTGAAGATATCTGTTAAAAAGTCACTCTTTGGAATCAGCAGCACCTCCCTGAGTGGCCTTTTATATGACAACAATGATATGAGCAGTGTAAGTAGTGAGTAGTGTAGTAGTGTTGTCACATTCTGAACTTGACAGAAGTGCTTCTTCCGACCCGAGGCTCTGTATCTTAATAGACTTTCTGTTATTGTAACTCCCTGAAAAACACATTAATTAGTTTGACCGCACAGAAATTACCCCACTTTCGGTTCATGGCATGGTGTCTTTCCAGAGCAAACTTTCCTGCGTGAACTTAAGAGCCCCAGTGGCTGATTATCAGCATGTTTCTTTTTCGCTCCTCCCCTCCCTCTGGGTCTCTGCTTTTCCATTTTAGCTCTAATTTAGTTTGAGGCAGGAAACGTGAGCATTATTTCCCAGTGGAGCAAAATGCTGAAATGTTGAACGTTCACAGGTTTTGCAGAGCAGCACAACATGAGAGGAGGGGCAATAGATCACAGCTCTTGCAGGAAGCAGGCCTCTCCTTCTCCTACATTACTTTAAATACTGTAATCTTATAGAATAAAGAGATTAATAAAGAAAGGTCAGATAAAGAGATAAATAGAATTCTCTTGAGGTTTCTGAAGACATTTTGAAACATTTCATATGAGCTTTTACCATGAGATGGTTGCAATATCAAATTGTAACCAGTTTGACATTAGATTGCTTATTTAACCTCCAGGAGTAGTTTCAATTTTAAACTTGTGTAGGACTTCAAGTCAATTTGATTTGTATAGCGCTTTTAACAATATACATCGTCACAAAGCATCTTTACAGGCATCTCTATTTAAATTTAGATCCATAATGACAAAGCCAGAGGCGGCAGTGTCAAAGAAAAACTTATGAGAGATGACATGAGGGAGAAACCTTGAGACGAACCAGACTCTAAAAGGGAATCCATCCTCTTCTTAGTGGTTATAAATCATACAGTATACAGTTATAAAGAGGGTTTTTATAAAGAGAGCTATAAAGAGTTATAAAAGCAAACAGTACTAAGTGTGATGAAAAGATGTTTAGTATGATCATGTTGTGAAAAGGGTGCTAGGATGAGCGTGGGCGTCTTTAGGGATTTTTGGGACGTTCAAAAATCTTTTAGGAATCTACTGTATGTGGGATCATGTGATATAATGTGTGTGGAGATGTACAGCCATCATGGCAGATTCATGCATATCATCGTGGCAGGCAGTGAAGTTCACAGCATGATCACATGAACATGCTTATAATTGAGAGGTGGAAATATAGAGTTTCAAATAGCGCTGAGCAATTTGGCAGCTGTGGCTGGTAAGATGAGGGCCTTCTTCACCTGTTTAGTCTCTTTAATTGAGCTAATATCATTGAGTGATATCTCCAAGTCTCTGAAGCCCTGGTCTTCTCACTGACCTCAACAGTTGGTGCCCAGGAAATTATGGTGGAAGGGAAGGATTGTGGGGGGATACAGAGCAGAAAACCCCCCTCTCGTATACTGTGGAAAGTGTAGCGTGTAGGGTACGATAGAAATACCACTGTTGTGGACAGATGGCCTCCAACATGCAGTGCTGAGAATGACCCAAACAATGCATGATGGGAACACCATGCTGCTGGTAACAGGCTGCTCAGAGTGTAGAGACAAATGGAGTCATGCTGTGGCTTTTACAGAACAAATAACTGTGAGAAGTAATAGCTTTTCGGCAACAAATCAATGCACTGCTTTACAACAATAAATGAGTTTTGACTCCACCTTGCTTTGTACCACCAGTACAGACTGCTGGGCCCACTTGTAGAGCCCATTATTTTTAATATTATCTTCAGTGATTCTTTCTGCAGACAGCAGCCTGAGTTTACCTCCCTGCTGCTCAGAACAATATGTGGAGACTCTAGTTGTCTTCATCTAGCAGGACTATTGAGAAGACTGGGTTTTTGGATTGGAGGATCTGAGTTTGGCTCTGTCTCAGACGTGATGGGATTTTCATCCCACTGTCTGGAGCAACATTGAGCATTACTGCATCACATAAGTGGATGTGCTCTTGTACATCTTTTCCTTTGTCCCTATAGAGAATGTGTCTTTTATGTTTTTCCACTATTGTTCCAGATTTTAAACAGCTGTTCCACAATTTCTCAGGTGTAGGACACATTTGCATTGTTGAAATAGAAACAGATCACTGAGGGAAAGTAATGTATAATCTTAGAGAGTGGACATCATACTGTCAGAATGTCTCACCATCCCACAAATTCTATTTTTTGTGACCATGAATATATCAATTGCAGTTTCAGTGTACTGAAATACATCTTTCTTGACAGTCTTATAAACATGCAATCATGACCATGAACAGATTGAAGACAACAGACGAAGCTGCCTTTCTAAATCTAGTCAAAAGTCATACAGAGGTCTGTATTAATAAAAAATGTCACATACTGAGGAATAAATATCTATATTTGTGTACACTCTTGCTTTTAAGGAGCCCAGAATATCTATTTAGAGGTCATACGTGTTATAAGTGGGTATCTCGGCCCATACTGCTGTGGGCTTTCTGCCACTTGGACATACTGTTCCCTGTTTTGCCATGTTCATTACGATGTTAGCTTTTTTTGGTGCTGCAGTGAGACACTGAAGTCATTGTTAGCCACGTGGCTGCACCTCTGCTGGTCCAGGACGTTATAAACAAGTGCTTCTTGTTAAGAAGAAGACAAGAATGAATCAATGATGAAAATGAAGTTCATGTGCTTTTCATTTGGTGCCTCTTTGTGAGATTTGCTTTCGGTAAGTCCAGATATCCTGCATTTCTAACAGAGAACAGACCAGTGTTCTGTAATTGCGTGCTGTCTTGTGTTTTGGCTTTTTGTTTGTGTCCCAACGAAAAGATTTGTAATGCATCTGCTCCGACAAATATCCCATTTTGAACCAAAAAAAACCCAAAACCCTCAAAGCTCATGCTCAAAATTGCCATTTTCTAAGGACGTTTGAGTTCAGATATTGGCAGTGGTGGCTTAGTGGTTAAAGTTCTGAGTTTGTAATCAGAAAATTGGGACCTCATCACTGCTAGAGTTTGAGCAAGATTAATCCTTTATACAGCTCATATCTGTCCATGGATTGTATCAGTTCCCAATTTTAAGTCTCTTTTAAATAAAAGCCTCAGCCCAATAAATAAATATAAGATTATGGGATTGTTCATTGTTTCACTAGTAAATACAGGGTGTCCCAAAAGTCTCCATACATGGGGGAAGTTAACACTTTTTAGCAAAATGTCTTCTGAAAGTTTTCATACTT
>JANDJT010000169.1:12877780-12901690 GCA_024331685.1 Stegophilus panzeri | reverse complement strand
TGGGTTTGTTATAGTGTGTAGTGATAGACTATGTGTGTGTGTGTGTGTGTGTGTGTGTGTGTGTGTAGACGGATGTAAACGTTATACAGGAGAGAGTTCTGATCAAAGTGTTGGGCTCTCTTAATAAACCTGTGCCTGGGGGACACTGAGCTGCACTCCACAAACAAAGCGTATATAAATAGGCCTCGGTAGAGTGTGGAGATAATGTGCATGGTTAGTGTTTACAAAAATTCATCCTGTAGTCTAGAAAATATGTCTCCTTGCTTACAACATCCATCCATCCATCCATCCATTTTCCATACTGCGTATCCTACACAGGGTCACGGGGAGCCTGGAGCTTATCCCAGGGAACTCGGGCACAAGGCGGGGGACATCCTGGACAAGGTGCCAACCCATAGCAGGGCACAATCACACACTCATTCACACACTACAGACAATTTGGAAATGCCAGTCAGCCTACAACGCGTGTTGGACTGGGGGAGGAAACCGGTGTACCCGGAGGAAACCCCTAAAGCACAGGGAGAACATGCTAGTAGCATATTTGAATCTTTATTTATTTATTTGTCACCTGCAGCTAATTATACATCTTTCAGTGGACATATTCTTCCACAGTTAGTGTCTTAACATCTACTATTTGAAGCGTCTTCATTTTTACTAGGTTATGCAAACTTTGCCTTGGTTTACTGAAGGTATATATATATATATATATATATTATAGTCCAAGATAGTTTATGACATCATTCTGTATAGAGAAATCTGAAGCCACTTGGCCTTCATACTGGTCTTTCTTCTACGAAATAAAAAACAGCCATACAATAAAGACAAATTTAAGCATTGTCAATTGTAAGTGTATGTGTAAGAATCTTTGTAGGTGAATTTCTTTGCTTTAAAATTTCATTCATCTGCCACTCATCTGCAAGCTATGGGACTAATTAATGTTGTGAATAATCAAAGGATTATTACCTAATTAATTTCTGCTGCAAATTACATTAGTTAGATTAAAATATTTAATTTGATCTTAGGGGAAGATACTAAGATGACTCGGTCACGTTGAAAAATGTTACTATTTTACCTAATTTGCCAATGTATAAAAATAACAGTAGGTCATAGTATATTATGGACTTCCGTTTTTTTTAACACATTATATTAAGATAAATCAGATGTTTTTGCAGAACAGTAGGAAAATGTCATATAAAATGTCATGTAAATATCTTTATATTTTATAAATCAGTAAAAAAAAAAATGAATGCTTCATCACCAACATATTCCTTACTCCCTCTCTTTAATAGATCCAGACTCATCCTCTTCTCTTCCTCTGTTTGGCATGCAGGGCTACAGTCAGTGCATCTGTGACACAGTTTGTCTTAATTAAGTCCAGAGTTATGAATGCTTGGCTCTCTTTAGACACATGGCTCAGCTCCAGGCCAAACCCCCAGCTTTTCTTCTCCAGTGGAAATGAGATGGTAGAGTGTGAATAAAAAGCATGGTATGGAAAATCTCACCAAAACCCTCACACATAGGCTCAGAGCCCTCTACGCTGTAATGGGTTTTTGTATTTGAGTAACAGTGAATGTGGAATTGAATTGAATCCATCTGTTCCACTGGGAAGTCAGTCAAATCTCGCCAAAGGCATGGCTGTCAGCTCATGGGAAGAATGACAGTAGGCTGCCACTGAAGCATGATGCTGCCTGAAACATAATAGCATCTGATTTGATATCCACTTTGCTGCACAGATCTTTACCTGTTTTCATGAATGCAAATAGGTAATTACGTAAACGCTGTTGCTCAAACCTTTTGAGGAAAGAAGGCCGTAATTGTATCCATACTGTGATAAATTACTCAACAGTACATTTGGCCATTTGCCAATTTCAATCCACTAGCTAGCTGTCCCCTGTTACAAGACATCCACCAACCGGGGAGGGTGAAGGCTAACAAACATGTTCTAGTGTGTGCATCTTTTTAATCTGCACTGTATGTCACAGGGTAGCTGAAAACACATTGAGGAAAAACGCTGTCTTCCACATACATGAGCTCACAGATGCCTGTAATTGGTTTGTGTTGTTCTGATTGACAAGATAGAGACTTACGAGAGCTGGAACAATTTGGGACTGGGACTAAACTCCTTGCCACAGGTGAACTAGTTTGATCAGAGTATCTCCCAATTGACAGGGCGAACTCTTTTCTGTTCTGCCGCTGAATTGTGGTATCATTATTAAGTTTATAGCACTGACCAACTGTACTGTTAATCACATTGAAGAGGCAATTTGAACATTTTGCAGTGGCACTAGTGTTTCGTGTGTTTTGTTGCCATCGTCTTAGCAAACCTAAATCTCTGAACATGTTACATATCGTCAGAAAATCCATCCATCCTTTTTCCATACTGCTTATCCTACACAGGGTCACAGGGGAGCCCCAGGGAACTCGGGGCACAAGGCAGGGGACACCCTGGACGAGGTGCAAACCAATCACAGGGCACAATCACACACCCATTCACACACTATGGACAATTTGAGAATGCTTACAACACGTTTTTGGACTGATGAGTCCGGAGTACCCGGAGGAAACCACCGAAGCACGGGGAGAACATGCAAAATCCATGCATACTGGGCGAGATTCGAACACCCACCCCTGGAGGTGTGAGACAAACATGCTAAACCCTAAACCACCATGCCCCATCTGAAAATCTTTAAGTATAATATAATATGATTTTGCTTTTCACCACAAGTTAATCTTCCTTCTCTAATCCTCTTCTGGAGCTCATGAATGCTTTTGTCTTTTCTCTCAGGAAGCAGCTGTACATGGGTGCTAACCGTCTGGGGAAATGGGCTAAGCTTTTATTGTGGGATTGTCATCTCTTTAATTCAGCATGCATTGTCTGTCTGAGAGGGGACATAGAAGAAAGGAAAGAGTGCTATTCCTCAGTGTGAGCAGGACAGCTACAGTACACACATCTGAGCAGTCAGCCTTGGCCCTTATGCTAAAGCACTGAAGTGGAATGCTCACATGGTTAACAGTTACATGCAATTTGCACAGTGTGCTCAGGTCTACATAATTATGTTGTCTGCTTTATCCTATTGTTCTGTGTAGTTAGCGTGTACTATGTATTTACCCACTTAGTCATGTGCATTTACCGTACTGTGAGACAGATGACCGTGTTTCCGATTACATGTTGTTTTGGTTACTAATGATAAATTAGTGTACCTTTCTCCTGAACATTTCCACATCTTATACTGGAACCTGGTATAAAATAACCCATAATACTGAAGTGTGGGGGAAAATCTATATAGTTGGCATACAGTGTTGGAGTGAAACCAGTAAAGGTCACCCCCTAAAGTTCAAGGGGGTGGTAAATATAATTCAAGCCACTGTATTTATTTATAAAGAACCCTTGAGGAACTTTTTTTTTTCTAACTGCATACTTCATTACTTCCTACCTCAGAGAACAACAAACTCTCTTAAAATGATATCTCCTTATTTAAACTTCATAAAAGAGAGTTTGGGTTTTGTGGTCTGGAACACAGCTTGGCATGGAGAAAGAAAGGCACAAATGTTGTGCTGACAGAAATGAGCACGGACTTGGCAAGGCTTCTCTCAATGCTGAAGGTTTATGTTGCAAAATATGACATTTGAAAATGTAATCCATTTATTTAATACTGATCCAAAATAGATTTTTGGTTGTCATGGTGAAGGTTTTAGTGTGATGAATGGAAGGTGAGAGTTCATAAGTAAAGAATAAAACATGACAAGGCATACTGCTGTTGCTGATTGGTGACAGGGTGATGCAGTCTAATGCAAAGGTGAGGGCCGTTAATTATTTTCCTAAAGCGGCATGTCCTGAAGTCCAGTTTGCTAATGATTACAGTTTTCTATTTATTAAAAAATGGTATACCACACTTTAAAAAAAAAAAAAAATCCATTTCTAATTACATTTAATGCAGTCATTCACTCACTTTTCACAAGTTATTAAAAAAAATGCAGCAAGTTGCCAAGAAACCTCAGAACACAATGTCCTTCACCCATAGACTTTCGCATGTCGGAAATAAAGCACTGACACTAAAGACTCCTTCTATAAATGTTAAATAAACATTTCCATAAAGAACGCTAGGTAAAAATGAAGAAGATTCCTTCATGATAAATATCAACAACTTTTTCAAATAGTAGATGTTAAGACACTAACTGTGAAAAAATATGTCCACTGAAAGATGTATAAATAGCTGCAGGTGACAAATAAATAAATAAATAAATAAAGATTCATATATGCTACTACTATGTTCTCCCTGTGCTTCAGGGGTTTCCTCTGGGTACTCTAGTTTCCTCCCCCAGTCCAACATGCGTTTAGGCCGACTGGCATTTCCAAATTGTCCGTAGTGTGTGAATGTGTGTGCAATTGTGACAAAAATCCAGGCTGTCCCCTGCCTTGTGCCCGACTTCACTGGGATAGGCTCCAGGCTCCCCACGACCCTCTGTAGGATAAACGGTACGGAAAATGGATGGATAGATAGATTACGTATAGCGTCCACCTTCCAAGTCTCTGCGAATTAGCCATTACTGTAGAAACAATAACGTATTAGTATGAGCACATCAGTATAAATCTGTGTCTTATAGCTGTCAGATCTGCTGTTATAGAAAGCTAATCAACATCTTCAAACAAATCAGGTTTTTAGATTTCAACACCCCTGTGGTCTAAGAAACAAAAGCTGACATGTGATTTTCCTGTTATCTGTCTTGCACCGCAGAAGGAGTTATGGACTGTAGTCACCAGTGTCCTTCAGCTGTTCAGCTTTAATTGAAACATCACTGAAAAAACTTAGTTACAATCACAAACTATTTTCTTTTACCTCAAGGATAACTTTATTCAGTCCTTTTTGAATTGTCCACTTTAATGAGACTTTAATGAGCCGGTGTTACAAATATCTAAAGGCAAGGTTTTTTTAAATTATTATTTCTTTTATATAGCCAAAGGAATGCAGCAGTTCCAGGGGCAGTGTTTCATTTGAACGCACAGTGTAGCTGTCAGTCCTTCGGGAGTGTCAGTCACTGTATCTCACTTTCAAATCCCATTTCATTAGAAGAGGAGGACTCAAATATATGGAATATCTGGTTCAGTGCCAAATTGGACCGCAGCTCCCTGGTCTCCTGTAAACATGCATTGGGCATGCATGCGAGTGTGTGTACAGTGCCTCTCTCAACTCTTCTGTTTATCTGCCATTTATTTTCCTATTGATTGGACAATGAATTGGAAAATCTACTCTTTATATAGTAAATGAGAACTCCAGATTATGGTGGACTTGATATATTTATCTAACTAGCGAAAAAAAAAAAAAAGCTTGGCATGCTAAAACAAAAAAAGAAGACGCTTGGATCTGATTTCACTATGTCATCTTAGTGATCCTTTTATTTGGAAAGGTGATGCTTCACAACAGCTTCCTTTGAATAGCCACCTTTGTCATTTTTGCTCTAGACTGTTAGTTCAGGAATCTTGGACTGGGTTCAGGAACTCTGTAGAGTCAGGAGATTACTGGAGCATGGTGAGACTCGGATAACTGACACCGTCTCTCACTATACACACCATCTCTCACACTCTTTGCCATGGTTTGAAGGGATCCCATTTTCTTTCTTTGGCCATTTTACTCACTTGTCCTCCCACCACAAAGATTCTATTCAGTGTTAATCTTGGTGGCACTAATCTTCTTAACACAATGGCGGTATGAAGGATAGCATCTAAATAAGTTCTTACCAAATAGCATTACCTCAAATTAACTGTATTAGTTCTACTCATGGAAGTGGATTGTGTTGCTGTGTGTGTGTGTGTGTGTGTATGTGTGTGCACAGATATTGTGTCATGTTTTGATCGTTGCGTGCGATGTTGGGATTGGTAGTTAATAAACCATGAGCAGAGTGCAGCCGTAGAGCATTTGGGAACTGGATTTACTGATTGGCCTCTGGGTTTTAGGCACTCAAGTGGAATATCTGGTTCACTGCCAATTTGGAGAACATCTCTTTGACCTCCTGGAAGCATGTATTAGCTCCATAGCTTTTTACGGTGCCGGGTGCACGGGAGCGTGCAGTCCTTCTGTCTTGATGGTCTGATGATTTTGAAATGCATAACATGCCTGCATACACGGTATTTGCTAGAGCTTGGCATAAAGCCATGAATCTTAATCCATGCTTTATCAGCAGATGAAGAATGGCTACTCTTATTAAAAGAAGGAGAGCATGCATGTTTGCACGGGTGTCTTTAGCCATACATTTGAGTGTATATGTATGTGTATATGCATACATGCACTGTTGGTGCCATAACTCATGCTTAGATGAACCGATGGAAAGAAAAAATGTCCTATGATTAGTAGCCCATTTAGTCTGATGTGTGTAATCTCAATTCAGTCCTTCTTGTATTCAGAATGGACTATTACTTTCCTCTGCAGAAATATAAAAGAGTCCTAATTGACCTCTGACCTGAAGTTTGTCTCTTCCCTTTGGTGTCATGGTATCTTCCTCTGTTGCTGTGGTAACTGTGTCCCAGACTAAGGAGGTAATGAGGAGAGGAAAGGAGGATGTTTCAATGATCAGGGCTATGGCCTTTATTAGAAAATTCTCTTCAGATTTTATTCAACTTTGTCTCACTTAACAAACGAAACAGACTTTCTTCAGGTCCCCCTGGTTGGTTCGTGTAACACAGTTTCCCAGTGTTACCTGAGACAAATTAGGAACGAGCTAAAAATACCATCTGTTCAACCATTTGTACACAGGCAGATTATTGGTTTATCTTTATAGCTGCAGGGAACACAGGTAGAAATTTGATCTCTTCCATGCACATGCAATCTGTCTAAGTTAGAGTCAGAAAGAGAGATGTATTTGTATTCAGTTTGTATCAAGTGTGTCCTAACGTTCCTGTTTGTGAATATGAAAGCGTTTAAATATTTAAGCGTTGAAGTTTTAGATAGGTAATATATTATAAATGTGCATTTCTGTAGTAGCATTTGATTCTCAGGTTCCTCTTTCTCGCTCTCCTGTTTGTTTGGCCATCTTTCTTTACTTCATTATTCATTACGTAGTCCATTAGGCTCTTTCAGTGCTTTCAGTGATATGTTTATGTTTTTTCTTCAAACGGATCTGCACAAGTCAGTCATCACCGAGGGAGACTCAGGTGCCGGATGGCAAACCCACATGCTCTGGAATGTCTCTGAGACACTGAGGAGTCAGGCTGATTCCCTTTTCTCTCCCGAGGCTATGGCAGTGTTTCCATGACCCTTCTTGTGAGATCTGCAAGGACAGTTGAAATCAATAGCTGAGATCTGCTTTACCTCGAGCCCCTTCTAGCCCGGCGATAATTGAGCGGGTGACTGGTAGTGAAATTGATTGTAGAGGGGGATGGGAAAGACTCGGGTTTGTTTTGAAACTGACCACAGTGAGTGAAACATGAGATTAGCAGTAAATCATTAGCTGCTGTATTAGTGTCTCCATTGATGTGTCCAAGAGGAGAGCTCATCTTTGATCCACTGAGACAAAGGAGAGCGTGAAGTAAAAATAGCGCCCATATAACGTGTTGTATTACTGACTCAGCCTAATGGAAGCATGCATCTGATTTATTGATCAACATTCCTTTGAACATTTTCTGAGGTAAACACAAGGATGGCAGTTCTGAAATGTCAGTTAGTCCTGAACTTTGTGTCGTGTCAATATCAGGAGATTATGTGTTTTTTGTTTTCTTGGAGAACTATTCCTAACAATTTTGATATTTGGAAAAATGTGAGAAAATTTGAAGATTAAAAAAACTTCATTTCTATTCACTACCTCTGTAGTCTGTTCGATTACAGCTAACTAGAATTTATGCTTTGCAGTACTGAGAACAGAGCAGAAAGAAGCTTACTTAAAACTCAGATATAACAGTCCGTCCAGGATTTTGCGATCGCAGACATTAATGCAAAATCAAGCAAACTCTGCAATATTTGGAGGAGCTTGCAGTGGTGGCTTAGCGGTTAAGGCTCTCGGTTACTGATTGGAAGGTCAGGGTTTAAGCCCCGGCTGCCACTATTGGGCCCTTGAGCAAGGCCCTTAACCCTCTCTGTTCCAGGGGCGCTGTATCATGGCTGACCATGCACTCTGACCCCAAACTCCAGACATGCTGGGGTATACGAAGAAAAGCATTTCACTGTGCTGTAATATATATGTGACCAATAAAGACTCATTATCATTATATGACGTCATCAAAACGCGCATTCAGCCCTCTTCGATTCATGTGAATCGAACATGAATACAACTAAAATGTCTCATTTGCCAACAGACATCACAGCAAAACAATTTAATGCAATTGCAATTTTGGCAATTCAAGTCGTTTTCCGCATTAAAAAAAGCACCAAAAACTCTCAAAAATTTTCACCAATAATTTTGAAAAAAAAATAAAAAAAAAAAGCCGCAGCAAAATCAAGCATTTTTGCTGCAAGAATCACAGGAAAAAACCTCTCTGAAATCCTGTACAGAATGTATAATGGAAGATTAAGATTTTTTGAATTCCATCAATATTCAACTATATAATGTGGATTCAAAACTGCACCTGTTGCACTCAGTGAGTAGTGTTTCTGCCTCACAGCTCCAGGGTCCCCGCTTTGATCATGAGCACGGGTTACTGTCTATGTGTTTCACAATGTGGGTTTCCTCTGGGTTCTCTGGTTTTCTCTTACTGTCCAAAATTATGCCAATAGATGCCTATTATGCTATGCTAAATTGCCTGTAGGTGTTAAAAAAAAAAAAAAGAGCCCCACCTTCCTTACCTCAAGATAACATTCATTCATATGTTACTTTATATGATTTACAGGCATTAAGTGTAAATGTACACAACATTATCATCCCAAAAGCATCTTGCCTTGGACCAAGCGTTTTGTAGAATAGGCTCTGGATCCACCGTGACCCTGACTGCAGTAGAGCAGTTACTGAAGTTGAATATACAACGAATTAACTGTTGCACCCACACTATAAAGATGCAATGATGAAACAGAATTAACCTGTTCTTATGGAGGTTTATCCAGCATTGCAGAAGTTCTAGTAACTTTTTTTGTGGTATACATGCACATATCAGACTATCTGACTATGTTGGTCCCCTTGATAAAGTAGTCCCTGCACTGAAAGGACAAATTTTTAATGCAGAGTTCATGTTAGTTATACATGTTCTAGTGACTGACACGACAGCAACCATTGGACATTCATTATAAGATGAATTATAAGTTTTAAGTAAACAGTTGTTGTTTTTGTTGTTGTTCTTTTCTCAGTACTGGATAACATGTTGGAATTCTTGTCTCTGGTAATTGCGTATACGCTTCATATGCTGGAATATTTCTTTTAATACAGTTTTTTTAGGGAAAGAATGTAGCTGGACCATTTACTTTGAACAAAACAGCTTTGCTCAATAGCTGAGAAGTTTTGATGAGCTAGCAAATCCTATCCTCAAGGCAAGCATGCCTTTGTGTATGGTTGTACTTTGTGTGTGTGTGTGTGTGTGTGTGTGTGTGTGTGTGTGTGTGTGTGTGTTAACAGTTCTCTGTATTTGCTTCTTTTGCAGATTCTTGCTATGACCTCACTGACCTGTCTGTGTGTTTTGTTCAGTATCCCGTACTGTACATTGTTAGCAATGTTTCCTCACCGTATTAAATATGGTTTTTATTCATATAAAATAACCTACTAGGAGTAATTTTTGCGCAGCTCTGCTTAAGCCTTCCCGTGTCCCTGTACCCTGAGAGAAAAACCTTGGGAGGGATGGAGCAATCCTTTAACACCCCCATTGCCTCTAGTTTAATCCCCTTATAAATAGGCCACCATGTCTATTTTACAAGCAATAAAGCAATGTGTTCAGAAAAGAGCCCCTCTCAGAGGTACTGCTGTGGGTTATTACTCTGCCAGGAATAGGATCCCAAGGGGCAAGACAACAAAACTGTTCATATCTTATCCATTTTCCACCTTTTCCTTCTGTCTTCATATGAGCATGCTGATATTTGCATCTTTTGTGTCAATGGGCTGTGAATGGTGCCTCATATCCCTATCACGCTTTCCTTTTAGAGGTAGGCATGAGTAGAAAGCAAATGCGATGACCCTGATTTTGTACCGTCTAGGATATAAGTGTGTGTGCTGACTTCTGATTATGTGATTAGATCAGGCACTCTAACATATTTGCATATCTTTGTCTGTTCCCTTATGAAAAGGACCAATTTTAGAAGCTTTAATGGGAATTGAAAATTCTGCACTGAACAGAAATATTTCCCCAGTTCAAATCAGAATGCACTTTGTAACTTCTCAAAGGCAAATACGCTGCAGGGAATGTTGACTAAACAGTAGCATGCGAATATATTTAAAATAGCTATCTTTATTTCTGTAGCACACGTTTCATTTGAACTTGACATGCTTTGCATATTTCTAAAGACCTGCCAGCTTTTATGCATTTTGTGTAAGAAGCTCCCCCCCCCCCAAAGAAAGCTCTAATGAAACTAAAGTGAACAAAGTGACAACTGTGTAGGTGTTTTGAACTCTCCAGTGTTAACTGACACCCTGAAAGCCCCTCCCCTCGCCCCATCTGACTTTTGTAACCTTTTGTCCTCGACTTGATTTTTTCTTGCTTGAAACGCTTTCTGTCAAGGTAAATGGAGACTGTTCATAACTCAAATGTGAAATAAAATCTTACAATGTATGTTTGACTTAACTGTATACTTGTCTAACGTTAGCTAAGTCTGAGAGATCAGTTAAGTCTGGGAATTATTAAATAAATCATATTATTGGAACTGTCTACAATGATTAATGAAATGACTATAGATTTATGATAATTACTTCAAATCAGAAACCATCTATCAATCCATCCATGAATTAATCCATCCATCCATCCATCTATGCATCTATCCATCTATCCATCCATCCATGCTTCTATCCATCTATCCCTCTATCCATCCATCCATGCTTCTATCCATCTATCCATCCATTCAGGCATCTATCCATCTATCCCTCTATCCATCCATCTATGCATTTATCCATCTATCCATCCATTCAGGCATCTATCCATCTATCCCTCTATCCATCCATCTATGCATCTATCTCTCTATCCATCCATCTATGCATCTATCTCTCTATCCATCCATCTATGCATCTATCCATCTATCCCTCTATCCATCCATCCATGCATCTATCCATCTATCCCTCTATCCATCCATCCATCCATCTATGCATCCATCCATCTATCCATCCATCCATGAATCTATCCATCGATCCATTTTCCATACCGCTTATCTTACACAGGGTCTTACACGGGGAACCTGGATCCTATCCCAGGGAATTTGGGTCACAATCGGGACACCCTGAACGGGGTGCCAGCTCATCGCAGGGTACAATCCCACACCCATTCACACACTACAGACAATTTGGGAATGCCAATCAGCCTACAACTAGGGTTGTCACGATACCATAAACATATCTTATGATACTATACCAGCTGAAGTATCTCGATACCAAGCAATATTGTGTTCATTCACAATTCAAATATACAAAATGAACCAAATACATACATATACATGAAAACAGACAAACCAAAATTTCCTCTGAATACTTTATCAATGAGAATGAATAACTGACTATTGGAAAAACTCAAGAACAATCATACAATCAGCAAGCAACTAATTCAGTGTGCCACATATTTCATCTATTGTTCCCTAGCGCAATGGAATGAAAATGGAAATTGTCCTCAGAGTACTAAGACTGAACACATCATAAGGAATAAATAAAATTAGGAATAAATAAAATCATAAAATTGGGAATTATCAAACACGGCTAATTTTAGTATTTACACACACATTGTTAGCATAAGGTTAGCTCGCTTGGGCTAATTTAATTATTTACACACAGCGGTAGCGTAATGTTAGCTTGCTTATTAGTAAACAGGAAATATTTAAAGATTAAGGTAAAGAATTTAGGTTAAATGAAGTGTCACTCTGCATGTATTCTGCAAAAGCAGTGAGATGTGTCGTTTTAGTGAAAATAATATTAACTGCCACATGTACAACATTAAATACAGTACTACCGTATTGACAATACTACCATTTAAAAAATACAGTGCATCGGCAGTATTTTGAAGCTTTAGTATCACGATACTACTGTAGTACTGGTATACTGTGCAACCTTTAATAACTACAAATAAGCCAGGCTAAAAATAGAAAAAATAGAAAAAAAAAGACAGAGTTTCGTAGAGTTTAGTAGCAATAAACTGCGAATGTTCTTGGTAATAACATTAAAAATGTCTCTTGTCTTGTGATCCTTTGAAATATTCAACAGCATTGCACTGTGAATATTAACTGGTTTAAAGATATGTCTCTAATCAATTTCTCTCTCTCTCTCTCTCTCTCTCTCTCTCATATCGTTGATGATTCCTCTACCCACAATGCTCTGGACATTTCCACATCACTCTCTCTCTCAGGTAAGTTACAATAGAAAGTTAAATAATTTGCACTGTAATATAAAACCTGCTCTTCTACCAGTATGTTCATTATGTGTAGAGTAAATTGTAGTTATTGACTGAAGTAAGTCTGAAATCATGTTAATAAGTTGAGTTTGCTTGACAACAAATTTCCCTCCTCTGGCCTCCTCTACACTGCTTGATCATCTATAAGAACTGTATAATTACAGGGATTACACTCTCCCAGTAGTTAGTGTCTGGTAGCATTAGTGGCGTCAGACGAGCCACATGCCGTAACCTGCATCAAATCAGCGTTTGGAGAATAGTTTCCAGGAGGAAGAGATTTACATTCATGATAAAGGATCGAACCGAGCCTGTGCGGGTGACACAATGTGTGATTGACATCAGAGGATTGTGTGTGATTTGTTATGCGAACGCTTGAGTAGGAGATCTCCAGGTCTTCACACTGGGAGAAAATACGGAGACAGGAAACGCGTTTGCAGCTGTGCACAAATTGAAAGAGGTGGTGGAATGGAGAGAGCAGTTCAGCTAATTAGCTGTCAGCAGGGGTGTCGAATCTACAATGACAAGCTTATTCTGCTCTTTTTTCTGGCATTCCTCTTTTTTTCTTTGTTGTATTCTTTCTCCTCCTGTCTGTCCGAAAGGGACCATTGTGGTTACACCTGCCCTCCATCTCTCATTAGTCAACTGTTTGTGTGTGTGTGTGTGTGTGAGAGAGAGAGAGAGAATGAGAGAGAGAGAAAGAGAGAAAGATTTAACGCATTCCGTGTTGGAAGTGATTAGGAAACTTTTTTAGAAGTAGTTCTTGCAGTCAGGTCTCTTTAAAGGGGCAGGTTGTAATTTTTGGAGCCTCCTGCTGCTTGTGAGGCGAATTACAATTGCAATGAAAGCATAAATCAGCCTTCCCCTTCCACCTGAGTGATCCCACCCACTCTCCTGAAACTACATATGCTCATGAGTCTTTTGAGGAAAATGGGCAGAACTGATCTCCGATTTGGCTGGGGGCGGGGCTAATATTCAGCTTAAGAAAATGGAAACAAAATTCTGATACAAAGAAATTAGGCATAGGCTAGCACATATTTCCTCCACGACGTGTGAAGCCAGTCAACCATACCTTTTCAAACTGCTGCTCCTGCTGTGTCACAGGGCAGAGTAACAACACATTTAGAGGAAATTGCTAAGTTCTGCATGAGTGAGCTCACAGAGACCCGCGGTTGGCAAGTGTCACTGTGATTGACAGGGGTGAGAGAGTATACCTTCCCTTCAACCCTGATAGCTGGGTCAGTTTTGCTTTCTCGCCTCCTGGGGACGGATGGCTGTGGAAACATCAGGATTTGAATTTGCCATCTCCAGATGATAGGGTGATTCTGTTGTGCCACTTACTATGGAGCCCGAATACTATGATAATTATAGGATTAAAAATACAAACATTACAATGTTTAAAACTTCAAATGTTTTATGACTACTGGGTGACACCATTTTACACTGATTGTAGACTATTTACATTTACATTTATTCATTTAGCAGACGCTTTTATCCAAAGCGACTTACAAATGAGAAAATACAAGCACAGCGATATATCAAGCAGAGAACAATACAAGTAGTACTACCATACAAGATCTATTAATTGAGTTCCAGAAGAAGCAAAGCGTGCAGAGTAGAGGTTTAAGTGCCAATGCAAATTTATTTATTTATTTATTTATTTATTTATTTATTTATTTTTATGGGTTGGTTAGGTGTTCATGGAAGAGGTGGGTCTTGAGCTGATTTTTGAAGATGGTGACAGATTCTGTGGTCCGGATTGAGGTTGGAAGTTCATTCCACCACTGAGGAACAGTTAGTTTGAATGTTCTTGAAAGGGACCTTCAGCCGCGCTGAGTAGGAACTACTAAGCGTCGGTCGTTGATTGATCGCAGATTGCATTTAAACATTTATGGCATAAACACTCATTTAAACTACAATATTACAATGGAAAATAAAGTCAGGCTTTCTCAGAGAGCAATATTCAAGCAAATATAATGCTATATCGGGGATACAGTGGCTTGGGGGTTCAAATCCTGCATGTGTGCATGTTTGCATGTTCTCCCCTTGCTTCCGTGGTTTCCTCCAGGTACTCCAGTTTCCTCCCCGAGCCCAAAGACATGTGTAGATGGATAGGCATTTCCAAATAGTCCGTAATGTGTGAATGTGTGTGCGATTATGCCCTGCGATAGGTTGGAACCCCTTCCAGGGTGTCCCCTGCCTTGTGCCCCGAGTTCTGTGCTAAACTAAGAGGTATGGATGGATATAATGCTATATCGTGTTCATGAGCTTTTTAACTAAATGGTACTTTGATGCCACCTCAGTCCTATAGTGAGCATCCTACAGTTGTTTCAGTCCCACCGAAAGCTTTTTGCGGCAAGACAGAAACACTCAGCCTTGCTCTTTTTGGATGACTTCAGCATTATTGTTTAAGTGGAGATTTTTCCCAAAGCAAGCCATTAAACCTATTAGAGGAGAAGCCCAATGAATTTGAAAGTCACACACAAAACACACAGCAGTGAGGAAACTCACACACACACACACACACACACACACACACACACACATTTACACAGTATCATACAGCCATAGGCACATATTCTATATTTCGAGCTATGTGTTAACTCTGAAAAGAGAACTTATGTTCAGAAGATGTGCAAAGAAAACTGAGGTCTGTCTCTCTGTCTTTCCCAAATACAAACCAAAGAACTGCTGATGTAAAAATAAACACTATGATGCTGAATATCATTTCAACACACTTAGTACTGTTTAACTTTATAGTACAATTACGGAAGAGTTATGATTTATAACCTTACTATCCAGAGTCACCTAGACGAGGATGAGTTCCCTTTTGAGTCTTGTTCCTCTCACGGTTTTTTTCCCCAGCCTATGTTTTCTCAGGAAGTTTTACCTTGCCTCTGTCACCTCTGAATATCTCACTCTACATCGGGATTTCTGTAATTCTGCTTTGTGACAATGTCTTTTGTTAAATGTACAATTAGAATTGAATTGAATTTAAAAAGCTCTTGTTGGCAGTAGCAAAAAGATGCATGTTTTCTATTATCCTTCACGTTTTTAACCCTTGTTTTTAACCCAATTATAAAAAAGTTACACATAGGTCCATAGAGAACAAAAATGTCCATGTCCAAAAACTGTCATAAAAATATTATATATTAATATTTTTTTCCACTTTCACATACTGATTTTTTTTTATTTAATAGCATGAGTTCTAATCATAATTACCAAACATTCATTCATTTTCAGAATTGTAACCCTTTAAATGCTGGTTTGTTTACATAATGCCACAGATGTTTTTTAATGGAAAAAAGAAAAATAGTTATTATTTTCCATGTACTACATGCTAAGCCAAATTTTTGTCTTTGATTATTACAGTCTTTAAATATGTCAATGATTAACAACAACATTAATTTTGATGCGTTCATATTTTTTATGCAGTGTCACATTAAAAAAACAAAAAAACAAAAACAAACCTACCACTCAGGTCCGTAAAGGACAAAAATGTCCATGTCAAAAAACTGTCATCGAAATATGATATATTAATATTTTTTTCCACTCTTACTGATTTTTTTTTTTTTACCAACTTCATTTCTGATATTAACTAACAAACATTCATTCATTTTCAGAATTGTAACCCTTTAAACGCCGGTTTCGTTAATCTTCAAAGCTCAGTAACCTTCTTTGACTCATATACATGGGGTGGGATTTGAGATTTCCAGTACAATATCATTTCTTTCTTTCAAACTGTTCACACACATAAAATTTTCATTACAACATACAAACCACAACTCTGATATCCATGCAAACACACCCACACCCACACAATTATAGCTGCATCATTTATTCTGCTGGTCTGCAGCACTCTGTAATACAGCAGAATCAGAAAAAAGGAAAAGCATGTATTTTCTCCAGGGACTAAACCTGAGAAAATATACACATTTCAGAAAAATTTTCAAAAATTGTCAACAAAATAAACGCCTATTAACAAAGAATACATGATTTTATGCTTTAATGTCACGGGATTAATTATTGCAGTTTGAATGGGTTTCAGTGGTGACATTTTTGTCCTTAAGGTCCTGAGAGTAACTATTTACCTAGTTTAAAATACATTTATGAAAGCAAATGAGCGTGAAATATTAACATTTCAATAAAAATACACACCTTTTGAAAAAAATGTATGTCGTTTGCATTAACACAGATGATAAAATGATTAAAAAAAATATTTTAAAAAATGATAAAAATTAAAAAGACAAAAATGTCCATAAGGACGCACACAGGTTAAGGCAAAACCTTCATTACACCAAAACTACTGCAAGTATTTAGACATTTAGATATTTGGATATTTAAATACTATAAGCCTCAGAAGGGATACTTCGCGTTTTCCTTTTCATCTGTCTTTTTACACAACTCGGCCTTCTGTAGTTCAGGTCAACAGCTCTGTAGCATTTTTCTGGTGTACATTAACATGTACAGCTATAAATTGTAGTATGTCTCATGCATATTCTTGTCTGGTGTGATAGTATATAAAAAATCCTGTCTTCTAAACATTCAATGCAGTACAAAAGGAGTATGGCAGCTGCTCAAGGTTGCATCATATCTTGTTTGGAGTTTATGTAAACAGTGTATTTGTTCTCCTTTTAATCAGCATGGTTGATCTTGTAAACTAGACATGACCTTGCTTTGTTGTAAACTGTGCTAAACTGTCAGCAGGTAATCACAAGTGTTCTGACAGTCTGATAAAGCTAACATGTTTGAACTGAAAAGTCACTCATTGTAAACGTCCCCTGGTTTTTTTTTCTCCATACTGCACAAGTTATCAGTCTATCCTCCTTCCTGTTCCACAAACTAATCTTAAGTTTGACAGTGTCCCATGTTAGCAGAGCCGTAATTGTACCTAAATAAATAAAAAAAAAAAAACGGGTCTTTTTCTATTGTTTGGACTTCCTAGGTTATCAGCACAGCCTCATGATTTAAAGACTGTAGACAAATTCGAAAAATTTACTCAGAAATAGTGACAGTTACATTTAGTGTAAGGGCATAGGTTAGTGAGCATTCAGTCATTCCTTCATTCATCTTCACGAACCACTTTATCCTGGTCAGGGTCATGGTGGATCTGTAGTGTATCCCAGGAACACCGGGCACGAGGCTGGAATACACCCTGCATGGGACCCCAGTCAATTGCTCTGCACACACATGTTCACACTTTTTAGAGTAGTCAGTTTCTAAATTGAGGTGGAAGGAAATGGAAACTGGAGAACCCAGAGGAAATCCAGTTGGACATTGGGAGAACATTCACAGAAACTCCACATAGACAGTAACCCAAGCTCAGTTTCAAACCCTGGAGCTATGAAGCAGAAACCCTACCTGCTGCACCACCATGCTGCCTAATTATAGCTGTATTCACATGAAATAGGACAAAATCACTCTTCTTGTTGTTGTGAATGATCAAATTCACATGATATCTGATTGGTCTGGGACCTTGGTAGTTCTTATTATAGTACATCACTTACAAGGTAGTTTTCAATAGGACAATTAGTGAATAAATTAATTAGATGAACTTTTAAATTAGTGTGTAAGTTGGAGCCATGTTACATTGACAGGAAAACTGTAACAGTGACTGCGTTTACATGCACATCAAAATCCGTTGAAGGTCTACAGTGCCCTCCACTAAAATTGGCACCCTTGTGCCTAAATATGAGCAAAGAAGGCTGTGAAAATTGTCTTTATTGTTGAACCTTTTGATCTTTTCTTAAAAAAAATTCACAAAAATTTTCTGCTCTCATGGATATCCAAAACGTACATCAAAATCAACACAAAAATGACCACAAAATCAAGGTCCTGCCATGGTCATCCCAATTCCCTGACTTGAAACCCATAGAAAACCTGTGTGGTGAACTGAAGAGGAGAGTCCACCAGCGTGGACCTCGAAATTTGAAGGATCTGGAGAGATTCTGTATGGAGGAATGGTCTCCGATCCCTTGCCATGTATTCTCCAACCTCATCAGGCATTATAGGAGAAGACTCAGAGCTGTTACCTTGGCAAAGGGAGGTAGCAAAAAGTATTGACTAAAAGGGTGTCAACAATTGTTGCACATCTATATTTAACAAAGATATATATTTTTTGATAAACCTGTGTTTTGTTTTCAGTTGTTTGAATTTTTTAAACAAAAGATCAAAAGGTTAAACAATAAAGACAATTTACACAGCCTTCTTTGCTCATATTTACCAAGGGGGCCAATATTAATGGAGGGCACCGTATATTCCAAATACAATGTTTATACTGTATGCATACAGGCTGTTATTTCCTGGGAGTTTCAAGATGCTACCGTTGCTACTCACAATTCCTTGAAGACTGAGCATGCGCATATATTTTCTTTCAGTGGATTTTGTGAATAAGGTGTTTACATGCAACAACTTTCCGATTAAAACAGTCATTTTCCAGGAATGGGAATCAGAATTTGGGGAATCAGAATATTGTCTTAATCTGAATCAGGCAATCAGATTGTGGCGTTTACATGACTCAGTACTAATTCGAATATTGCCAAATTCTGATTAATATCAGAATATTGATGTAGTAAAGGTAGTCTGTATTTCTACAAACGATTCATAAGCATAATATTATGCAAGTCCGTGAGTTTTCAGATCCTTTCCTGTTTTTTTTTTTTTTTTTTTTTTTTTTTTTTAAATCAGTACATTTAGATATACACCAGCCTTGAGCAGAATATCCAGGTTGCAAAAAAGAGTGAAAGTTTCTAGGCTCATAGCAGAGTATGTGCTGTATAGTGACCTCTTTTGAAATATTATTAGAGAACTTGTATATTCAGTCCAGTTGAATTCATTCAACTTATTGTGCATAGCTTACATCAGCTAGTGTTATAGGAAACTGTATGTGTTATCCATTGTGCCTGAAATAGACAGTTGATTGAATTTGTGTATTGGAATTCAGCAGAGGAGAAGGACACTGTCAGCTCCATAACCGCTTTCACTTCGTCTCCGTCACTCCCTCGCCGGCTCTCTCCTCCATTATTTCTGCTCTGTGATACCCACTAAGCCCTTATAAAATAGCACCCTTTATAGTATATAATATCATTTTTAAGCCTTATTGTAATAATATCCTGTAATATGACCCACTTGTTCACAAAAACATGCATTTTTCATTATTTTATTGTGTTTTTCACAAAAAAGCATTCTGACCTCTCTTTGATAAATCGTAGGATTGGCATAATAAAAAAATTACAAAAATAAAAAATAAAGCTTGGTCCAGTTAATTCAGGCCAATATGTAACATCACAGCTTCACCAGTCTTTAGCAATATTTCTTGCAATATATTACAATCGCAGTGTGTACCAAGATTATAAAAGTATACTATTTTTATCCATATTATACAGCACTAATCAAGACTGTTAATTAAAAATGGCTGCAGCTCATTAGAATAATGCATTTATAACTGTAAAGCATTGCAGAACAAGAGTTCACACTTCAGCATGATTAAAATGCACTTATCGACATTTTTATTTAAATGCAGAGTGATAAACAATATCCCATCACTCATGTTTAGTTGTGTGGGAACCGTGTACTCTTCAGCTGGATCTAATTGACTCGCAGCTAATTGCTCTTGGCTGTTATCTGCAAGGCAGTTGGATCCACTTAGAGTATAACAGTGCAGTGTAAAACTTTTCAAGCCCTTAACTCATAGAACAGGATGCTATTATTCTCTATAGAGATCTCCTCTCAGGTTCAGTGAGGGGTAGAGTGGTGTGTGTGTGTGTGTGTGTGTGTGTGTGTGTGCGAGAGAGGGAGTGACTAGGTGAATTTGCGTTCTGGGCTGCATTCATGTTGGCCTGAAACTAATTCTGTTTTCTCATGTACTCATTGAGGTAGGATTTCATTGTCCTGGATCCTGGATAAGTGGTATTGTAGGGGTAGGAGAGCTGATGAACAGCCGGATGTGTGCTTCTCAGGGGTAATCAAGTTTTGATGACCACACTGTTACGTACACAAATCAGCCATGCTCTTCCTGGAAAAGGGCAGAACCATAACACTGACTGGAAACACACTGCGCGCGGCTTCATGTGATGCAATTGTTTGCAGTCTGTCTAGCGCCACTCACTGATGCTCTCATTGGAGTGGTTACATGTGTCGTCTTTGAAAATGTACAATAACAAATAAAATATTTATCATTATAAAGCCTTTATATTATATTCCTTGCAAATCAGTATGAAGTACAAGACTGATTCAAGTCATATAATACAGTGCCCTCCACTAATATTGGCACCCTTGGTAAATATGAGCAAAGAAGGCTGTGAAAATTGTCTTTATTGTTTAACCAATTGATATTTTGTTTAAAGAAATCACAGAAATACTCTACTCTTGTGGTTGTCAAACAATTGCAAACACAACACTGCCATGAATATGCCGGAAGGAACTCGGGACAGTTCCCAGCAGCCACTGCACCTCACTGCAGCACTGTCACATGACCACCTGCACCTGATTCAAGTTCATGTTAACGATGAATTGTGTGTATATATAGTAACAGTGTGCACTGCGCTCCTTTGCTGTGTTTATGGTGTTTGTTTTATGGTTGTTCTTAGCTTTTGTGTTTTTACCACTGTGTTTTGTTTGTATTTTTATTAAACCTAATCTGCACTTGTATCCGCCTCCATTGTGGCAAACACAGGTTTATCCAAAAAAAAAGTCTTTGTTAAATATATGTATGGCACAATTATTGGCACCTCTATGAATTCCTATGAGAAAAATATATTTGAAGTATGGTTGAACAGGAAATTGTTCAACCGTGACTTCATGTTTCACAGGGGTATAAATACGAGGTAACACAGGCCAAATTCCCTTAGTCATTCATAACAATGGGTTATACAACGGAATAATATTTAACAAACGGAATATACACACACAAAAATATTTAAAGATGTTAAAAATACAATGAAAAATGCAAACCCAGCATGATCATTCCCATGACCTTCTAATTCACCAGAAAACAGACCCAATGTAGGCAAGTTATGTTAGAATAATTTAAAAATTGTCAAAAGTAATGAGTAATATTGACAGTTCAGAGGATTTAAAAGCTACTCAGAGGATATGAAAGGTGTCATAAGTGCTTATACAGTAGAGAGATGCAAATGTTTTTGTCTTTTGTCTCACATTTTGATGACATTTTGTCTTTTTTCTTTTTTTTTAATTAATGCTAATATCTTAACATACAATATTTGACCTTTTCATTTGTGATGATGAAAAAGCATAGTTGAAACTGAACTCACTAAATGTCTTCTTGCTAAAAATTAGTTATTTGGGGTTTTTTTGTTTGTTTGTTTTTTAATTTTTAAAAATTTTTTTTTTTTTTTTTTTTAATTTTGCATGAGTTACATTTAAGGAGTTAAGCTTCAGGAGTCAAGGTTCAGGAGTTGTTCTTATGGAGTTGGTTAAGGACTTTATGGTTATGGTTAAAGACATGGTTAAGGAGTTAAGATTAAGGAGTTACAGTTTAGTAGTTACAGTTCAGAAGTTAAGGTACAGGAGTCAAGGTTCAGGCGCTATGGTTGAGGTGTTAAGTGATGGATTAAGTGATGGATAAAGAGTAATGCATAATAAGTTATAGTTAAGTGGTTGCGATTATTAAGTTAAGGTTAAGGAGTTATGGAGTTATTACACAGGAATTTAATGTTGCATAGAGATAGAGCATGTTTCTTACCTAAGGAAGACATGACCTTGAAGGACAGGAGAGACAGACTTTCTGAGATACTGACTATTTATTCCATGTAAGTTACCCTGATCCAAAAATCATGACCAATGAACTCACCTGACCTTTCCTGAATTTCTAGGGGAGGAGGGGGTGCTCTGATCAGCATCATACATCATGGCGAAGGGGTTTGGATGAGATGTTCAGAGCCCGATTATCAGTAATACTGTACAATAATAGTAATGGTCCATTAATAAAAATCTACAGTTTACTTACAAATAAAATTTACACCATGCATCACTTTTCCACACTACATCCTAGGTCCCTGGGGTTTACGACTTTAATGAAAGTTCCAGTGTAAGCTATGCAACATTAAGCATTCAATGAGTGCAACATTCATCTGACAGGAAAAAGCATTTTTCCATTGCTGAAGTTTCCACACTCCCTCCAGGTCAGCATTAAGTGCTGTAGAGATCTTAGATACTTCCTGTCTGTAAGCTTTCTGTCCTCACTCTGGCTATACAATATCCCCATGCTAACTGGATAACATACTGCACATCTCCCACTAATGGGACTACCAGGCCAGGACTCAGGCTGGAATATTTGAATGAGTAAAAGCTGTCATCTTGGGGTCTCTGTAGATGTGAAGATGGGGTATACAGAATGAGGAAACTTCTGCGGACTTCATGTCATCCCTCCAGTTTTCTTCCAATTCTCTATAGAAATGTAATATACTGCCTTTCTTCTGTATAGGGCTTCAGTAGACACACAATCTATATAGAGAGGGAGTACTTGGGACAAGTAGCCATGGATGTAAACTCCATCTGTTGTGTGTGTCTAGTGAAGATCATCACTCATTACTAGTGATTAGAAAAGCATCTTCCCATCCTGTGTAAATATTCTAATACATGCTTCTTTGATTTGACTATTTTTGTCCTACATTTTGTTTGAAGTTCTTCAGCTTTAACTCAACCATAAAATCTCGGTACTCTGTTGAGTCTGATCTGCAGAATATATTAGTGATGTGGCACTGTGGTGTAGCTAAGTCCAGTTCTCTGGAGATGCTCTGCTTTATAGTTTGTCTGGACTGAATCACTCTTGTCCGCTCCTTACATTTGGAAAAGAATGAAATGAGTGATGCTCACTGAATCTGCTTTGTCAAAAGATAGTTGTGTGTTTAATGGCATTTTAAGTGCATTTTGAATGGCCATATTTTACGAGTAATGAACTCCATCAGGTTCCCTCTGTAAATGGAGCCTGCTGGAGAGAGAGAGACAGAGAGACAGAGAGACAGAGAGAGAGAGAGAGTGAGAGAGAGAGAAAGAAAGAAAGAGAGAGTGAGTGAGTAAGAGTACAGATATCACAACCACACCTTGAATTGAAAGGAAGGCACCATGTTTTCTCTGTCTATATATGGTGGTTGGATATGAGCCAAGCATTTTATGTTCTTAATATAAAATCTTATAAAGGGTCAAATCAAACAAAAACTGAGCGTAAGTGACATATTGAGTGAGTGACATTGTATAAACTGTGTAATTGAGTATGTTCTTGTCTGACATAAAAAATCCTATGCGTTCTAGTAGGGATGGGCGATATGGACTTAAAACTATATCACGAAATTTTCTGTTATTTATTGCGCGAACGATATCAGTGACGATATACAGTATCTCACAAAAGTGAGTACACCCCTCACATTTTTGTAAATATTTGATTATATCTTTTCATGTGACAA
>JANDJT010000169.1:12815181-12859293 GCA_024331685.1 Stegophilus panzeri | reverse complement strand
TTGCACAGATAGGGGGTATAATTACTTACGGATTTCAGCTGGTTCCTTGCCTTACCTTGCCTTGGAGAACTGCTTTTGCTTGGCGTGTTCAATACTTTTTTCCCGTGTCATTCCACTTTATTACACATTTTATTTATGGACTTGAATGTCGTTTACTTTGCTTTGCTTGTATTTTCTCCTTTGTAAGTCGCTTTGGATAAAAGCGTCTGCTAAATGGATAAATGTAAATGTTGTGAATTCTTTATATTTCCAGAAGTCTTGGGTTAATACTGATGTCTGGTGAGAATTTCATGTGAATAACCTCACTGGAAATGTATTTACTGAAAAAAATGTTGACACGTCCAATACTTATTTCCCTCACTGTATCATCTATCATCTCTACATTTTCAATATTTATACATTTCAGTACATTTTTAAACACTATACCAGAAATCGAAAGGCATTCTCAGAATGCTTACACAATATACAATCAAGAGAATTCCATGTATCCCCTTGTATGTTCATATCTGTCATATAATGTAAACTATCTTATGTATTCTAATCGTATGAGGAAAATGGGCTTGTGGTTAAAACTAAAAACAGCCACTGATAAAGTGAGTTTGTTTTTTTTCTGCAGTAATGCACTGATTTGCATTTCATGAGTTTTGGGAACCTGCTTTTTAAGCAAAATATGTTTTGGGAATCTGAAGTAAAAAAAAAAAAAAGTCATTATGCCAAAGAAAATACGGTTTTCACAGTGTGGTACTTAAGAAAGATGTTGTTATGTGTGCGTGTGCATGTGTGTGTGACAGGTAGTGAACTGAAGTGAAAATACTCTATTATTAGAAAAATACCTTGTAAGGAAATATGAAGGAATATTAGTATCTGCCAATGTATAAACGTACAATTAAATCAGTGTTTTCTTAAGCAGCCTGCTCTTTCAGTGGTATTTACTACTGACACACAGTAGCTTGTGGATAGAAGCATTTGTCATCATATTGAACTCTGTTTTGCCAGTTTAGGTGCACATGTTGCTGCATGTCCATGTTTGTATAAGTGAAAGCAATATTGCTGCAATTTTAAATTCTGCAGATGGATATATAATTATAAAATGATAAAACCCTCCCCTTTGCTTTCACACTGTCTGTCTCTCGGTCACTTTCCATCCCTATCATTCACACCATCTCTTTGGGGAAGTTTTGAATAAGGTGGTGGTTGTCCATAGTCTGGGTCAAATAATATAACAAAAACACACACACACACACACACACACGCTCACTTACTTCCAGGTCAGTTCCCGCTGCTCATCTGAATAGACACATGACAGAATTGTCTTGCTGTTTTCCCTGAAAATGGCCGACAGGCTGCCAGTTGGATTTAATCACTGCCCTTTAGGCCAATCTGAGTCCTTGTCCCCCTCCAACACATAGCCTGCCATGCCGCCTGAGTGCTGATGCACCGTGTGTGTGTGTGTGTGTGTGTTTGTGTGTGTGCGCGTTCATGTGTGTGTGTCTGTGTGTGTGTGTGTCTGTGTGTGTGTGTGTGTGTGTGCGCGTTCGTGTGTGTGTGTGTCTGTGTGTGTGTGTGTGTGTTTGTGTGTGTGTATGTGTGTGTGTCTGTGTGTGTGTGTGTGTGTGTGTGTGTTGGGTATTAGCACTTAGTAGGGCTCAGATGTCCCTATGATGCCAGCAGTATGTGACAGTTTTGACCTTGCGGGAACATTTGGATGGTTCCTTAAAAAAATCAACAAACAATAAACAAGCTTTTTTAAAAAAAACACCACCACCAAAAACAACAACACAACAGAGACAAACAATTTGTATTGCAGTTTACGTAGTGTTCATATCATACTCCCTTAATAACATGTACAAAGGCCCACACCTATAAGTGTCAGCTGACTTTAACTCTTTTTACCAGAGGCCAAACAATGGGATTTCCAACTGTTTTGCGGTGCCTGTGTTCAGCATTGAATTATTTGTGATGTCACACTCCACATTAGTGGTTAATGACATATGAAAATAGACACTCTTTTAATCTAGACTACTAGGTTTAAATGCAGTAATTTTATTGTGGCAGTTGTATACAGTGTTTTACTATAAAAAATAAAAAAAAAGCTTTAGTTGTGCTGTCCATTTTTATCTCTGTACCAGTGTTATTGTGAAGAGGTGTGAATTGTTTACCCTGCAGGGGGTTCACACCCCTCCCTTTTCCCATCGCCATGCTCACAAGCAACTAAACACAGAGTCATGATAATCTACACACAGAAACCCAACAGTGTCCTGACTAATCTTCTACCAGCGATAAAATAATTCATTGATTGAAAATGTCCGATAAGTTGCCAGTGTACTGCGAGAAACTTTCTATTAATTCTGACGTGACCCCTGAGTCAAGTGGCAGACTTTTGTTCCTTCATAAGTTTATCAAGCTGATCAAGCTGATTTGTTAGAATTTCATGACAACTGACTTTATAGCTCAGTGTATAACTGGTACATTAAAGTCATGTTAAAGAGGGTGAAATATCTACAATGTTCTCTGCAGTGTCTCCTGAACATAGCACTTGGTGTTCAAATGAAAGTGAAAATCTGCTGGCTAACACTGTTATATAGTGAAGGTGACAGTAATTACACTGGTTCATAAATAAAATACATTTTAAAATGTGCTATTTATACGGTTTATATGAATACCTATTTAATGACACTGCGATTAGATACGTGTATTTTCTGACCCTAAATTAAATCTTGAATAAATCTTGAAATCCTTATGTGACATCATGTATACTGAGCTACAGTGTAACCTCCGATATATATCAGCCCTGAAATGACCTTAACACAACCTTATATAATGAAAATCTGTCACTTGAATGTCACCTTGAATTTAAAGCGTATGAAAACAGTCTTTTGGGCAGCTGATGCCTGTTTGAATAAGCCTTTTTATAAATGTTTATATGGGTTTATGTCAGTTGTCATGAAGGGCTTATGCAGGTGTTATGTAGTCATCACCTTCAGGTAAAGAATGGCAAAAATGCTTCTGTGGGTTTCTAGAGTAAGATTTTGATTTCAGTGTGTAAGTGTGTAAGGCCTGGAATATTCACTAGGTTAGGAAGCAGATTTGACAGGCTCTGAGTGTAATTTTTACTGAAGTGTGCGGAAAGCAGAGGAAAGAGACATGCTCTGAAACATGAGCTGCATCTTCAAATCCTTCTTTCAAAAACATCTTGCTCTGTGCTGTTATACTATTACTTCCCTAATCTTTGCCACAAAAGAGCAGATTGTTCAGTTTGCAAAGTAAGTTTTATTGTATAAATCAAATTGAATGTTAAATTGTGCAACCTGTAATTAGCAGTAGCCCTTATGAGTGCATGTATGTACATGAGTATGTGTTTGAACAAGGCTATAAATATCCATAAATCACTCTCTAGTTTTCTCTCTCTCTCTCCCTCCCTCCCTCTCTCTCTCTACTGTCTTTCACAGTGCTGTGTGTGCAGTCTTTATCTCTGCACTTTTCCAAAGAGCCCCAGTCTCAGGATGCGCTGCATGGTCGCAGTGCCATGCTGCGCTGTGAGGTCAGTGAAGCAGCTGGTGTGCGATACTCGTGGCTGCAGGACGGCCAGCCTGTTCAGGGCTCAGAGCGGCGATTCATAGAGGACGGAAGCCTCAAATTTACTTCAGTGGATCGCCATCTCGACACAGGCAACTTCCAATGTGTGGCCACAAGCTTGACCTCTGGGGAGGTGGCTACATCTACCAACGCCTCCTTCAACATCAAGTGTAAGTGAATTAGATCTGTCCTACACGATGTTTCTAAAATGCCCTTGCTGAATTTCCTTCCCCGTCTATGTTTAGGGAACTCCTGCTTGCTATCTTATATTAGCTCAGGTGATATTCTCAAATGTTTTGCAGTCAGGGACCCGTTTAAGAATTCCATGGACCCCCTCAGTATTAGGCATGGAGGCACGGTGGCTTAGTGGATAGCACATTTACCTCGCACCTCCAGGGTTGGGGGTTCGATTCCCGCCTCCGCCCTGTGTGTGCTTGCTTGTTTTCCCCATGCATCAGGGGTTTCCTCCGGGCACTATGGTTTCCTCCCCCAATCCAAAGACATGCGTTGATTGGCATTTCTGAATTGTCTGTAGTGTGTGAATGTGCCCCGCGATGGGCTGGCACCCCGTCCAGGGTGTCCCCCGCCTTATTCCCCGAGTTCCCAGGGATAGGCTCCAGGCTCCCCCATGACCCTGTGTAGGATAAGAGTTATGGACGGATGGATGTAAATATCAATCATGTACAATAATATTTTGGCTGTTTTATTCCCAATATTTCCACTCACATACACGTGTATCAGCACATTTTTAAATAAAAAAAAAATTATCATTGCACTTTATTGAACATTACGTGCTGCCTACTTGTTTATGAGCTACTGAGGTTTAGATTCAATTCAAGTGACCAGCTAAATAGGTGAATGACTATCAAAACTCAAAAATATTAACTTTGATAATGGTGAGTTGTCATTTCCACCACTGTAACAAAATTTAAAAATGGTGGACCCCGTGGCTAAGCTGCTTACAAATGTTAACAGCCATACCATACATTAAATATATAATCAATTTTAAAGCTTCAATATTTAAACATTTGTTATAAATGTATATGTTCAGATTACCCAAGTAGTTAGTTATCGCCTTTGGCAAGCTAGTTATGTAGTTAGCTAGTTAGCAAGCCCGTATGACTTTAAAACTCACCTATTATGGTTTTGAAACGTGCCTAATTTTGTTTTAGAGGTCTCATACAATAGATTTACATGCATCCAAGGTCAAAAAACACTTTAATGTGCTCATAATTTAAATTGCAGCATTGCCTTTTTTTCCCAGTGTCACAAACGACTCGTTAAATGATCCGTTCTAAAGGATTAATTCTAAGCTCCGCCTTTCAGAGAGCATACTCTGCTCTGATTGGTCAGATGTGTCCCAGTCTGTTGTGATTTATCTACCGCTGTCAGCGTGCAGCCAATGAAGACCAGAGGCGAGGTTTTTTGTTACAAACCTACATAGGTTAATACAGGAAGTAAGTCTGGAATTACTAACGACTCGTTTCAGCTGTTCAGAATCGGTTCCTTCTTTTGGGAGTCAATAACTCCATTTGTTGTGCACTTAGATTTTTGAAACTTTGCAGATGTTTTTACATTCACAAACAGCTCTATAACACACTACATGAAAGGTAATATTTGAAAAACCATAATAGGTGCACGTTAATGTGTTTCATGTATTTGCTCCTAAAGGCAAATCCTTTTCCTTGTGTGCCACAAGTGATCTCTTATATGATATGGATGATACACAAGTTGTGAGTTGTCAGGGAAAATTGATGGGGACATGTTGAAAACATTATTGGCACAAAAGGCTGGTTTGTATAAGAGTTGTGTGTAGTGTAGAAGCTTCTCCCTGGCCTAAGGTGCAGATACAGGATCTAGTTTGTATCTGAGAATTAAGTCGAGATGATAATCTCTTTCAAACCAGGGGCTTGCTTTTGTACATCTTTTCTACACCTCAGTGCTTCCCTCATATAATATTACATGTCCTCTCACAACATTTTAAAAATTGACTCAATGTACCACCCATCTCCTTTTCTCATTTCTTTGCTTTGTGTAATAGAGTGCCTCTCTCTGTCTTCTGAAAAATCCTTTGTGTTTGGAATTACCATGGACGGGAATTTTGCTTGCAGCCATGTAATTATTCGAGGCCACATGATCAGTGCTTTTGCTTTTACATTGGATTTCACGTGCCTTCGTTCTCCAAACCACTGTACCTTTTCAAAATCACTTTCTGCTCAGAGGCTTCGTTTTGGTTTTTCGTGTAATCAGAAACATCAGATCCCACTTATGTTTCACACGTGACTAAAACCAAAGCTCTCTGTTCCACTCGTCTTAAATAACAGCCCTGTTTTTCCATGGACAGACGCCACTCTTTCTTTCCTCCTCCTGCTGGATTGATTTGACACGTTAATGTGTTGGCTGAGAAACACTGGAGCTTGTGAGAAATGTTACGTTGTTGTTTTTTTTTGCTCTTGGCCCTTAAGAAAGAGAGCCAGAGAGAGGGGTAATGTTTAGTATTGACTTCTAGTAGATCTCTTTAGATCTTGGTCCAGAAACAGTCAGGCAGTTCAACAAGAGCCAAAGACAACGGTTTTGTTTCCCACTTTGAGTTTCTGTACTGTTTCATGTGTAGGTCTATGATGTTTAAAAATGCTAAATTCATCATTTACATCAGGTAGGTTTGGGGGATTATGTGAATAATGTGTTGTTAGGAGTGAAAGATGGTGGAGGGACTACAAAGTCTGTTTCATGCCTTTTTGTAATATTGCATTTACTTGTACATCTACAGCAGACACCCGTGTCGAGAGCGACTTACAGAAGTGCTCTGAAGTCTCCATCAAAAACATATCCTGATGGTAGTTTAATTAGGTCTGGATCTAAGAATACTATCAAGCTAAAACCCTTAGAGTTGGCGGGGGGGAGGGGGGGGGGGGCGGGGAGGTTAAAGACATAGCACAAGACCCTCCCAATAAAGGTACTAATCCATCCCACAGAATGAATTTAGAATCCATGTCTTAAATTTAAAATTTTCTTGTGGCCTGTTTTTCAAAAATGAGAGCTAGTCAGTTATTCCACTAGGGGGCAAACTAGAGCTGGACAATAAACTCAACTCCTGACAAATTGTGCTAATGATAAGTAATTCTTTATTAGCAAGGTAAACATGTTACGCTGTAACCATCTCTCTTTCCAAAAATACGAAATTATGGGGTTCGCAGCAGCAGAGATACAAATACTTATTCAATCGCATCTTACAAACTATACAGAGTCCGTCCACCCCCCCCAGCTTCAATATTTGGTCTTCTTTCAAGGCATATAATCCAAATTTGATAAAGCACTACAAAATGTTGAAAAGTTGAATGGGGTGAATACTTATTCAAGGCACTGTATATATATGAATATATAGCACATTTGAGAGAAATTGTTGGTCTACTAAAATAATTTATTGGGTCCAGCCCACTTAATACTGGAGTGTGTAAAATAGGATGTTATCTAAAATGATTTTAACACCCCTGCATTAGAAAGAATTGAATTAGTTGTTCAGCCAGCCAGGAGAAGTTCGTTCCACCACCTGGCTGTCAGGACAGAGACGAGGCTTGATGCATGTCTTCTTTGTACCTTAAGGGATATTGGGTCAAGTCGAGCCGTGGTAGACTCTCCAAGGGAATATAATGCATGGCAGGGTTTGATAAGTGAGACTTCTGTTACTATGTGGTTATGAGCTACATGGACTACTTTCTGTGGCTATGAGCTTTCTGGACTACTTGGGTTAGTTCACAGTGGGGCAGTAGTTTAAGTTTTGGTTATATAGCCCAAACCTGTTACCTGTAAGGTTACTCTAGGTGTTTTTATATGAATCGTGAAGGAACATACACTCAGAAAGGACAGAATTTGAATAACCTAGGCTAGATTCAACTGTATCTTCATTTGATATTGCATTCAATATATTGTGTTTAATATTTAGTGTTTCTCAGACAAGTCCTCAGGGATCTCAGGAAGTCTATTTTTGCTCTCTCTTCCAGCTCTTAATGCACTTACCAGGTGAACACTATGCACTATGGTATAACAGAAAAAAAATGCAGAAGAGAATTCAGACAAACTTGACACGTGTTTTATTATTATATATATTAACGCAACCACAGCATGCTTTTTTATCTGGCATCATCTTGGCATAGGCAACTTGTTCATGTCCGATGGATGGAGTACACTGGAGGGCACTGATAGCTGTGTCACTTGGCTCAAGCGTAGCACTATGAAGACAGAAAGTGGAAAGAACAGAACAGTGAGCGTCTGTACTCCATCCGTTTGAGGCTGCAGTTAAACGCATCCTCTCTGAACTCAGTCCATGAGCAGGGTTTGGCATCGGACACCAGGCTGAGGTCTCATTAACGAAGGGTACTTGCTTTCCCGGCACTGTTTTTGGAGCGGCACAACTGACCTGAAGGAACAGTCAGAACTCTGTCTCAGGCAATTAATTGTGATTTATAGTTGTAATAAAAACACACTCCACCACAGACAAATAGCAGTTGAGCCTGAGTGAATGTTTAAAGGAGATGTGATGACCCATGGGCACAAGAGAAGACCTTGTAATGTAGCAGTTCTTATGAAAACATTTGTTTTTTGGGGTTTTTTTTCTGGGGACATAAAATGGTCCGGAGTAATCATATGGTCCTTTAGTCAAACCAACAGGTGTATGTGTCTGTGTGTGTGAGAGAGCTAGCTTCTGAGATGAAAGGGCTTAGGCACCCACTCTAAACAAGAGACAGCACTCACACACACACACACACACACACACACACACACACACTAACAGAGTCTATGTTCAAGTAGCCATGCTTGTCGAGTGTGTATAGAAAACAGATTTGTGTCCCTTCTTTGTACAAAGCTTGACTTTTTTAAACAGTGAAACACAGAATAGAAAACACACACACACACACACACACACACACACACACACACACACACCAGCATTAGGAGTTTCCCTAATAATAAGCTAAAATGCCTACAGACACAGGCTGATTGAAAATGAAGAACAGAATACCCATAATGCACTGAGAGCTCATACCTCTGTCGCAACATATACTAAACACAAACAAGATGGCAGTTTCACATGTATTCATGTATTCATGAGTCAAAACACACTGCTAAACACCAAAGGCCCAGCTTACAGACAGGGACCGAAATGGAAATGAGGAAGTCCAGCTCAGACTGGTGTGCACCTTGTAGATAAAATTACATCCAAAAGAGAGAAATCAAAGAGCTTATGTGAACAAGAACAAGAAAAACTCACATCTAAGTATGGCTTTAGTGCAATCAGTAAACACTAAAGTGAAACAAATGAAGCAAATGCATTTCTTTTCAAAGTCTGCTTGGTAATTTTTCAGTGACAACTGCTCATAAGTGCAAACGTCAGCTTGAGGTTTATGTACGAGAAATACTTCCAGCAGCACTACACCATGATTTATAAACCAAGCAGAACATGTATTAGGCTGATTAGTTTGAGGATATGTTTCAAAGATGAAAAAATTATTATTTAAAAAAAAAAAAAAAAAAAGTAAGAAAGAAATATGAATTAATTTCATGGCTTTATACTATCCATTGGAATGTTTTCTATACATTATTAAAAAAAATTTTTTTTACACATGATTGACACACTGTAATGATTCAAATGTCATTCAGTTTAACAGATAATTGTAAAATAAATAAATAAATAAATAATAAGAAGAAATTCCTAGGTAGCTGTATTAGCTGAAAAAGGTAGACAAATCATGTTGTAAGACATCTCCACTACAAACAAATACATTTGTTTAAAATACTATTTCCATTTTCCATCTTGGACAGCATCATTCTTTTATTTTAAAGCTGCAGTACGGACAATTTTTTTGGTTAAAAAGGAACAAAAATCAGTTATTGAGAAAGTACATAAAAAAATCAGTGTTCAAAACTGTCTCTTCCTTTACCCGGATTCGCAGCGGTAAGCTTTTTTTATTTATAAATTGAGCTGTCGGGTCGGATTTCGCAGGAAACGTCAGTTGACGTCGTTCGCCTTTGCGTTGTTACATCACGTCCGTAAACAGAAAGAAGAAGAGCCGGCTACTATATCACGCATGGGTGCTGAGGATGGTGGAGTTTGTAGCTTGTTTTTAAAACAACCATTGCTTAGAATTTAAACTTGTCATCTAGATGGCTGCTTTTCATCTGGATCTTTCTAAATGCAGTCATCGTTGACATCTGGGGAATCAGCTGTTGTCAAAACCAAGAAACTTCTAACTGCAGAGAACCTGCAGTCAAAAAGGGAAAGCGACAGAGCCCGTGCTAAAACGAGAGTAAAGATCGGCATGGCTTTTGAGAGATGGCGACAAGACTGACGCAGAGATGGCTTTTTTTCTGCTGAACAGGTAAGACATTTCAGTGGCTAGCTAACATTAACGCACTTGTTTGCTTGATTCAGCTAGGTGTCGAATGTCCTATGTTTTTTGTTTGTTTTGCTATGGTCAGTGTGGTAAATTGCACTTATTTTCTGCTAGCTGTGAGAGAGATAGAGAACACCACTACGCCAAGAAATCTGAATCCGCCGCCAGCTCCGTTGTCAAGAATTGGACCTAATATACACCACATACGAATACCTCAGTGTTGCCAAGTCTCGTGAAACAAATAAGCAACTGCAGTTTCAAAAACAAGCCCAGTATTATTATGGCCTGTTACGGCCTGAATGTAAACAGACTCAATAAATGAGCCTGCAACATGTTCAAATGAAACTACTTGCAGTTTGAAAAGCAAAAACTGAATTTATTTAATAAAAATATCATCAAACAGCAACAAAGCTTATAGGGAGGACAGGCACCATCCACTCATCACCTGCGAGTAAAATATAATTGGAGAGATGGAAAAGGAGATTACATTAAAACCATAACTGCTATTAGTGTATATATAGTCAGATTTTCCTAAAAAGCAAAAAAAAAAAAAAAAAGCCCAAAAATGCGCAACCCACGACCTGTGATTTATTCAAGCGACTTCAGAAAAAAAGAAGCCCAAAGTCGCGTATTGTAAGTGGACTTGGCAACTGTGATAAGTATACCACAAACCTTCAGATTCATCCACTTAGAGGAGCAGTGCCTAAGCACAACCCATGGAAAGAAAGAAAAAAAACTCTGCATCTCTTGAAACAGAGATGGCGATAGAGAGGCAAAAGTTCAGTACTGTAGCTTTAATTCTCTAACTCAGAGGTTCTCAACCTTTTGTAACTAAAAACTAAAGCCCCTCCAAGCCTCCCCTACCATGTGGCATGTCCCCCAACCCCCCCACCCCATATTGGAGGGGACCAGGTATAATGATTATCTATTCTACAAAAAAATCTATCTATATATAACCTAATCTATAATCTGTTTTGATTGATAGATAGATGGGTAGATAGATTTTTTGCTTTTGTGTTCTTGTACTTTTTCTTAATTACTTTTCATAACTTTTCATTATGGTTTTTTTTATGACTTATAAAACTATGTAACAGACAGGTATGGAACATGAATGATTTAAAATGTTTCTGAACACTATAACTACTTTGAACAAGAGAACTAGGCTGTAATAACGTGGACTATTTTACATGTAAAACATGTTGCATTCCATTGTCTTGTGTTCTAAAAACATTCGCATACGAATGATGTAAATTGGGAGGAAGGGCGCGTCTCATTATCCATGACATTGTTAGATCTCCGGCTCTCAGCCCCTCACTGAACAGAGCAGATGCAGAGAGAGGTGTGAGTGCAGCAGGAAAGAAACACCTCACACTTACAGGACAGTACTGGAGACATTTGGAATGTTGCTAAGGTTTGTCCAAAAAGTCTCTAAAGAGTTGCTCTTTTAAAAAACAAATTTCTAAAGGGGTCTGCACTGACAGCTAGATAAAAGGCAGCTAAACTCCGCCTTTCCCCGGCAAAAAGAAAATACAGAGGGAGAGGGAACATGGGGTTTTTCATTTATGCACATTCTATTTGAAAAGCAATAAAATACACCAAGTACCCAAATGATGTTTTTTTTAATGATGCTACATGACAGTAAGTCTCCAGCAGGCAGCTTACACCTCATACTACTCTTTTCTGGCTAAACCCTATTGATCCAACAGGATTCGGTCCTGCCTCACACACACTGTAAATGAATCTTACACACTGATGTGTCCAGTGCATGGTTTGCATTCCTCCTGATGGAATTAGAAAGTGTTTTTAAGTGTGGGAGTGTGTGATGGAGCAGAAAGATTTTTGCTACATTCAGAAGTGTATATGAATAGGAAAAGGAGAATTTGTAGAAGACTCGAATAACCAAGAGGATTTGTGTAATTTAATCGAGCTGATGCTTGTGTTTGTGTGTATTTCTTTGTCTGGGGTTTTCACAGGTAATTTGAAATAAATGGAGATATGTAATGGAGATGTGAACTTTTTGTATTTGTAGAAATCCCCTTGAGTGTCTAATAATACATATTTGTTATTATACATGCAACTAGACCCACTTTGGGAAGGATGAAATGGAAAAACTGGAATGCAACACACGCACACGCGCGCACGCACACACACACACACACACAGACACACACACACACACACACACACACACACACACACACACACGCATGGACCATGTCGCCTACTCTTTTTTCCAATCTTTAACTGTTTGGTTTTGGTGAACCTGTGCCCGCTGTAGACTCTGATTCCTGTTCTTGGCTGACAGGAACGGATCCCGGATTCGTCTGTTCGTCCGTCCATCCTTCCTTCCTTCCTTCCTTCCTGTGGTGCTTGAAAGTTTGTGTTTCAAATATGAAAAAGTTGTTTTTTGGGTTTAAAAAAACCCAGAGATCAGCATTGTCTCTTCCCTGCTCCATATGCATATACCGTACACACTTTTTTACACAGTGTATTTCTCTCCCGTTTGTGGAAGACCCGGCTGCATAGAGCTTTTTGCAGCCAAGTAAAGAAAACATTTCCACTCCTGACCCCATCATGACCACAGAAAAAAAAATGGAAAAAAGTATTTATTCTCTCAGGCGTTTGAGTCTATTTAAGGTCTATATTATCGAGTTATTGTCTGTTATGTGGGGTTTTTTTTTTTTTATTCCTTTTAATTGCGTCATTCATTCATCAGTTTATTCATTTAATTTTTATTTAATTTCTGTTTGACATTTTTTTTGTGTGTGCAGACTCTTTTAAAATGGTCTGGTCTGCACTTATATAGCGCTTTTTTAACCTTAGCGGTTCTTCAAAGCGCTTTACACTTCACACATTCACACACACACTCACACACCAATGGTAGCAGAGCTGCCATGCAAGGTGCTAACTTGCCATCGAGAGCAATTTGGGGTTCAGTGTCTTGCCCAAGGACACTTCGGCATGCGGAGTGGACAACTTTTAGATGTGCTATATACATAATTACGCTTGAATTATTCGATGAACATAATCCAACTGCTCATATATTAGGCAAACTGGGCAAATATGTCATGAGTGCTTTTCGTTGCTGAATTATTCACCCACAGAACCCAGACCAGTTCAACTCTGTTAAAATGTCATTCCAAAACACTGGGTATCATATAAATAGCACTTTTTTTTACTTAGATAGATCTGCAGATTACTTTCTGTCTGATGTGTTGTATCATTTTAAATTCGGAAGAACTACTAATTAAGTGATGTTTAAAATTGTTGCTGTTTGACAGATATTAGCAGTTCCATTGATTTGATTTGATTTGCTGACTTTTCTAGATGTTGTGCAATCATGTGGCAGTGCATTTAGCTTCCATAGAGTTATTATTGCACGTACTGGTCAAAAATAGGAACTTGAACAAATGCTAATAGAATCCCATTGGGGGCAGGAATCACACTGCCAATGCTCGCTCTGTGAAAGTTGTGTTTTGAAAAATACTCCATGGCTGCCAAGCTCTTATAGCAAAAATTCAGAATACAATCGAAGACATTTTTGCAAAATGGGAAAATGTAAGTCAGACAATGTTTCTATTATGTCTAGAACAACTTCTGTCATAAGATTATATTGCAAAGATTGGGAGAGGGGAACAAGGGTAGTGGATAATATCCATGTATTAGCGATGCGTGGTGGTGTTTCTCATGCAAATTCTGAGGGAAAGGGTCTATTTTTTTTAAATTCCCAAATTGGTACTATGAGTAACAGTTATATACTTATAGAACCACTGAGACCTTATTATATCAACAATATACAGAAGCAAATGTATCATAATGTTAATATATCACAATATATTAAGCTGTCATATGATCATATAGCCCAGCCCTAGTGTAGAAATATGACACACTTTAATGTGCAGTTGTGATGCACTCATTTAAAACAAATAGCCTGTTGTATTTTAAAGCTTCAGAATAAAGACATTTCCTCTTCGCTCCAGTGTTTACTTTCACACTTCTTGATGTGCTGCCATTTCGAGTTCATGCAGTGGGAGTGATGTGTTGTCAAGTGATGGATGATGTTCCCTTAAGACTCTCTGTCTCACTGTCGATGTGTCTGTTTCTCCAGCTCCATTAATCTATCCTTTTCTCTTTATTTATGGTACATACTGTCGCGCATGTCATATCTACACACACCTGCACACATGCTCAGTAACATTATGCTAAGAATAAATGGTGTGTATGCCATTTAAGATGTAAATGGTAAAGTTGCATTTTGTTGACTTTTGCAGGGTTTAGCTCTGACCTAGACATCATCACATTTTATACAAATCTCCCATCAGATTGACTAAAATGCCAAAAGTCTAGAGAACGGTCTGTTTTCTTTACCCTTTACCATCTTTATCTCTGTAATCTGAAATCACCTATAATGCATTCCTCATGCTCCATCACCCTTTACTTCTCACTTTCTTCCTCTCCTTCTCTCCATCCCTTTCTTTTTCATTACTCCTCCTCCGCTGCTGTCACACTCGGTTAGCTCTGACATGTCAGGGTTTTTATTAACAAAAGCAGCCCCCTTTTAGGACTAAGCACCTCCTTATTCAGTCACAGTATTGTTCACACATTTCTAATTAAATTACCCAGGGTGTCATACCAATTTTATACAGCAGTCAACCAACCTCTCCCCTCCTCTTCTCTCTCTCTCCCCTCTCTTCTCCTCTCTGTTCTCCTCTCCCCTTCTCCCCTCCTCTCTTCTCCTCTTCGTTCTCCTTTCCCATTCTCCCCTCCTCTCTTCTCCTCTCCGTTCTCCTCTCCCCTCCTCTCTCCTCCTCCCCTCTCTTCTCCTCTCTGTTCTCCTCTCCCCTGCTCTCCTCTGTCCTCCGCTTTCCTCTCCCCTCCCCTCCTCTCCTCTCATCTCCTCTCTCTTCTCCTCTCCATTCTCCTCCTCTCCTCTTCTCTCCTCTTCTCTCCGCTCTCCTCAGCTCTCCTCTCCTCTCCCCTCCTCTCTCCTCCGCTCCCATCTCCCCTCCTCTCTCCTCTGCTCTCATCCTCTCCTCTCCTCTTCTCTCCACTCTCCTCCGCTCTCCTCTCCCCTCCTCTCTTCACTTCTCCTTTCCTCTCCCTTCCTCTATTCTTTTCTCATCTCCTCTCCCCTTTTCTCCTTTTCTCATTTGTTCTCCTCTCCTCTCTCCTTGTCTTCCTTTCCCTTCCCTTCTTTTCTCTTCTCTCTTTTCCTCTCCTCTTCCACTAACTTGAGGCTATTATTAAATCTATCCAAAATTACAGCTGAAACTAATTGCCATAGCAACGCATACCATCATGATGAAGGTAACATACTTAGAGTACGTGTTCCTGGATATTGGGGATCCATTAATTTTCCATAATCCCAAAAGCAGCTAGCAGGAACCTGCCAAGATAATGCTACAGATGAGAGGCTTATGAGCACCTTTAGAGTTATGAGGTTATAATGGAAAAGAAAGCAAGTTAGTATTCAGATGCTGGAGATGAAGCTGGCACAGAAGTACAAAGGCACTAATGTCTGTTTAGAGTGTGCACAATAAGAAATGGTTTATGCATTATATTTTTTTCAGTGTATTATGTATTTGTATTCTCTCTCTTTTTTTATATTTCACTCTGTGCATCCTCCATCAAACATGAGGCATTTTCCCTGCTGCTCACGGTTTCTAATGACTGGCTGTGGAATGTTTCTCTCCAGTTTTTGTGTGTGTGTAAGGAGTATATATAATTGAACCACAAAATGATATCCTCATTTCCACAATTTCTTAGGAAATACAGAACGGATGAAAGTCAGTCACCTCTAAGCCTGTAAAGCTCGTCTCTATGAAGCAGCAGTATGCATCACCCCTCTCTTTACTGCTTTTGACAGTTACCCATAATCCCCCTAAGGGTTGTGGTGGACAGGCTAGACTGTGAATTAATGTAATGTGACAACCCTGTGCCCTGTGTATGTGTGTGTGTGTGTGTGCATGTGTGCCTCCTTTTTACAGTAGCTCATTCTTTGCATATCTTATGTACAATAAAACTGTACAGCCCAGGAGCATTGAAAGTGGACAGCTCAAGTGCTCACGCTGGATTTAACCCCCACACACACATACACATGCACAATTACATCTAGGTCAAACAAACAGAGAAATTGGCTAAACAGACACTCACAATGCTGAGAGTTGCCTCACAGCTCTGTGCTTTTCGAGGAGATGATGAGGGATGGAGAGGCATTTGCACGCAATCTCTGTACGGCTGCATAAACAACCTAGTGCATTACTCTAATGCTATATGTGCAGTGTTGCCAAAGTGCTCTAAAAGCCAGCTAATAATTATTCCTTAATAAGTAAAGCGTTCCTTAATAATCTGTAGGGTACATTTTTGCATGGGTTCAATATACTGTACAGAAATGTCATGAGGAAAATGCAGAAGACAGAAAGATCTAAAGGTTTAGAAGTCTGTTGCTGGATTAAAGGGGTTTTGCTTCTGTTTCTGAACATAATGGTGTTTAGGTGTGTCCCCACTAATACTCAACATTCTCATCAATTATCTTGGGGAAAAAAAGACATATTGCATTTTTTCCTCATATTTTTGCAACTTTTATATCCCTATATTTGCATTCCCAAAGGACCCTTGTATTTCTGCTTTTTTTGTGTGTAATGCTTTTCCTTTTTGTGTGATACTTTTCTTTCTTATGTCATACCTTCTTTCTTGTTCAAGTTGCTGTAACAACTGCAAGGAAAGAAAAACCTGAATAACTGATTGGAAAAACATCATGAGAGCTTCCAGGCAGATGTACAGCATGATATAGTCAGATCGAGGGTGTCCAATCTTTTCTGGAAAGGGCGGGTGTGGGTGTAGGTTTTCATTCCAACCAAGCAGGAACCACACCTGAGCCCGTTGAAAGCCCAGATCGACTGATTAAACGGGTGGAATCAGGTGTGGCTCCTGCTTGATTGGAATGAAAACCTGCACCCACACCGGCACACTGGCGGATAAGATTGGACACCCCTGAGTTAGACAGTTCTGTGGCATTTATAAAAATTGCTGAAAAGGACCAGTTCACATTCATTTTGGATCAAGATGACAAGAGGTTTCATTATTGACTGTTTTTCAATAAGAACAGTGACTAAAGTGACATCTGCATTTATTCTCATTTATTTGAGAAATACAGTAATATGTCAACAGCATGCGTTGTAGGCTGATTGGCATTTCCAAACTGTCCGTAGTGTGAATGTGTGCGCGACTCTGTCCTGCAATGGATTGGCACCCCGTCCAGGGTGTCCCCCGCCTTGTGTCTTGAATTCCCTGGGACAGGCTCCAGGCTTCCCATGACCCTGTGTAGAATAAGCAGTATGGAAAATGGATTACTAAGTGAGCCTACTGGTTACATGCATACAGTGGTAGCCTACTGCCAGGGTTCATCAGAAAGACAAATGGTGATAGCAATTTCGTCATAATACAAAAAAAACAACAACAAAAAACAAAGTTTAAAATGTGAATTTATGTGTAAAGAAATCATAGGCAGCGGCGACTCCTTACTCTAATGCTTGGCTGATATTTCCTTAATGGAGCTCTGTACTTCTGCCATCCCCCGGTACTTGCAGAAGATCATGCTGAGGCAGACATTCATGATTTTCTCAAATGTCTACCTGGGTTTTGTTTTTCAATATGAAAGAGACTGCAAATTAGTCTGGACTTCATGTCTGGTATTCCTTTTCTGATTTCGTGGGTTTTGTTGTTGTTGTTGTTGTTGTTGTGAGCCTTTGCTTGGTTTGGTTTTGACTCGTCTTTGTGGATTCCTGTGTGCCTCGCACCCCCGTGTTAGACGCAGATATCCTCACAGCCAGATCCATTTACATTTTAGCGTGTGATCTGTTTGCATTCCTGTAACGTACTTCATCTCTCACCTCAGGGCTTGACAGCGGCCCGGTGACTCTGAAAGAACCTGCCTCTGTGGAGGAGATCGATGATGCTGAACAAATCGTATTACAGTGTCAGATTGATGGACACCCGAGGTGAGCCAGTGGCATCTTTTTTTTTCCTCATTCTCGGACACTCTGTCTCTATTCTGTCTATGATCTGACTTTATAAAACACCGAACTGCAACAGTTAAATGATGTTAAGCGAACATATTAGTGTATTATTCTTCCCCCAGGTGCATGAATCTTAAATATGTGAATCATGTTATAATACTGACACAATGCCTTTGACTGTATTATTTGAGCTTTGTGGAACTATTTAATGAATGTCCTCTGTCAAATGTCCTCGGAGTGTAAAGTCTGTTTTTCTCACCGGACAGGCCAAACAGTAAGTGGTACAAAGATGGAGTATTGCTATCTGTTAAGGAGAGAAGCCTCACTCTGAGAAAACCTGTCCCTGGAGATTCGGGCACATATAGCTGCTGCGCACGCAACGGAGCCGGCCAACTCTGCAGCAACTCCAACTTCACCCTCAACATTATAGGTGTGGACAGATCTGAGTTTTATTGTATTTATAGTGAATAATAATTCCATTATAAGTACATATTTTTAGAGTATTCTTTTGTAACGTTGAGTTTGATAAAGTTTAGTAACAAGTAGTCATCCTTTGTTAAATAATTGGGTTTATACAGTACCATGGTCTCTGTCTGAATACTCGATTCTGATTGGCTGGAAGGTGTGCATTCAAACTGTATAATGCACAGATTTTTCCAGTCAGTTTAATCACCGGTCTAAGTTAATGCGCTGCCTATAAACAACTGTAACCATAGTAACATACAGTTGCATACAGTAGTTAAACTCACAACTTCGTTATTAGTAGAGACGTGACTCTCTCTCACAATCCTCTCTCTCTCTCTCTCTCACAATCCTTTCTCTCTCTCTCTCACAATCCTCTCTCTCTCCCAATCCTCTCTCTCTCTCTCTCCCAATCCTCTCTCTCTCTCTCTCTCTCTCTCTCTCTCTCTCTCTCACAATCCTTTCTCTCTCTCTCTCACAATCTTTCTCTCTCTCTCATGATCCTCTCTCTCTCTCACACAATTTTTCTCTCTCTCTCTAATAACTATTTATTATAATTCATTCAAATAAATCTTATCACACTACTTTATCTCTGTCTATGATTAAGAGCGGTCAGAATTCTAGAGCTAATAACCCGCATATAAAATAACTAACGGAAATGAACCGTTATTTTTATCCTTTCAGTCAAATTTTGCACTGCAAACATCAATGACAGCTTTAACTTGTCAATGGTATACGCGGGATAATCCACGGCTAGGTGTGCATTACGTGATTTTAATGAACTCCACAGAGGCATCGCGCCGGGTGGTTCTCTTCCTCCACAAAATTGTGTAATGCACACCTAGCCATGGATAATCCCTTACATAGTAAATATAATCATTTCAACAATTTAACTGAAACATTTAAGTTTTCCTAAATGGTTTTAGGTAAAATTTTAGGTTTTCTTTAGTTTTGCCTTTTGTTACTTACTTTACTTTTTGTTTCTTTTTTCACTATTTATTTCCTTATTTTCTCTCTCTTTTCCCTTTTTCTTTGTCTTTTTGCTTTCTTTTCATTTCATACATATGGCCAGCAGTGCGTTGTGGAAATGCCTTCAGTGATAGTGATACTTTTCTCCCGTATTGCCCTCCCCTGCTATGAATGTGTTGTGTACATTTGACTGGGGTTTTGTGTGTGTATGTGGGATGACTGGTCTGATGCTGTGAAGTTGGTTTACATCATCCTTAACCAGTCCTTGTTTTTCTGTTCCCTACATTCCTCCTGCTGTTCTGTACTGTCTAGTGGTCACACTTCTTCAGCACGTCTTCATCTGTGACGCTCCATACACACACAAATACCATAAACCAGCTATAAGCTTGTGTTAGGAATCTGAGGCTACAGTGGGCACATATTCACTGAAACTGGGTAGTTGAAGTGTCCATTTTGGGTGCGTCTCTGTACACTGTAGCCTCAGGTTCCTGTTCTTGGCCGACAGGAGTGGAACCAGATGTGGTCTTCTGCTGTTGTAGCTTATCTGCTTTAAGGTTTGGCGTGTTGTGTGTTCTGAGCTACTTCTCTGATCACCATGGCTGTAAAGAGTGCTTATTTGATTTACTGTACACTTTCAGCTTGAATCAGTCTGGCCTTTTATCCTCTGACTTCTCTCATCAGCAAGACATTTCCAACAGCAGAACTGGTGATCACTGGATATGTTTTTGTTTTTTGATGATTCTGTGTAAAATCTGAAGACTGTGAGTGGAAATTCAAGGAGATTAATATTTTCAGTTGTGTGTGCATGCGTGTGTGTGTGTCTGTGTGTGTGTGTGTGTGTGTGTGTGTGTGTGTGTGTGTGTGTGGTTTTATTAAGAGCCTGATAACGTCCTGATGGAAGGAGTGTGTGTATTACTCCTCTGTACTCTGACCTAGTTTAGTGAGATGAAGGTGAGTTTCTGATTCTCGGCACTGGGGGACTCTTCACTGCTGTCAGCAGCCTTTAATAACACAAGCTATGAGCTGTGTCTGTAAATATTTCAAAGATTAGATGATTTCATCTACCTCTGCCAATCTGTCCCTCTTTGTCTTGTGTCCCTGCTGATGGTAACATCATATAAATGCCAGCGCATACACACACACACACACACACACACACACACACACACACACACACAATCCACTACTCCATCTGTCTCTGTGTCACAGATAAGACGATTCCTCGAGTGCTGGTGGCTCCAGAGGATCAGGTGGTGTTCAGGAATGAAGAGGCCGTGTTTCACTGTCAGTTCTCCGCCAAACCTTCACCTGTTATAGAGTGGCTCCACGAGTCCGAGCCTGTAATCAACAAGCCACGGTCAGTCCCAGCCTCTTCTCTTCTCTTCTGTCTCCTTTTTGCTTTTGCTTTTTCTTTTCCATTCACCTTTTCTTATTTTCTTTTGTTTGCTTTTATTTTCAATTCTGTTCACTTTTTGTTTCACTTTTTTCTTTTTATCTGTTTTTTCTTTTCTTTTCACTCTTTGTTTCACTTTTTTTCTTTTTCTCACATTTTTTTCTTTTATCGCTTTTCATTTATCCCTTTTTTTCTTTTCATTGTTTATTTTCTGTTTACTGTTTTTTTTTTCTTTCATTCTGTTTTCTTTTACACATTTTAGCGATTCTTTTCCCTTTTTGCTTTTTTCTTTCTCAAATTTTCCTTTCCTTTTTTGTTTTTTCTTTTTTGCCTTTTTCTTTTCTTTTCTTTTTATTTTTTTGTTTTAAATGTCACCTTTATTACGTTTTCTTTTATACCTTTTTAGCCACCCATTTTTCCTTTTTTTCTTTTCTTTTTTCTTTTCTTTTTGCCTTTTTATCATTTTTTTTTTTACTTTTTATTTATCTTTGTTCTCATTTCTTTATTCACTATTCATTTCCTCGTTTTCTCTTTTTTTTCTTTTCATTTTCTGTTTTCTTTTTTCACTTTTTTTTCTCATTTCCTCTTTTTTCTTTTCTTTGTCTCTTTGCCTTCTTTTCATTTCTTTCACTTCATTTTGGTCCTTGTACCTTTTGGTCATTCAATTTTCATTTCCAAAAGAGGTTTTTAAAAAAATGAACAACACGTGTTATTTCAATCATCTATTAATAATCAAAAACAAAACAACGGAAAAACATACCATTTTCCCGTTTATTCTTTGCTGCACGAAAAAAGAGCATCGCAAGAAAACAAAACAGAAAAATGTCTGAATTTTAAATGCATTATACATATTACACGAAGAGATGATAGCGGAAGTTGACGCCCATGTACACGTATTACACAGGAAGTTGGCACCATTTAGCATACATGCTAAAATAGCTTAGCTGGAGATTAATTTGACAATGTCCTTGACACCTTACTCTAATGTAATTTTAGATATGGCAAAAAAAGATCTATCGTTTTCGTTAATATCAGAGTACATGGTCCATGAATATGGGGAGACAGTGGGGTTTTCCGCAAGAAATATAAAAAGCTATCACTGAGATAAGATCATAGAATTCCTCTCTAGTTTGACTAATTAGTTTATCTGATTTACTAATTAACCTAGATTGTCCATCGCTGCGTGTACATTTCACATAGCTCATAGGAATCACCGGGTGTGCCTCTGATGTAACAGACAACAATACAGACATACCTGTTCATTCGCATCATGTTCGTATTACCGTAATTACGAATTTCCAACAAGGAAAACCATTGTCGAATTCGTCATTACAAGTTGAAAACCCGGAATGCACTGAAAGCTACCACAGTAATAGTAGTATTTGTCTACAACTAATAAAACATCATGTTAAGCAGAAATATGTAACGCTGATGTTGCCTGTCCTCAACACCAACATGAGCTTGAGCGTTGCCATATAGAATAATCGACACAAACAACGCAGAGTACAGTTGAGTAGAAACTCTTGTAATTTCAGTAATTACGACATGAGGTAGATGACATGAGTCTGTTACCACAACAGAAGCGCACTCGGCGATTCCCCTATGATTTGTTGTGAAGCAAGAGATGCATAATTAGAATGTTGTTGTGGAATGTGGAAAGATGTTTCAAGAAAGGCCTTGGTATATCTTTTATTTTAATATTTGTAATATCTTCTAGACTGGGACAACATGGTTGAAAAAACGATGAAGTCGTATTTGTCATAGTTATTGAAATTACGAGACTTCATGCACCTCATGCTGTGTCTGAAACCGCTCCCTGTCTCCTATATAATGTACTATATATTGTAGGGTGTCGGCCATTTTGTAGCGGTGCCCGAATTCTGAGTGAACAACTTCATTCTTGTGGAAAATCCCACTGTTTCCCCATATTCTTGGATCATGTAATATGATATTAGCAAAGATGACGGACCTTTTTTTTTTTTTCAAACTTTTTAAAAAAATATTTATTATATATACGGGGCAGTGGTGGCTCAGTGGTTAAAGACTGGTTTACTGATCAGAAGGTCAGGAGTTCAAGCCCCAGCACTGCCAAGCTACCACTGTTGGGCTCTTGAGCAAGGCCCTTAACCCTCAATTGTTCAGTTGTATAAATGAGATAAATGTAAGTCGCTCTGTATAAGGGTATCTACCAAAAGCCATAAATGTAATGTAAATGTAATTATATTAGAGTAAGGTTTCAAGGACATTTGTCAATTAATCTCCAGCTAAGCTATTTTAGCGCGCATGCTAAATAGTGCCAACTTCCTGTGTATGGCTACGTGTATGTGGGCGTCAACTTCCGCTATCATCTCTCCGTGTAATATGTATAATGCAATGATATTTTTATGTTTTGTTTTCTTGTGAATTTCTTTTTTTGTGCTGAAGCAGGAAACTGGCACATTTTTCGTTGTTTTGTTTTTGATTATTAACATATGATAGAAAGAACTCTTGTTGTTCATTTTTTTAAAAAAATCTCGTTTGGAAATGAAATCGAATGACCAAAAGGTAGATAGACTCGTTTTTTAATGTCTTTTCTTATCGTCATTTTTCTGGAGATACAGCAGCTTCGGCAGAAGGTTGTGAGCGTGTGCTGTATGTATGGAAGTCTGTGTGTATTTTGTCACCAACAAAAATGCTTTTATTCATGTAGAAACACACTGTTCCTGTCAGTTTCCTCTCGTGCTGTTTCAAAAACTCAGCACAGGACAGCTCAGAGGAACCGCATTATACTAATTACATTCAGGTTTTAATGTTGCTGTTGGCACTGGAGCTGCGTGTTCCTGCACATGGGGTCTCCAAGGTCACTTACAGCCGAGAGATTTAGTTTAATCAGTAAAAGTGTTATTACTGAGATAAAAGAGAAAAACACAGAGAGGCTCTCAAAGATTTTCTTTAATACCTCTTTCTGTCTGTATTTATTTACTTAATTACTTACTTACGTACTTATTTTCTTACTTACTTTCTTGCTTGCTTGCTTGCTTACTTACTACTTATTTACTTGTTTACTTACTTAAAGCAGGACTTGACCCATGTGCTTTAGAAGATATTTTTCTAATTTCTATAACTGACTCCTTAAAGCAGTCATGAAACTTGCGTGGAAGATGTAGGCATGATTCTACAATCAGCAATCTGTTTTTAACCATTCCATGTGTGTGTGTGTGTGTGTGTGTGTGTGTGTGTGTGTGTGTGTGTGTGTGTTTCAGGGTTACAGTGTATGAAAACGGCACTCTACGCATCACTCAGGTGAAGCCTCGGAATACAGGCCGCTACACTTGTGCGGTTCGCTATGGAACTGATAGGCAGGTGAAGGTAGAAGCCACTCTGCACATCGCAGGTAAGAGCTAACATTTCTCACACTCACACACACACACACACACACACACACACACACTCCCTCAGAGCATATAATTAACTCAGTTTTTCACTCACACCTTTACTAACACTCATGAACAACAGCCAGTCATCTCAGTCTTTAAATTGCCTCTTTGACATTTCAGCGCCAATCCTCTCACTGAGTCTCACTGAGTCTTTCTCAGGTGCTCGAGGGTTTTGAAGTTTTACAGCCAAGGACCCTTTTAACTGTAATGTACATTTCATGGACCACCTCTGAACTTAATGCAGCTATTCAATTATTAGGCTTAAATGCATCCATCCATCTATTTTTCATACGCGGGGGAGTGTGGAACTATTCCAGGGAGCTCAGGGCACAAAACAGTGGGTTCTCTGGACGGGGTGCCAACCCATCACAACCCATCACAGGGCACAATCGCACACACATTCACACACTACAGACAATTCGGAAATGTTACAACGCAGGTTTTTGTACTGGGGGAGGAAACCGGAGTACCCGGAGGAAACCCCCGAAGCATGGGGAGAACATGCAAACTCCACGCATACAGGGCGGAGGTGGGAATCGAACCCCCAACTCTGGAGGTGCAAGGCTACCCCACCATGCCCCCTATTAGGCTAAATATGTACAATAATATAATATTTATATTTATTTGAGCTTTTGATTCTTGAAATTTCCATCACCCAAATTGATATTATTTATAAGCCTACTTGTTTTTTCAGTTATTTGGTTTTGGAGTGCACCCATTCGGTTTGAGTCAAATAGGCTACACGGACTCAGTAATAAATAGAACTCTGGCAATGACTGGTTGTGATTTCTCCAAATTTAACAATAAAAATCACAGCTATGCGTCATGGACCCCATTTTGAGAACTGCTGAAATAGTGATATGGTAATTTTCACTATGGTAAGATTTTTGTTTACAGAAATTTCAGAAATTAACGACTACTTTCAGAGATGCAGTACAAGCGTGAGAATTTCATGGGGGGAAAACAGATATGGTCATTTTAGATTTTCAGTTCAGAGAAAACCTTAGATCTTCTCTGAAGGCTTAGATGGATTTCCATCTGACACTCACGCACACACACACACACACACACACACACACACACACACACACACACACACACACACCTCTAGCTTTCCCTACCACCAAAAGCACACATTATTGCATAATAATCACCTTAAAGTGACAACCACTACATGGCAATGATGAGTACATAATTACAGGAGAACATAATTATTCAGAATGATCTCTAAAGCTGCAGGAACTGACAGAGTTTAATAGACGCTAATCCCTGTTTGATCTTCCTGTGTGTTACTCTGAATTATTCTGTACCAGAGTAATGAGTTTAAGGGCAAAGGTAAGCTGCTATACTACTGAACCTTCAATCGAACAGCTACATTACCTGTAGCTGAATTATTTCAACATGCTGATGAATGACTTCAGAATGCAGTGATGTAGACAGTTTGTAACATTTTTGCTGCATGTATGTGAAGTCGATTGAATTATTGTCAGATGTCTCTCTCAGTCTTTCTTCCTCCTGCCTATTCCAGAGATCGACGATATGGGTGGCAGGTTGTTCAGGTTCTTCTCTGCTAACAACATGGAAAGGATATCATGTTTCCCTCCGCGTGGTCACCCCAAGCCTGTGGTGTGGTGGGAGAAGGATGGTGCCCGAGTGCCCACCAAGGGCCGGGTGCACCAACAGGACATAGACCTGATATTTAATCCCACTGCGGTTGGAGACTCAGGAACGTACGTGTGCATGGCACAGAATAAGGCGGGTCACAGGCGACAGGAAGTCATCGTCACCGTGGCTGGTGAGAATGGACAAATTTTAATACACTGACTGATAACTATCTGTGTGCTTTTTAAAAGAAGTAATAGTAACTCTGAGAGTGTTGCCTCCTATTCCATTAGCTATGCAAATGAACATAGTTTAACATCATCTCTCTGCCCCCCAGGTCCCCCGGAATGGGTCACTAGACCCCAGGACACTGAGATGGAGGAGGGGCAGCCTGGGTACCTGCACTGTCACATCCAGGCCACGCCCCCTGCCCAGGTCACCTGGTACCGCAACATGCAGGAGATCAGCGAGGAGGTCAGACTCGTATTCTGAGAACGTTTCATTCTTCTAGTTTAGTTATAGGTTGGTTCTTTGTGTTAAACACTGCCGAACTCTTCTTCATTCATAGCTGATATTTTATAGAGACAAAATCATTTCAAATGCATTCTGACATTCTGTGTAATTTGACTGATTCTGTTCCATTAGCAAGGGATAATCCATGGCTAGGTGTGCATTACACGCTTTTAATGCACGGCGTGGAGGCAAAGAAGAAACAAAGCGGTGGAACACATTAATATTGTGGAACGCACAACTAGCCATGGATTATTCCGCTTATAACATGGACAGTTGCCAGCATTGACAAGTTAAATCTGTCATTGTGATGTTTGGAGTACAAAATTTGACTAAAAGGATGAAAATAACGGTTAATCACAGACAGAGATAAAGTATTGCGACACGATTAGATTTATTTGAATGAATTATAATAAATAGTTATGACAGAGAGAGAGAGAGTGTGAGAGAGATTGCGTGTGTGAATTACCTGCGTCTGTGCCGCGTCTCTACTAAATATGAAGCAGTGAGGTTTAACTACTTCAAAAATAACTGAATTCTCCCCATTCAATAGCAGTCTCACTCTGTATGCACCTGTAACTGTATGTTACTATGGTTACGATTGTTTATAGGCAGCGCGTTAATTCAGACCAGTGATTAAACTGACTGGAAATACCTGTGAATTCAACGGTTTGAACGCACATCTTCCAGCCAATCAGAATCGAGTATTCAGACAGACCACGGTATAAATGTGGTTATTAACTGTAATAATCTGAAGTGTGTAAGGTTTTAATTAAAGATACGCCTCAGTTGGAATTTTTTATTTACATCCTGGCATCATGCATATTCCACAATTTCCAGAATTTAATGAACGTTTCTTCAGTTTTAATATGTTAAGAGCACAGCTGTCTCAGTACAGCGTAAGACTAAAATCATCATCATTAATAGAGAGAGTATTCAGTGTTTTGGGAGTTGTTATTTCTCCAGTTTAGAGCAATTCATTAGAAGGTGATTTGCTGTAATTTGACTCGAGTGGATTTAGTTTACTTCAAGGTTGCTGATAAAAACATAATAAATATGTATCAGGTGGCTTATAAGAAAGCACAGATATGGCCTTTGGATTTAAAAGCATAAATTGTTTCTAAATTCATTCTCTTTGAGTATATACATGATATGCAGTTGTACTGGTAGTATATTTGATTAGTGTTGACAACAACACTAATAATAGCTTGGGTTACTGTTTGTCCAGAGTTTTGCTTGTTCTCATGTCTGTCTGGGTTTTCCTCTGGGTTCTCCATTTTCCTCCCACCTCCCCAAAAACATGCCAGTAGGTGGATTGCCGATGCTAAATTGCCCCTAGGTGTGAATGAGTGTGTGAATGTGTGTGCGTGATGCCCGGCAATTCCCCAGCATCCTATTCAGGGTATATTTCCACCTCACGTCCAGTGTTCCTGGGATATGCACCGGATCCACCACAACTCTGCCCAAGATAAAGTGGTTACTGAAGATGAATTGAAAGATTATTCTAATTATCATCATTTTTGTATCTATCTGCAGAAATCTCAATATAAACTCTTCCCAAATGGGACTTTGAGGATAAACAGCGTAGAGGTATACGATGGACTGGTCTATAACTGCATTTGCAAGACTGCAGGTGGTATCCTAAATGGACAGGCCAAGGTCTACATACTTGGTGAGTGTGTGTGTGTGTGTGTGTGTGTGTGTGTGTGTGTGTGTGTCTTATCTTCGCTTGTTTCTCCAAAGTCAACAGTCTTTCTATACACCTTGGTTTATCTTCTCCAGTGGCACTCTCAGACCACAGATATGTCTGATAAATCCATTACACACTGTATTATCCTCCATCTCCATCACCTTGCCTAGATGGAGGCCTCACCTTGTTGTTATATCGTACTTGCTGAGTGGTCCAGATCTCTATCTGGTGTGGCTGTGTCTGAGTTTTATATCCTGACTAGTGTGCGTGTGTGGGTAATTCAGTTGTAGTCTTCCTCTAATGCAGATGCTCCCCAAAGAACCAGCTCACTTTGCCTTACTTTTACACAACCACTGAGTGTATAAACTGCATCATAAATTCTTAATGCAGTGTTTCGTTCTGTTTTTCTAGCAATTAACCAGATGCTAATATTGAGCCATTAATCAACGTTAAGGCATCAGAGACACGTTGACAGAAAGTTAAGAGTGCAGCACAGACAAAAATACAGCTATGTTCCAAATGTATGTGTGGTGGTCTGGGAAAACCTGTCAGATGTCACTTTTGGTTAAGATACATGCAGAAGTGAAACAGTTCAGGAAGTTCAGTTCTGGAAAACCTGGAGTCTTGGTTTTCCAGGCTGTCAGATATATGAGATATGGTTAAAATAGCAAACTTAGTGCTTAGCACGTTTACCTTGCACCTCCAGGGTTGGGGGCTCAAATCCCACCTCCACACTGTATGCATAGAGCTTGCATGCCCTCCGCGTGCTTTAGGGGTTTCCTCTGGGTACTCCAGTCCAAAGACATGCGTTGTAGGTTGATTGGCATTTCCAAATTGTCCTTAGTATGTGAATAGGTGTGTGCACGATTGTGCCCTGCGATGGGTTGGAGCCCAGTCCATGGTGTCCCCCACCTTGTGCCACGAGTTCCCTGGGATAGGTTCCACACTCCCCTGCGAACCTGTGTAGGATAAGTATAAGAGATGGTGTACTGAATAATCCATATGTTTCCATATTAAGTTGTACATAACCAATTCCTTTTATTGTTTCTTTAAAATTCACACCAACGCCCACCTTGTTGTTGCTTATGTACTGTGTGTGTGTGTGTGTGTGTGTGTTCCAGAGAAGCTGAAGTTCACCCCTGCTCCCCAGTCCCCTCAGTGTCTACAGCTGGATAAAGAGGCCAGCGTTCAGTGCTCTGCTACAGGACGAGAGACTCCTACTATACACTGGACCAAAGCAGGTGAGAGAGACATGGCTTGTGTTTGCAATTTGCAAAGAAACAAGGCAATAGGTTTGTGTTTATAGAAATGTTGTTCGCCTTACCGGGTTTTCACTTCTGTGCTGTTACATTATATTATACCTGTGTAAATCAGACTGTATCTTGAAAATGAAATCAAGGTTACTGTATATGTTTAATCCTCTCATCTTCTCTGTCTCTTTTCTGTAGATGGTAGCGCTATCCCTGCTCATGTGAAGCAAATCAATGGGACTCTGCAGTTTGAGAAAGTGACACGGAGTGATGCGGGGAACTACACTTGTGTAGCCAGTAACCGTCCACAGGGAGAGATCAGAGCCTATGTCTCTCTTACTGTAGGAGGTGAGATGAACTGAAACGATTACTCGAGTGTGAATTTCTGTGCACAGTAATTGTCGATTAAAAAAAGCAGTAGTACAACATCGAGGGCGACAAAATCCAAAGCCCCAAACAACAAATTCAACATCCAGAATCCAGAATAATGAATGTTTCATAGAAAGATAATCTGTAAAGAAGGACAGTCCAAAGTCAAGAATCAACAAGGCAAGATGGAGATAAACATAATAGCTTTGCAGTGAAAGTGTAAAAGTGATAGGCAGTTTAGTGGAAGTAACTTATTTTTACAGATGTTTCTTCTAGTAACCAAGGTAACAAAATGGCCAAAAATGCTTATAAAAATTATATTAAAACAGTCATTATAATATTTCTGGATGTGATGTAATGCAGACTTTATTCCACTTACCACTAAAGACTTTTCCATGTCTCCTGCTGTTTGTTTCGGATTTTTGCAAATCTCTCGGAGAGTTTTTCCAGTTATTTTTCTTCCATCCTTTGGCAGGTTCTTTTGCCGCATGTTTATTTCATTTCTGAATTATTGTTGGTACTGCTCTGCCTAAAGCCTTTTTATAGCATTTCCAGCTTATGTGAAAAGTTCAAACGTTCTGTTTTTAGAACTTGTGAATGTTTATCCAGTGACACTTACCTTTATGACTGATAGCAAGCTGAGCATTTCATGCCTTAAATAAAACTTCAGTTAAACATATGTCGACTTAGACACCTTGATAAAACACATTTAATAATGTTAACTGCTAACCTAGACACTGTGTCTCTAATATTTAGGCTGTGTTGTCTGTTTTGTCGAAAAAAAAAAAGATTTTTATAGTACATTTTTCTCAGAAACCAAGAGGGATGAAAACTTCCACTCAAACGTGTAAAAGCAGTTTGGCTAAACGAGTATGCTGAATGAAATAGTGATAATGTCAGCAGTTAATACTCCAGAGTGTGACACCTCTGCTGGAGTGGATGTACGATGATGGGAACTGGCGTGACTGCATGTTATTTGTAGCATTCTTTTTTACACCTATTTAATCACACCAGAGTGAAAGAGTTTGTGCTGAAAAAGTGCTTATTCTAATATGACTGAACTAGGGTAAAGGCTAGACAGGACAGAGTTATATTGGAGTACACCTGGAGTAACTCAGGGTTTTAAACTACTTGTCCGATACCAAGCCAGACTAAGACTATAGTACCAGCCCATTACACCACCACATTGCTTTCAAATCATTCTCGGCTTTACACAATAGTCCATATTTTCATATTGTGTCATTGTTTCTCAGTGTATACAGAGTTTAAGGTGGAACCGGAGTACACTACAGTGTATCAGGGTCACACGGCGACAATGCACTGCCAGGCTACAGGAGACCCACAGCCCTACATCCAGTGGATAGTCAAAGACAAAGCGCTGTCTGTCAGCAACACCAGGTCTATATCTGATTAATTTTATTTGGTTACACTTTGTGGACCACTACTATGTAAAATATTCTTTTTGTAACTCCCGATCTATCACATATAGATAGTTGTTTGTTCTAAGAGACCTAACTCATCTACCTCACCAGTTTATTACATTATTCTGTCTTTATTTAATCTCTTTATTTTCTGTCTTTTGCTTTCTCAGATTTCACGAGTTGCCCAATGGTTCTCTGATCATCAGTGATGTCACTACTGCTGACACAGGGAAGTACACTTGTATCGCTGGTAACAGCTGTGGCATCAGACATCGAGTTGCACAGCTCTACGTCGTAGGTAAGAACACACGCTCACATGTATAGTGGCTCAATGAGTCACTACAATTTAGCTGGACTCTATCGATGAATTCTAAACTGGCTTGTGCACATGATGGATACACATCTGGGCTGTGGTGGCTCAATGGTTAAGGCTCTGGGTTATTGATCAGATGGTTGAGGGCTGACACTGTTGGGCCCTTGAGCAAGGCCCTTAACCCTCTCTGCTCCAAGGGCGCTGTATCATGGCTGACCCAGTGCTCTGACCCCAACAACAACCCCAATATATGAAGAAAAGAATATCATATGTACATGAGACAAATAAAGTGCATGCCTCACATGCATCACATGTGGTCTGTTCTCATACTGTAACTGTAGACAGTATTGGAAGGGAGAAGTTACCATAGTATAATAGTGTACAAGATATTATACCTTAAGACGACGATGTGCGTCGATGTGTGGAAATAATTAACAACAGAATTGTCTGATGCTACAGGGTGGTGTAATACCATTTCAAAGTTGATCACTTCTCTATAACAGAAGTGTTTTATTCCTCTTAGGCCAGAGCAATTTCCCAATGGTTATGCCAAGAGAGTGGGGCTCCCAAGTGGCGCAACAGAAAAGCAGAAAAGCCAGGCGATACCACAGCCATCCATGGCCTGGAGTCCAAGAGAGTACAATTGGCTGTGCTCTCTGGGTAAAAAGGGTGGCGTACTCTCTCTCCCCTATCAATCAGAGCAACACTAGCAAATTATGAGCGTCTGTGAGTTTGTGCACATGGAAGGGGTTGGATAGTGTGTTAAGCCAGCCCACGATTGCAGCATGAACAGCCGTTCGAACAGATGCGGTTGGCTGGCTTTGCGTGTCTTAGAGGAACATGATAGCTTTCACCCTCCCCGGTTGGTAGCTGTCATACGATAGGAGATACCAAACTGGTGGGTGGGAATTTGCCAAAACTAAATTAGGGAGGACCGTGGTGTAACAACTACTGTATAATCAATCTTTCACTATAGAAATGAAGAGGAAATGGTAAAAAATGTTCACTGATTATTGAAATATTACACAGCAATTTGATATTGCATATCGAATTCATATGAGGGGCAGCTGTGGCTCAGGTGGTAGAACAGGTTGTCCACTAATCGTAGGGTTGGCGGTTCGATTCCCGGCCCAAATACTCTACATACCGAAGTGTCCTTGGGCAAGACGCTGAACCCCAAGTTGCTCCAGATGGCAAGTTAGTGCCTTGCGTGGCAGCTGTGCTACCATTGGTGTATGAGTGTGTATGTGAATGGGTGAATGAGAACCAGTGTAAAGCTTTGGAAAAAAGCGCTATATAAGTGCAGACCATTTACCATTACCATTTATAGGATGGGAATACATTCACACAGAATGAGATTTTGTATTCTCATCATCATCAGGCAACTTTAACTTTCATTTAGCTAAATGGAATGAAATACTGTACAGCCATTCAGTGTGTCTGAAAGTGTTTATTGTCAAAATCTCTCTAAAGACATTTATTACCGATGTTTAGATTCGGTAAACTCCATGTTGTATTCTGTGTTGGCACGTAGCCCAGCAAACCTGATATCACCTCTAATTCTGGACATTGAAAATTACCTTAACTCCTACCAGCAACACTGAACTTCTTATATTCCAAAATTCAAAATAGTGTTTTTTTTATTCTCGAGCACATGTTGTGGCAAGAAAATAGGAAAACAAGATGCTTTGTGGCCCTGTAGGCTTTAAGTTCGAAGAGCATCTGCTGTTAGACAATGAAACTCTTTCTTCTGCTCTCACTTCAGAGAAGCCAAAGCATGATCGTGACAGTGACGAGGGGAAAACACCATATAAGATGATCCAAACCATTGGCCTGTCTGTGGGGGCAGCTGTTGCCTACATCATCGCCGTGCTCGGCCTTATGTTCTACTGCAAGAAGAGACGCAACGCCAAGAGACTGCAGAAGGGACAGGATGGGGAAGAGCCGGAGATGGAGTGCCTTAATGGTGTGTGTGTGTCTGAGTCTGAACCTGGATGTGTGTGGTGGAGCGATTACTCTTCTTTACATGAACCACGTGTGCATCCAACCTTGTATCTGGAGCTGTCTGTAGATTTTTTTTTTTAGTCTAATGTAACACGTGACTCTATTACTCATGCTCCTGAAGGGCAGAAGCCACGCCGGTGTAAAGCAATATGCTCGGATAATTAAGTTCTCAGACTGCTGTAGGATGTTTAAAAGTGAGAAATGCTGCCATCGTGTGGTTATGAATGAATCAGTGTTAAAGCGCACCTATTTTGGTTTTGAAACGTGCCTAATTTTGTTTTAAACGTCTCATACAATAGATTTACATGCATCCAAGGTCATAAAACACTTTAATGTGCTCATAATTTAAATTTCAGCATGACCTTTTTTTTTCCCAGTGTCAAAAACGAATCATTAAATGATCCGTTCTAAAAGATTCATTCTAAACTCCTCCTTTCAGAGAGCATACTCTGCTCTGATTGGTCAGATGTCCCAGTCTGTTGTGATTGGTCTACCGCTGTCAGTGAGCAGCCAATGAAGACCTAGTAGGTTTGTGGAGGAAGTAAGTCTATAATTACTAGCGACTCGTTTCAGCTGTTCAGAATCGATTCCTTCTTTTGGAAGTCAATAACTCCGTTTGTCGCGCGCTTTGATTTTTGAAACTTTGAAACAGACTTTTTACATTCACAAACAGCTCTATAACACATTACATGAAAAGTAATATTTGAAAAACCATAATAGGTGCACTTTAAGTGCTGATTTTGCTTCTAGCAGGAAACTATAGGTTTTTTGTTTTATTTAGGAGGATTAAGGCCATCCACAGCTGCATTGTGCCTTGGAGTGATCATGCAAATCTGTAAAGAGATAGTGAAGAGTGGCTATAAAGCCCATGATTAAAGAAAAGAGGAAGATGATCCAGTAAAGGATATTCATGTCAGCATGTTTGAAGACCAATGTTTTCTGCATGGTTCCACCAAAAAAAAAAAAGTCACTAGACAAAAATCAACATGTTAACCCTTTATGAATATGTGAATTTAAATACCCACGACCCATGCACTTTTCAGCTCTCCAGTGTTTCTTAAAAGAATGCAGTGAATCTGTTGCATTTCAACCAGTCTGTACACTCAAATCAATTCCCTGAAAATGATTGTCATATATTTATTTAAAAAAACATGACATGTTGGTGTTTGCACAGAAATACTGATATTGCTTACTGATATTTATGTTCATGATTAATCATACTGAAAGTACATACTATTTCATTCATTTTGCTCAATTTGCTCAACACTGACACAGGTAAAATATACTGATAGTTGAAAAGTTCTGATAATTATATAGACTTTCTAACGTGACGATGTCATGCTAGAGATCCACAGGGCTCTGTGTAAAATAATACACCTTTGTGTAATGCCTACTAGGAGGCGCTATGCAGCACAACGGCCAAACTACAGCTGAGATCCAGGAAGAAGTGGCTCTTACTAATCTAGAGACTGTGTCTACAGCTGAAAAACACCATAGCAACACAGACAAGTTCCACTTCCCCAGAGCAGACTTACAGACCATCACTACACTAGGTAAAGTATCTCTCTCTTCCACACAAGCAAACGCATACAGGCCACTGTCACACAGATTGTCCCAAATGGTGCACTTCTGATCTTGCGGTCTATTTTTATGAGTGCCCATGAGAGCCACAAGGCCAGACGGTGTCCTAGTTCTTATTTTGAGGTTCAAAAGGCTGCTCAAAAGGCTTTATGTGCCCTTTGGGGAAGCCCACATTGATGTGGACTCACTAGTGGTATCTTATTGATAAGCGATATTGGGTAGGATAGTTCACAGCTGATGGGATTGCTCAGGGCAGAGAGAAACCTGCAACAACACTGATGAACAGAAAGATATTTAAAGGGGTCTTGACCCATCTTAAGTTGTTAATTTAACATGTCACTTAGCAGAATTAGGGTTGCATCTTATGTGACACAGAAACTATAAAACATATTCTTAAACCACTTCATCTACATGCTCAATTAGCCTACATTATTTGATATGAAGCTCCTCGAGGGAATCCTTGAACATCCTTTTGAACCCTGAAACATACAATAGGGACACCTGGACTTGTGGACATCACAGGCATGTGCAGTGTGAACTGAATGACCGCAATTCATTTTTCCACCTAGTTGACTAGGTTCCTCTAACCATGTCTTGGACCCTTCTTTCCGGAAGGAGTAGCCCAGTCTCTTAATGTTTGCCTCCTTTTCTTGATGCCAGATATTGCTTGGTCATTGTTATTTTTGCTTACCTTGGGGATTCCAGGTGAGGGTGTGCCTGGTGACACTTGCAGAGCATGTGGTCAATCCTTACATGATGTTTTGTGCAGCTTTTCTTCCTTCTCACAGATGTTGTTTATTCCTCCACTACAGATCTTCATTTTTAATGATGTTGGGCCCTTTGTTGGATTTGTAGGGTTCTCCCAACAGATACTGATGAAGGTCTGGAGCTTTTTGGTAGTTGAAACTGTGGATCACAAGATCTCTGCTCCTGATCTGACATGATGTTGAACAATCAGACGTTGGTGCAGAGAGTCAGTTCCTTGCAGTCCCAGATTATCTTTAGTTGCAGGAAGGCTGCTCTTGCTGCTCATGTTTGGCTAGTTGTTGCTTCGGCATCTGTGCCTCCCTGCTTGTCAATGATACTGATGACAGCTTCCACCCTCCATTATGACTGGTTGATAATGTTGACAGTTTTGGTAGATATACCATAACACATGAACAGACTTGTCATGTCTACACTGTCAAAAACATCTTTTCATAGTCAACAAAGCTGGCATGCAGTAGTGAGGCTGATGCCCCTGCACTGACTTTTCAGTGCAATGTGGTGATCTGGTGTGTGCAGGAGCCGTCTCTGAATTGATCCCCCTTCATCCTTATGAATTTTGATAAGGTAGCCGTACTAACAGTCTGATGGCGCATGCACCTTTTTGCAGACCTTCTCAAACTGGGGATAAAGCATGTCCACGATGGTTTGTGGGTCTGCCTTAAGTGCTTATGCAGGAACTTTATCAGTTCCTTCTGCCTTGCTATTCCTGAGCTGTTTGATAGCTTTCTATATATCTTTCATTGTTGGCTTGTCACAGTTTATGGGCGGGTCCCTGTGAACTGGTGGTATTTCTGGTGGCTTTTGTGGCACAGATCCTTTTAGGAGTTCCTTAATCTCCTGTTAATATTTTTCTCCTTTGTCTTTCTTTGGTCTCTCTGGCTTGCTCTACTTCCTTGAATTTCTTTTCATAGTGTTTAAAATTTCTTGTTTCCCTGCCCTCAGTGTAATTGTTCTTGTCAGCTCTGATACCTTTCCTTGCTGCTTAATTGACTTCTGCATACACTTCATGTGACTTCTCTGATCTGGTTTGACTGTTGTTTACTACTGCTTTATTTTTTATGCTTGTTAATCTACTGGAGTGTCCCTGCTGAGATGAAACGGGGACTCTGTGTGTTGTATGGGGTTTTTTGGGCCTAGTACTTTTTGCATTTTCTGTCAAGGGTATCTTTTTCCTGTAAAACTTCTTCTTGAAGCATATATGCATCATTTGGAAGTCCTGTGTTGTATTTCTGCCATTGTATTGGTCTTCCAATCCAGTTCTTCAGTTTCAGTTTCAGCCACACACAGACGATGGTCAGACGCAATGTCTTCTCCTCATGTCACTTGCACATCCTGCAGGGTTCTTATGAACTTCTTGGTGACATTGATGTGGTGTATTTGGTTCGTAGTTGAGTGGTTTGGTGACACCCAAAATTTCTTGTATATTCTGCTATGTGGGAACACATTGCCACTGATGACCAGATTGTTGAGAGCTTGTACATGTTGCCAAATCCCTGGATCAGAGTAAGATGCAGGGCTTATGGTGTCCCACACTACAGTTATAGTAATCATCTTAATCATCTGCCTTATGAATGATGTAATCATCTGAATCACCTTTATGTCTGATTTTGTATGTGTGTGTGTGTGTGTATATGCATGCAGGCAAAGGGGAGTTTGGTGAGGTGCTCTTGGCCAAAGCACGGGGGATTGAGGAAGGTGAAGAACAGACTGTGGTTCTGGTGAAGAGTCTTCTGAGCAGGGACGAGCGCTCGCAGGCTGAGTTCAGGCGGCAGGTCGACATGTTCAGTAAACTGAATCACACTAATATTGTGCGCCTGCTTGGCCTCTGCAAAGACACAGAACCTCATTACATGATCCTGGAATATATAGACCTGGTAAATAAAAGTCAGCCTTTTTAATTGCATGAGCCCTATGTGGGTAATATGGATAGCAATAACTGTATATGAGCTTGATTCTGTAGTTTCAATAGCACTTGACATTAAAATAATTTTTTGCTTTGTAGCTGCAGATTATTCAGGTCTCACACATCTCTCACATTATGTCAGTTCGAGTTTCTCTAGAATAAGCGTTAGCCAAGACTTTTTCACCACTGACAGTTTCCAAAAAGCTTAGCATTTTTACTGTGTTACTGTTGGATGCTTGCACTTTGCTGGCATCCAAACTTAGCGCAAACGTGTCCAGCTCCAAGGTGGGTCTGCCAGATATGATCATATTTAGAACTGGCATTAACACTTGTTTATTGTTATCTGAATATCATATCCACATATAGTTCAATGTTATACATAGAAAGTAATAAGGTGCTAGAGAATGACATAAAAATATTCTAATTATATAATGCATGGCTCATGATCTTCTTTTTTTTTTTTTTTCAGGGCGATCTCAAACAGTTCTTGAGGATATCAAAAAGCAAAGATGAGAATCTCAAACCGCAGCCTATCAGTACCAAAACCAAAGTATGTCAGTGAATTTGTTAGACTTTGCATGCAGCAATGAGACTGCTGTTGTGAAAATAGATTCTGAAGTCCATTTTAAGTCTTCAATCTTTCAAGTTTCACCTCTCTCTCTCTGTTACCTGCTCTCTGCCACTCTGTCTTTCTTTAGGTGTCCATCTGTGCCCAAGTGGCTGCTGGGATGGAGCACTTGTCCAACCAGCGTTTTGTCCATAAAGACCTGGCGACCCGGAACTGCCTAATTAGTGGAGAGAGACATGTCAAGATTTCTGCACTTGGCCTGAGCAAAGACGTCTACAACAGGTGTCTACCACAACATGCAGAGTGATGACACATGTTTACATTGTTTTTCTTTACAGCTGTGGGTGTATTTAAGGTCTTCTTGGCTATTATTAAATATTTTTCTCCCTCTACTCTCATTCAATGTTAACATTCAAATATTACAAAGACAGCTGTCTTTGTATCTTAAGAACATTGTCAGACTACGCTGCTAGAGAGAGTCCTAAAGTGCGGCTTTACATAGCAAACATTCTGACAGGCTGGAGCGAACCTATTATATTACACTGCCCACACCCAATGTGTAAATGTGTTTACAACAGGGCTGTCATGGTAATCTATTTACCATTGATCATACTGGTTTCCTAATTTTATCCATCCTGTTTTCGTCCTTATTCCCCCACACATTTCAAATATATAAAACACTTAAGTCTGTTTGGTCCAAACATGGCTTAGAAACCACAAAATGCAGAAGTCTGCAATTATATCACATGAGCAACCAGTGAGCGGAAATGTTTCACGTTTCACCTGTTTCACATGGAAATTGTTTCTTAGTGTACACTATATGGCCAAACGTTTGTGGACACCGGACCATCACACCCATATACTGTATGTGGTTGGAAGAACACAATTGTATAGGATGTTCTTCGTATGCTGTAGCATTATAGCTTCCCTTCACTGGAACTATGGGGCCCAAACATGTTCCAGCATGACAGTGCCCCTGTGCACAAAGCGAAGTCCATGAAGACATGGTTTGCCAAGGTTGGTTTGGAAGAACTCGAATGGCCTGCACTGGGCCCTGATCTCTATCCCACTGAACACCACTGGGATTAACTGGAACTTTGACTGCACCCCTCGTCTGACATCAGTGCCTGACCTCACTAATGCTCGTGTGGCTAAATGGGCAAATCCCCACAGCCCTGCTCCAAAATCTAGTAGAAAGCCTCCCCAGAAGAGTGGAGGTTATTATAACAGCAAAGGGAGACTAAATCTGGATGTTCAAAAAGCACATATGGGTGAGACGGTTAGGTGTCCACATACTTATGGCCATATAGTGTATTTAAAGGTGCTGCACTGGCATAACTGTTTTGTAAAAATGTTACCAAGCACTAATTAATTGCATTATTGTATTGCATTCCTCTGTTCTTTCCTTCTCTCCCTCAGTGAGTATTACCACTACAGGCAGAATTGGATCCCTTTGCGCTGGCTACCTGCAGAGTCTGTCTTTGAAAATGACTTTTCCACTAAATCTGATGTGTGGGCTTTTGGCGTGCTGATGTGGGAAGTGTTCAGCCATGGTGAGCTGCCGTACTCCTCGCTGAGCCATGAGGACGTACTCGAAGGTGCGAACACAAATGATTACGCATTAGCGATGTGTGCATGTTGTTACATATATAGACCTCCTCGGACACATCTATTTTTGTTTTTTGCTTTTGTCAGTGTCTCCATCAATGCATGGCCATACAGTGTCTGTGTGTGAAAGTGAAGAATGTGTTTTTGTTCCAGGCCTTCAAGCTGGCACGCTGAAGCTTTCTGCTCCTGAGGCCTGTCCTTCTAAAGTCTACAAACTGATGAGTCGGTGCTGGGCTCCCAGTCTCAAAGAGCGGCCATCATTCAATGAGCTAATCCAGGTTCTGGGAGACATTCCATTGGACAGCAAGGTGTGAGGACTTCATCTGCTCCTACTTCCACCTGGTGTGGTGGAGCCATGCCTATCCTGTTCTGCTTTGCTACAATCACAGACTCACTGAGACTGGGTCCCACACATTTCAGGGAGCAAGTGTGTATGAGTGACAAACAGGGATGTTGATATCAGGGCAATGTGTGCGTGAGTGTGTGTGAGTGTGTAAGTGTGAGGACACCAGAGGCTTCTATCTGCCTTAACCATGGCATTAAAGGACATGCTGTTGACCATTCAATTTCAATGGCCTGTTTATTCTTTTAATCTTCAGCTCTGTCTCTTTTCTACCCTGAGTTCTCCTTCTTTATTTCTGGAGCCTCAGACGATCTTCAAGGGGTACGATCTTTAAACTTGATCTTTCACCTCTTCTGGCGCAGGACAATCCAACCCCAACTGGGGCAAAACCCATGATGTGGCTCCTGAAACATGCTGGACTCTGCATTCAATGCTCAGCTAATGGACTTGAAGTTGTTGTGCGTATAGTTGCTTGTCAGAATGTGTGCGTGTCCTTATGTGTGCTTTTTTTTTTAATTTTATTTTTTATTTTTGCAATGTGGAACAGTGTGCAAGTTAAACAGAGCAAAGTTTGCCATGATAGGAGATGGCCTGTTACGGTTCTAAACTCCATAATAAATGAATACTTTCAGTATATGGTTTGTACACATGGAAGTGCAAGGCGAGTTAGAGATGTTTTATTACAATTGTACTTTTTTTTTTTATTTTTTTTTTTTTTTATATATATTTACCTTTTTTACCTTGTGGTGCTCATATGGGACAATAATATTTTGATGGAGAGAACTTGCAATACATCTTATTGCCTACAAGCCTAAAGCCATGATGAACAGTGTATTCAAGATTTCTGCATAGCGATATTTATAACCACCTCACTGTATTATTGCTTGACAATGTCCCTGTTACATTCATTTATAGCAACACCATGCACTAATTTCACTTAAAATCTTGTTTTATATAATAGTTTATTGCAGTGTAGAAGGATGTATGTGAGCCTTTATTTATGAGGAAGGTTCTGTCTTTTTTTAAATATGTTTTTAATGGAAAGGTACTCTGAGATCCTTTTATACGATTATGTACTCCACTCATTATAATATCTGATTTTGCAGTTTGGAAAGTGTTGTAGGGCAGCTGAGAGTTTCAGTGGTCACCATCAATTTTAAGGGCCACAAGTGCCTAAGACATGAAGGATTATTTACAATGTTTTTTTTTTGTTTTGTTTTGTTTTCAGTACAATTGCTTTGTTTTTATGAACTGTTTCATATCTAATCTTTTCATATGATATAATGATTCTTTTCTGTTGGCTTGTTTTATTTCGCTGAATAAACACATGGTCCTTGCCTTTTTAATAATTACATGCTAGGCATTCACACTTAAGTGTTTTGTTAGTCTACTTTAGCAAAGGTCGAAATAATCATAATGTATGCTGCTCACATTAAACATTCACATTTGTAACAACAAGCTTGTATTAACTTTCTGAGATTGTTGTGATGGCTGAAATCACAGGACTTCTAATACTCAAGGGAACAATGTTAGATGACATTTGAGGCCCATGGGATCGAGTCAACATGACTTTAGACTTTGTTTGCTCTGATGCAACTTCCTATTCGAAATAGCAAAGAAGGTGCAGATGAAGATGTGTTAACATGTCCGCAGGAGTAATAAAGTACTGCTACATTCAGATTTGGTTTTAAGTTTACAACTGCGCCATCTGTGCATGGAATTTACTTAGTCCTAGGTAGCTATAGTGCTTTACATAATGATTCATGCCCACCTTCCCTTTCTTGTACTTCTCCACATTTTGTAATGTTACAACCTGGAATTGAAATGGACTTGATTGGGAATTTTATCATTTGATTTAAACTATGTCTAACAACAAGCTATGCAGATTGGCTAGAGACTGTTTTTGAACAGTGAATGTTGAAGTCTTGCCAAGGATTTTAAAATCTGATTGAGGTCTGGGCTTTGAATGGGTCATTGTAACACATAGACCTTCTTGGTTTTGGATTATTTCAGTATCAAGCTTTGACAGTTGGAAGCTGAATCTCCACCACACCCTCTTGCAGACTGGAACAGGTATTTGACTCCCTCCAACTTGTTCCTTCCAACCTTCAACCCTTACCAGTTTCCCAGTCCCTCCTGATTAAAAAAAAAGCCATCCAATCAACATGATGCTATCACCACCATGCTTCATGTAAGGATAGTGTTCTCAGGATGATGATCAGTATTAGTTTTCCACCAAAGATTTGGCATCTCTGATTAAAGCCCCCCTTACTCGATCATTTACTTTGGGTGGACCGCATCCTCTAGGCAGTGTTGCAGTTGCGCCATATTCTTTCTTCAGCTTAGTCAGCTGTTGCATCAGTGGAGGATCGCAGAGAAAGTGTCCTCATTGTGGCATAGTTCAGCAGAGATTGTGCTGAATGTCTTGTCATAGTGTTGCATCTGCTTCTCCAGGGATTATGGCAGAAGGCTTTTGATACTTTGTGGACACAGCGGGAATCGCGCAGAAGGTCCAGCCATAGCCATAGTTCTGTTAGCATGTCCAGAGATCCTGGACAAGGCTTTTTTTGACTCAAGGTCTGAAGTTATCTATGTCTTGCAATGATGGAGGCCTGGCTGAAATCGAGACAGGTTCAGCCAGAATTACATGTCAAAAACATGACTCTGCAGTTGATGATCAGAGATGATCTAGGTGGATAAATATATAATGCCCAACTCACAGATGTTTATGACTTTCTGGAGTTTATACTGAAGTGTGATAAGGCAGGTCGGGGATTACACATTCATGGAGTGTGTAATTATCACCCAAACACTACAGTATATGAGAAAGAATGATATAAATCTCCTGAGCAATGTTCAGGTTTGATGTGTTTGAAAGAAAGAAGTTTTTGCTGATCTAACACCAGAGGTTTTGATCACTTTCTATCCCATTGTCTTCATGGAGGGCCAGTCTTATCTTTAATGGCTCTGCTCCCCATTGGTATAGAAAGGCCTGGAGTCTTGGGTGTGTGGTGGTCATCCTGGTCATTGGTTTTGAAGATAACCTCAGGGGTTTCAGTGGGCATTTATGATCCCAGACAGACAGAAAGTGGTTTATATAAACAAGGTGTCCATCCTAACCCTTTGTCGACCTTTCTTGGTATGATTTATGTGTTATGTAGAAAAGGTCATACTTTACAGGTTATATCACTGGCAAAATTCCTACAGTGTTAAGAAGGCCAACTGTAGGTACCTTTCAACCTCCCTTTGTGCTCTAAACAGATGTAGGTGATTTGCATTTCTGAGTAATGCGGGAAAGTCAGCAGGATTGGGACGCAGCTCAGATCAGCTTGACCACTTGTGCATTGTTGTGATCTGTTCAGTAGAGGGTGCTATGTGTTGGAGCTTGTATTCGCCAATGCCGAAAATTCAATCAGCTAATATTAGGCTTCTGATCAACTGTTTGGTTATTTTTGTCATCTCTACAAAAAATACTGATATAAACAGGAATTCCTGAGCAATCCTCTCTACCCATTTCATACTTGCTGCAGTGGGAACCAGGGCCTCTTTCTATTATGTTACTATGGTTTATTCTTATATCACAGGCCTTTTTACTAGATCATGCCTGGGTGGCAGCAAAGAAGGCTCACAATGTGCAGGAGAGCTTTGTGTCTTCTTGTTATTGAAACTGATTGTGCATTCTTTGCCACTGATGGGTTGAGCCCTGCATATTGTTGCCATGTAAATACTGCCCTGGGCTCTCGTGCAGCATTTCTCCCTTCCACCTAAAGCTGAATACTGCAATTCAAAACAGCCTAGTCTTTGTTTCGCTCTTCTTCATTTCTTCATCTTTTTGCACTCAGTGTGTAGTGGTTATAGAAGAAAAGGTTCAAAACTTCATTTTAAGGGTGGTGCTTGAGTGTATTAATCAGTATAGGCTTACTTTCTTATATATATATATATATATATATATATAT
>JANDJT010000169.1:12752325-12805214 GCA_024331685.1 Stegophilus panzeri | reverse complement strand
GTGTGCCTTTTTCAGTGTATTTAAGTCTGCATTCATAGTTACACTGTTTTGAACCCCTCATACCCATACCCCATATCCCATTAAAAAAAATATCTAACATGTCAAAGGTCAACTGTTAAACCATGTTACTTTACACTAAATTAATACTATTTATCATTACAAATCAAGAGAAACGTGTAATGCTAATTTTCTGGCATGTATTCTCATTAGTGTAAAAGAAGTGCCGCATCACAGTATTGCTTTCCATCCAAATCCCAGGTGGGTTTTATACTCGAGCTACTTCACTGGGGGTCCACCTATTAACACAGAGAGCATGAGGCCTTAGTTTGATTTAATGAAAATGCAAATGTGGGAATCTCATGTACTAACATCAGTCAACGCTCAAGCTCATGCAGATTAAGACACTCGACAGGTTGTAAATGGAGTACTCTCGTTTAAATTGTGAGCTGAATATGAATACAAAAGCCTGACAGGTCATGTCACTGAGCTGGGGGCAGTATGAGGCTTTATCCTTCAGTTATCACTGAATGTCATAACTGAGTGTATTAGGAATATTGAAAAAAAAATTTTTTACCTTGTTAAATAAAAGAAGGATAGGTTTATCTAAAAGACACTAATAGATAAAGACAAAGGTCTCTCTGATGGGAATGCAAGTGAGTGTGTGTGTGTCCTTTTGGTGGAATGTAGGCAGAGGCATGCAGCAGGTAGAAGAGCAGGTTTAAAGGCTTGGCACATCCTGTCATTGGCACAGTGGGTACCATGTGTTAAGGTGAGACAGGTGTGACAGAACAGGTGTGTGCTCGGTGGAGCGAGAAAGCTTCTCAGCACAACAGCAGCGTCCAACTGGGTAAAAAGGGTAACAGATCTCCAGCCTACTCACTCTACAGTACTTCAGGGGACACGGACACACACATACACACACACGCACACACACGTCTCTGAGACAAGGTTATCCTCTTCAGTCCATGCTTCAACTTGCTAAACAGTGGAACATGCTGTGGCATGCTCGCAGCCGGTGCCACTCCATTTGGCTGATCCAACAGTACAAACACACAGCACTATCTGCCATGTGCTGGGAAGAAATCAGCTGTGACAAGAATAGATCTTTAGCTGGCTAACGTTTGCAGGAATCTTGTCAACACAGCTCAATGCCAACGTGGTCCTGGAACACTGCAGTGAAGTAACACTGCCAAAAAACCTCACCATCTCAGAGGACTTTGAAAAGTTTGCAGAAGGCACCCTGGAACTGGCCAACTGACATCAATAGTCTCTATAGCACCTATACCTTCTTACCCTCAGGCACCTAGCATAAAGGATCTCTCTCTCACTCCCTACCTCTAGCTGCACAAAACCATTGAAAGCTTTGCTGTTCCCAGAGTAAGCTCACATTTCAGCACAATAAGCAGTTCCTGTTACTCTGCACTAACCACTGTGGCCTACTCTAGTAGCTTCCTGCACCAAAACAGTAACATTCTCTCCCTCTCTCTGTGTCCTAGATGGAGGATTGAGCCTCACTTTAACTACAGAAATAGAGATGAACCAAACACGCATACATTACTCTAAATGAACAGATAATGGCCAATTCTAATATCGCAAAGAACTAATTTGCGTTCTCGTGAAGACCGGTCTTGCCAGGCTACCTTGAAAGAATGAACTCGGAAGGACAGGAGGACACAGAACGAGAATGTGCTGTGTGAGATGTGCTGTGAGCTTCCTGTTGTGCAATGGACCATCACAGGAGATTTCTAGTAGTGGGACAGGAGCACTGTCTCTTCAGTGCTCCCTAAGTAATATGTTTCAGCTGGTTAATAGATCTACTCTTAACTGGCTGGTTAACCAAAAGTTTTTTAAGCATGTTTTAAGGTAGTAAGCTCTCTGGTTGCAACTGAGACCTCATGTTAAATAAAAACTAAGCTAACGAGTTTACCGTTACCTCAGGATGGAAGCTAGCGTAGGTTAATTAAAATACTAAAAACTAAGGGTGATAAATTCGACTTTTCAACAACCTCATGTATATCTCTCAATCTAAATCATATATCAAAATCATTCTTTTTAGATGCATATTTGGATTTGTTTTGATTAAAAAGACTACAGGTATGGGTCAGACTTCAGTCATCCGCTATTGTTTTGCCACAATGACTTCTGGGACTTCAAGTGGGTTCGGTGTGCTCAGGTCTGCATCTGATGCATCTTCGATATCAAGAACACATCCGGGTAATTTCATGCGTCCCCGGTACTTGCATTCTTGAGGATTAAAATTGAACTTCAGCGGTGTATGGTGATGTAGAACGAGTTCACAAGGATACAAGTTCGCATGAGAATGCATATTGAGAAACGGCTAATGTCTTTTCAACAGATACAAGTTTTGGTTTTATAGCCAGATGCCAGAAAGATTCACAGAGCATCCAGTTGAGACTAGATGTGTTTAATGGAACTTCAATCATACTAGCTGAAACCAGAGAAAGCTCTGGGGCCAAAGAAAAACTGCCTTCATTAACGGGAACAATTTATTTAGAGTTATGCATTTATAGCATTTATTCATTCATCCTTAGTAACTGCCTGGTCAGCGTCATGGTGGTTTAAATTAGGCTACTAGTTTGTTTATATTTGGGGGAAACAGAACCAACTAACAGAACCAAATAAAAATAACTACACAGTCAAGATTAAAAACTAAAAAAAGAACAGTTCTGAGCATATTCCTAATCCCAACCACGTCCACTTTGGGTTGGAATGTGAATACAAATCACTAAATTTGTATTCAGACTTCATGGAGTAATAAACAGATACAGATATTAATATTGTGTTATACCCCTATACAGAATACCACCACTTAACACAAAGTATTAACATTTAGCTGAAATCAAATTTAAGCTTTTCAGGATTTCAGCTTTTCAGAGTCTTTTTAAAGCACATTGTTAGCCTTTATTCTTAATAAAATTTGGTAGGAAGTCTCACGCAAACTGTAATTAAATGCAAATGATTCTAGTAAACAGGAACAGACAACAATAATGGCAAACCAAATTATTCCCTGTGGAGGAATGTATCATATTAGGTTGTGGCTTGTGACGAAAATGAATGTGAAGTGATGAAGTTCATCATCTGCACATGCTTTTCCCCATCTTTGTATCTTTAGAGACATTCTACTGGTTGTTTCGAAAATGAATAAATGAATAAAATGATATGATAAAAACTGAATTCCACTTTATTACAGCTGATACAGAGCTGTGAAAAAGTATTTGCTCCCATCCTGATTTCTTCTGTTTTTGTGTGTATCTCATACTAAATTGTTTCAGGAATTAAAACAGAATCCAAGATAAAACAAGGGCAACCTGAGTAAAAACAAAATACAGTTTTTAAATGATGTTATTTATTGAAGCAAAAAACGTTATCCAATACCAACTGGGCCTGTGTGAAAATTTATTTGCCCCTGTAGTTACTAATTCCCCAAGTCTATGAAACTGCATTCATAATGGGGTTCAGCTGGACTAGTCGAAACCAGGCCTGATTATTGCAATCCCTGTTCAATCAAATCAACACTTAAATAGAACTTATTCAATGGCATGAAGTTAGTTAAAAGGTCTTACCCAGTAACACACTATGTCAAAATTGAAAGAAATCACACAGTGGTGAAAGTGTGATGGTGTGGGGATGCTTTGCTGCTTCAGGGCCTGGGCAACTTGCAGTAATTGAGGGAAACATGAATTCTGCTCTTTAACAGAAAATCCTAATGGAGAATGTCTGGTCTTCAGTCCGTAAATTGAAACTCAAGGACAACTGGATTATGCAGCAAGACAATAATCCAAAGCATAGGAGTAAGTCCTAGTCCTAGAAGTAAGTGAAAGACTGATCTCCAGTTATTGAAAGCATTTGGTTGCAGTTATTGCTGCTAAAGGTGGGACAACCAGATTTTAAGGGGGCAATTAGTTTTTCCACATTGGTGATAGGTGTAGGATAACTTTTTTGCTTCAATAAAAATAACTTAGTTTGAAGATCTAAAATTATTTAGTATGTAACAGTTATGTAATTTCTTCATAAAACACACCATTTCTCATTGCTACATAACGCAAAGAAAGGAATTTCTATAAGCCAGTGATCAGCAAGTAAGTGCAGCACACACTCATCATGCTCAGGGAGTCTATGCAATAATTATTTATTGATGTTTATTAAGAATATTAAAAAAGAACTAATTTGATATTTTAACACAGGACAGTGGTGCAGTGGGCAGCGTCGTTGCCTCACAGCTCTGGGGTCTCAGGCTCAATTCTGAGCTCAAGTTACCGCCTGTGCAGTGTTTCACTGTTTCTCCCCATGTCTGTGAGGGTTCTCTAGTTTCTTCCCTCCTTCCAAAAACATGCTGGTATGTAGTTTGGCTAATTTAAATTGCCCTAGGGTGTGTGTTGCCCTGCAATGGACTGGTGTCCCATTCCGGGAGTATTCTTGCCTTACGGCCCTGACCAGGATAAAGAGGTTATTGGAGTTAAATGAAGAAATATAAGAATGAAAGGAAACTACATTAGATTTGCAACACATGCTCTTTTCACACAATGGAGTAGCTTTTAGAAACCATAGCTTGAGACCAAAGTAGTGCTACTAAAAAAGCATGGGGTATTTGTAGAAGAGATGACCAGAAATTGGACAAGTGGTAGTAAAAGTAGGCCTAGTTTTAACAATAAGTCCTGAAACCAGCTACTTTACCGGCTAAAAAAAGGAGGAAAAAAAATCACTGGTTTCAGAGGACAATTTTTGTTTAGCTGATTTCAAGGTAGGCGGTTTTGCTTTGTTAAATATAGTTGTGTCTGACTCCACATTGCAGTAGAAGTAGCAACATACAGTACCTCCAGGATTTTCCGATCAGAGAAATTACCACAAAATCAACCAAACTCTGGGCATTCAGCCAAAGCCCTATTCAATTCACGTGCATCAAACATGAGAACAGCTAAAGGTCTCATTTACCAATAAGACGTCACTGAGAAAGACCACGCAAAAAAAATTTCATGCAATTGCAATTTCACCAATTCAAGTAGTTTTCCGCAAAAAAAGCATAAAAACGCAGCAAGCTGCATCTAATAATCTGACAAAAGCCGAAGCAAAATCAAACATTTTTGGCCGCAACAATCACAAAAAATTATAACTCCGCGAAATCCTGTACAGACTGAACATAATTACCAATAAACATCACATTTTAAACAATGAGTTCAGTGATTATGTCTGAAATCATCTAGCAATGTAGGTAGCAGACCAACAGTTCAACGTTAGCTAAAAGTAATAAAAGTCAATATCAATTAATGATTAAAACCACATGCCTGCAAACTTAGACATGGTTTGGGCATATGCACATTGTAAAAATACCATGTGGTCCTCTACTTAGGCCAACATTTTAATAGGGTTATTAATGCTCCCACACTTTTGCTTCAAAATAAAATCCAAGTGTGAGTTACAAATGACAAATAACTGCAGCTAAATAATCTTTTTCAAACAAGAAACAGATTGTGGGTGGGTAGTTTTTAACCTCTGTGAAATACAAATGTTAAAATAATTCAAGGCTCAGATATTCATTAATGTTAACTGTACAGACCAAAAATCTTTTTAAATCAATCTGACTAGTTTAGACACAATCCAGTGCCTAGTAAGCATTTCCAGATAGACCAGGAGCAAAGCTGTTCTACTTTATGTGGAAGTTGAGAGGTCATTTCGATACTGTAAACTAGGGCTGCAACTAACGATTATTTTTTAAATTGATTAATCTGTCAATTATTTCTTCAATTAATTGATTAGTTGGATTAAAAGGTACATTTTTATTTTCTGTACAAAAATAATAATAAATTACAAAAAAATGTTTTTTCACATTCTGCCCAATGTTGTCCTTCAAACACTGAGCAAATTGAAGGCTGTGAAAAGGGTATTAAATGTATCTATGTGGGTTATGCAGTACATTGTGCAAAGAATTTTTTTTTTTTAATTAACATTATATTTTGAAAACAAAAAAAACAACTGATTGTCCACAAGCTTTAAAGCAGAAGTTAAATCACTATATTAAAAATGCTAAAAAAAACAAAAAAAAAAAAACAAACAAACAAACAAACAAAAAAAACCCCACCAAAAGCACACACTAAGTGTGAACTGGTAGGAGGTTGAATGTTCTGCAGTAACACACACATTCACTCATTTGAACACAGTAACATGTTCCTTTATTCTTTAAATGTATGACACTTATTACATGTTATAACCCCATTACAGTTACTGCTCTCATAAAAACACAATTACTTTTGTTTCTAAATATAGCTAAATATAGCATCAAACAGCATGTTTGATCAAAATGAATATTTTAGTCAGTTATTGTTTCCTTTCTATTGCGCGCTGTTTGATTGACGTGCATGCGCGGACTCCACTGAATGAGTGCAAGTTTAATGGAGACTCAGTCGCTGTCAGGACGAGGCTTTATGTAAAATGGAAATAATGCCATGAATTTCTAACATTTACAGATAAGGATATAAAAGTAAAAATGTCATTTCTGCACTGAAGAAAACGTTAAACAGCACATGCATGTGACACAGCGAGCCACGTTAATACACTTCTGAGTTTGTTTGAAGCGCTTAATATAAAACATGAGAATATTATGGACCACCTGGATCGTGCACTTTTCCTGCAGCAGCTCACTCTGACCTCATATGGTTTTTCAGATGTGTTTTATTCATAGAATGAATAAAAAATGGTTTTTCACCATCATGAAGTGACGTCACTGACTGGGTTATCCACAGTGATGTCACAGACCCAACTAATCCATAATGACATTCATTGTCTGTTATTATTAGCGTTTATTATGGATTTCTATTGATGGCTGCAACTCCTAATGATAATGATGATTTGTAATTTATGATCTACTTAATTTAGACCTGGTTTTGGACATCAAGTTAAACGGTCATTCAGCCGAAAAGTTTAGGAATCATCTGCATAGATGGACCTTAAATATAGAAATTACATATTCCTTTTTGTATATGTAAATTATAAGAATAGAACTAGTATTTAACTAGTGAAATTAGTTCAGACTGTGTGTATGGGCCTGCTGTCTGCTCTGTTAATAATGTGAGTGCTTGAATGCCCTTGAATGTCTGTGCATGTTTGTATGAGTTCAGTTGGTGCAAAGGTATATGTAGAGGATAGGGTTGCTATGGAGTCACAGTTTCACTGCTAGTCAGTGTATTATCGGGTAATTTTTTTTTTTCTTTTTTCCCCTTTTCAAAATGCTGATTAACATGCAGTTCCATCTTCTTTTTTTTTTTTTTTTTTTTTTTCTTTTTCTTCTCCCTATCACCTGCTGACATCAAGTACTGGCTGAGAAGCAACGCTTCAGGGGTTTTAGGAAAGTTATTGAGTTCCTAGCATGGGTATAGTCTGCTAATGACATACTAATGATCACGTGCACTACAGAAAGCACCTATAATAAAGGTCAGATATTGTTTTAAAATAAGGTGTATGGAGTAAGCATGGAATTTTTAGTGTGACTGTCACCATATCAGGGCCAGACCCTCCCACCACTGATTGATCATCTGATCACTTATCCCATGTGAATCGATCATAATTACTACAGATGTCCTTTGGCAGCATTACTTAATAGACACGTCTGGAAATCCAGAAAGCAAGCAATTAGGGGATTGATCTTATTGTTTCCTTTAAAAAAAAAAAAAAAAAAAAAATTCTTTTAAAAATGGATATACAATTATGTGAATATATGGAATACTAGAAATCTACCACCAGATACTTGAACTCCTGAAACGTGCCTTGAACGTGCCTGGATTTGGTCTACATGAGCTCCAGTTCGCCATGTAGCTGCTTCTCCACCCCATGTCCCTCCTACAGTCCCCGCAGAGAATGCAATCAGTCTCGCAGTATCACACTCCCTATTTTTGGAACCTTATCTTGTGTTATTTTAGGTATGTTTCAGCCATACGTCAGAGTCCATGAGCGCAGTTCTGCTGGACTGAAGGTTTTTTTTTTTTTTTTTTTTTTTTTTTTCTTCCCCCCCTTCTTCTCAGCAAGCTCCAGTCCTCTCCAGAGGAAACCATGTACTCAGTGAGGGTTCTGTTTTATAGATTGTTTGCAAGCATCACTGCGTGTGAGGCAAAGCCACAAACTCTTTTTCTCTTCATTGATTATCACCTCTGGGACTTGTTCTCAGCTCTTCAGCATGTTTCTGAGCTCAGTGCCAGCTTGATGTCTGATTTTAAGTTTAACTTGAGCACACCAGTGCTATGTGGTACAGGATGTACCACTAGAACAGAAAAGTTTTGGTTAAGATCCTGAGATGGTTTTTGGTATAAAGAGCCAATATTTAAATATATATTTTTTTTCAATGCTTGTCATTATGCAATTTTATATATTTTGTGTCCTACATGTAGTTTCACATGATGCAAATGTAGGTGCCTTTTGGTTTAATTCCAGTTTAAATTAAACACACACACGTGCAATGGAGAATTCTTCTATTTCTTTTTCCACTCTTCAGATGGAAGGTGAGAGTTAACATTTAGTACTGCTCATATTTGGAGAACCTGAGGAAAGATGGTTTTCTGTAGAGATTTGGATGTGTGTAGCTAATTGTTTCCTTCGCCTCTTCTCTCATGGCAGGCATATGAACTCTCCACATTAACGGGCACTCAGGTGCTGCTCCTGGTGGCGAGCGAGACGGGCCACGTGTACACGTTTGCCACACGCAAGCTCCAGCCCATGATTACCAGTGAGACAGGCAAAGCTCTGATCCAAACGTGCCTGAACTCGCCAGACTCGCCTCCTCGCTCAGACCCGTCCACAGACCAGCGCATGAGTGCGACAGGTTTTGAGGAGACTGACCTCACGTATCAGGTGTCTGAATCTGAGAGCCTCGGAGAAACCAAGGTGAGCCTCAGGATTGTTTTGTTTTTATTTTATTTATTTTTTATACTGTTCTGAAAAGTTTTGTTTTGGGGTAATGGAAGGAACGACTTGCATATTTAATCTTTATAAGTAACATGTGGCCTAAGATTTATTTAGAAATTAAATTATGAAATTATTTTAACTTTGGTTAAAGGTTTCTTATATTACCCACAATGTCAGTCAACTGCCTGCTGACAGTGGGGAATTACCCCTTGCTTCATGTATATCTAAAGAGACCAGTGCAGCAGCGCTTTAGTCTGTCCAGCTCCCTCACTCTGCTCACAGGTCAGATTCCAAAGCTTCAACTTCCATGTTAATACCGCCAGCAACACACTTGACCACCTAGTCAAGCACTCCCTCTGTGGTAACTTTACATACTTTTTCATACTGGGTTCTGGAGCTTTGAGTCCAGTGTTTGTCTCCTCTACTTCTATATTGGATTTCTCATTAATATTATGTTGAATGTCAATGCAAAATGGTGAGTGAGAAAAGAAGGTCTTTCTCTTTTTGATTTTTGGGAGCTGACTGTTATCCTTTGTTTTGCGATTGTATTGGGGTGTACTTGGTCACTTTTATTACCAAGTGAGAATTGTGGCTTGTGAGGCTGTTCTAGCATCAGCTGAGGGTTTATCTTGAGTGACTGTGGCTGGGATTTTTGTTTATGTTGTCTGGGATTGCCTTAACAGCTTGATGATTAATTGAGAGTTCTGGTAAGGTAGGCTGTTCCTAGATCAACCCAACCTCAAGCACCAGTGCTCACAGCACCCCCCCTTACACAGGTGGCTAGTGATTCTCCACTTTGCTTTAGGGGAATGTGAATCCTCCTGGTAAACTCTCTCAACCTGGTCCAAGATGTTCTGTGTGAGGCATCAGTCACTGGCCCAATGCACAGCTCAAATGCACAGGTGTCTTCTAGAGTTTCATCTGCCCACACTCCTCAAAACCTTGAGTAGATTTCCATTTGATCCTCCTGAGTTTTCCCAGTACTTCATGCTTGGTGGAGTTATTTCAGCATGTCTCCCGTTTTCATGTGCACATGTCCAGGCGATATTTAATCTCAAACCTTAGACGAATTACCGAACGTTGAACTTCTAATGACCTCTACTGTTTGTGCTTTTGTGGGTTCGTTCCATTTCATAGTAAATAATTTTTAATCAGCTTCCATTTTAAAAGGGAAGCGTTAGGGTCTTGAATACAGGACATCAATGGGAGCATCATCGCAGATCTGGGATTATGTGCCTAGTTTTGTAGATCAGAACCTCTTGATCTGCATTCCTTCTGGGATCAACATCAATTTAAATGCAGTTGTGATTAAGGTCACAAGCACGAGTAGTGTTTTCTTTATGTGCTGCAATTTTATCTGCTTTTTTTTTTTTTTTCTTTTTCTTTTTTTAATAAAAAACAAGTCTTGGATTAAAAAAAACCCCGCCACTTAACTATCACAAATGAACCAAATTAATTTGACTCGGATTATTTTCTCAACTAATAGCTATGCTGTTCTGAATGTGTTGTGGTGTTTTTCTTTCTTTCTCGTTATACGCAAAGCATAACTGAATTCCAACATCGTATGCCTCAGAGCTCCAGCAGCACCTTATGCTCTCGGCCTTACTCTGCACCATACACTTGACTAATTGTGGTGTTTTGAAGCGGGTTCCAGTTTATCCACTGGATATTGCTGGACATGTTTGTGACGTTTCTCAGAAGTTCTTGGATGGCACACGTACCAGGTTTTCCACACAGTCACCTCGGCTCAGACACACTTAAGCACACTTCTCTCATTGATAAAAACTTGATTCTGCCTCCATGCCCTTATATGGTATGGTTTCCCTGCTCGCTCTCTTGGCCGGGGCCCCTCACATTCCTTATAGGCTGCAGCTGTCTTTTGAGTCCACTGTTTTCTTTACTTTTTTTTTTTTTTTTTTTCTTTTTTCTTTTTAAAATTATGTATAGTGAAATGGGGGGTGTGTGTTTATTTAAAATGAGTCTTTCTGCAGTGGTAGCGTTAATGCAACAAGTTTTTCCTTTTTTAAAGCCGAGGCACAGTGTGTAGTTGTGGTCGTCAGTGATGTGATCCAAGCCCTCCTGTGTTTAGAGTCCCACAGTGAGTGTGTTCTGCTTGGTGGTGTCTGGTGTTTAACTTTTAGCTTGTGACTGAGCAGTTAGCAGTGGGGGTGAAGTGCCCCCAAAGAAGTTTCTGAAATCCCTAAATGTAACTTGGATGTCCTGTTTATGAAGGGAGCACCTTCATAGTGTTTGAGGGAGAGCAAGGTCAAAGGGAAAAGGATTGAAGAGACTGCAATCTTTGTAAAACTCTTCTTGTTGTGTGCAGTTGAGACTCGGCTCACCTCCTGTAGTCATTTGATCAGAGACTCATTCTAGCATCAGGTTTGCAAATATTGCCCGTGTCATGCGAGATGCTCTGTTTCCAATCATTCCTGATTTAAAGGCTTCTTGGTACTGCGACTGGAGAGGTATTCAGCAGTGACTTGTTTACAGCCTCAGAAACAACAGCTTTCCATGTCTACCTCAGATGCCAGTGGATCACCTGACATTAACAATCATAAACCTGTCCGCTAGCCTCAACATCTGGCATCTGTCCTCTGAAGGCAAAGCCTTTCAAATTCCAGGTAAGTTCTTTTTTTCATGTCCAAAGTGTGCTATTGACATTTTTTTGATTTAGTGCTTCTCCCTCGTCCTAACTGTAAACCCTTGAGTCTGGCTCTCTGAAGCTGTAATCATGTCCTGGAGCAGTTTGTATTTACTCCAAGACTCATTAGAGTACAGTTCCATCCTTCTCGATCACTGCAATTACTAAACATGGCTCTGACCCAGACTGCCTTTACTCTGTCCTTGTCCATCTGCTTCAACCTGCACCATGCTGCTGTCCATTACAAGGCCAGGCTTCATCAGAAACGTTGGATATTTCATTCCAGGATGCTGTTCCAAATTGTTTCATTCCTAACATTGCCAGGCTCAACCTTGGGCCAGAAATGTAACTGTAAACTGGTCTACACTTTTTATGTTTGATTTTTCTTCTTCCAAACTTAAAGGTGGGTGGTGGACTGGTTTTGCTCATTATTTATAGTCAGCAGCTACAGCAAGAAAAATGCTCATAATTGGTGTCAGCAATGGACATTGCGAATTATTTATTTATTTTCTTTCTTTCTTTCTTTCCTTCCTTCTGTGTAAATGAACACGGTGTAGGTAGCTGCATTTAGAAGTGTTAGCCTTAACTAGAAAATTGTAGCAGCTGTTTTTAAGCTCTAAACGATAACCAGGCATTTCCTAATTGCACTCTTGAACACTTCACACACTCGAAGGACTTATTCGAGTATTCTGGTGTCTCTGTGGTAAGCATTTCCTCTGAAAAGCGCAGACTAATATTTGCTTCACTCTGTGTGCTGTTTAGTAATCGTTTAATGGATGAACTCGAATTGTCTTCCTTTCACTCTAATACATCTTACAACTCACCACCTATAGCTCGTTCTTCCGGACTGTGTGGTGGAGGGGTTAGTTTTTAATTTGTCCTCTGAAGTTGGTCTTGTCTCACCTTTTTTTTTCTTTTCTTTTTTTTCTTTTTTTTTTCCTTCCCCCTTTTCATAACAGTGAGAGGATGTGAATGAGTTTGAGGTGTGCTAAGAAAAGACAGGGCTGGTGGTTGTGTAGTCACACAGATTGAACTGATGAGCAGACACAGATGGCAAGTGAGAAAGGGTGAGTAATGGAGGAGGAAAAAGCGTGCAAATGACCAGCAAGTGTCACTTGGATACCAGGAAGTCAGTTTAGTGTTGTATGTAGCCTTATCATGCGGCTGGGTGTTAAAAAGCATCTGGTGGAAGACTGAAAGACATGGAGAGATCTGATCAGACACCGAGACACAGCGAGTTGCTGAGTGACATTTACAGCAACAGGGTTGATTTTGTTGAGCAGTGTGTTAATGTGTCGCTCAGAGGAGGAGTCACTCGGGCCTTATGTTGCACCAAGCACAGTGCAGGTCCCCATCGATTGGCTGCACCTCTGCTACTTGGGCTGCCTTGCCTTTTTTAGCAGTCCCAAATGGAGCTGTGAATTTTGGATCCTTGGCAGGGTGACAGGCAGGAGATGGGAGCCAGCGAGTGGGAGCTCTGGAGGAGGAGGAGGAGGGGAAAGAGAGCGAGAGAGAGGCTGCTAGCACAGCTCTCTGTCTGCTGCAAATCCAGTGCGCTCATTTTCATACAGAAGTTTGTTCACACTTCCAAATTCATATCTTCAATGAATCCAGTCAGATTTATGTTCTAAACAGATCTGAATTATCGGGCTGCTCTTCGGAGGCAATACTTTTAAAATCTTGCTGGTGATCTTAATGATGTCTGCTCTTTGCCATGACTGCTGTAATTAGTTGTCACATAGAGGAACCATTGTGATGGCTTGTACGTTGAGCTGTGGATGAACTTGAAGCAACGCAGCACAGAGCTTTTCTCATACTGTGCCCATATGATACAAGATTCATTTACATCTACAGCCACATCATTGACCCTAATGCGTCTCTCAGGAGCTATAGGTTTGAAGGCACACCTCTTCTCTGGTCATTTAGCTTGCTGTTCCTGAAATGAATGCAACTAGTGACTTAAAGCAATACACCCCCCCCCCCCCCCCCCCCCCCCCCACGAATAATAAACTCTACGTTGGTCATTAGTGTCTCTTCATTATTGGAAGTGATTTAGATTCACAGAAGCTGCATTAAAGACGTTGTTTCTGTTTCCTAAGAGATCGACTCAGTGCGGAGGAAGAGCTGTGGGTGTTTTGTTACATGGACAAAAACTGCATAAAGATGCAATCTATTAGTCTCTATTGCCCTCTGCCCTCTCTCTTTCTCTCTCTCTCTCACATTTTTTTAAAGGCTTGGAAACAGGATTAGGGATTGGGGGAAGGGATACAGTTGTTGCGCCTTCGAAATTGTTAACAAGAATTTCTTATCTTAAAGCAAGATTTTATGGGTGATGTATAGGAAAAATCTTCATCTACAACATGTGGGGCATATAACCAACTACCACAAGCATTTATTTATTTATTTATTGACATCTCACTGTACCAAGAAGTGCACTTCAACTGCCCTTAGTGTGTTTTGAGGGAGTTTATCTCCATTAAGAAACATTTCTAATACAGGACTAGGTAAAGTGACTTTAAATCTACAACCATTGCACTGTACCAATAAAGCTCTTAAGATGCGACGGACATGAAAGACTGCCTTGACAATTTTCCAACGCTACTAGAGCAAGAGATTGAAGAGATAATTTAAATCACTTGCACTTTCCGTAAAGATCTGTAGAATTGCTTAGTTGGTTTATTTTGGTAAAGATATCCATAAACTTTTCTCTCTTAAAAACATAGTGGAACAATGAATATATTCAGATATAAAGTATAACTTGGAAATATGTACTGTACCCTTTGACTGAATCTTTCAGGAAAGTGTTTTCAGAAAATAAATGGAGATAAGGGTGGAAAAACACTGAGGGTATTAATCTAACAGACCTCCCCTTTAAGATGTACTCTTAATCCATCCACAGCTTGACCTTGTCCATCCTTGACCTCCAGACCACTGTTCCTGATCATTTGTTGCTGTGGTCTGTGTGGTGATTTTGTGGTTACTGATGTTCTTGCCATGTGTCTGATGCTTGAGTTGCTGACAGTCCCTGCTTTTTTTTTTTTTTTTTTTTTTTTTTTTTTTTTTTTTTTTCCCCTCTTGTACATTCATGGATTCGAGACTGTACATGTTGGGTACGTTTCCATCTCAATAGGCGTCAATGTGTGTGGATTTTGTCGTGTATGAAGGGTTAAAAGCTCTCGATGTGTGCTCATGTTTCCTGGCAGTTGTCGGGACCCTCAGCTGTTCACGCACTCACCCTTTCTCTCTTCTTGCAGTTCCTCGTTTACGACCACCCCCCCCAATGCCACTGTGTCTGCCCATCACAGCCTGACCTGTAAGATCATATGACTAGCCGCTCCTAGTGTTCCACACACTCCGATCACTCACTTGTATTCACGCGCTTCACACATGCACTCGGGCACGTGTATACAGAAACATTTATGCCTAGAGTGCTGCTCAGTTTCTCTGAATTTCTGTTTTAGACTTTCATATACATCGCAAATGGCTAAGATGGCATTTTCATAACTTTTTGCTGACACAACTAAATAACAGCAGAACACCATTTTTAAAGAAGCCTATGGAAAAACTTGAGTTCTGGATTATTATTATTATTATTATTATTATTATTATTATTATATATTTTTAAAAGTATGTAAATAACTAACAATCATAACATTTACATGGACAACAATAATCTGATTATTAACCCGATTATGACAATACTCTGACTACCATGTAAACAGCGATTATTGATTACCTTAATCCAACTAAAGTCATACTCGAAGTGAACACAAATCGAATTAAGACATGTGGAGTACTCCTGTTTTAGTCGCATAATCCATGTGCATTATAGACATGTACACACCTTAATCACATTATTAACATCGTGAGTTTTCACCACATTTTGCGACAGGACCCGTACACACATGGCAGTGCACAACCTATTGATGGCAAATGAGAGCACGTCTGCATCCGAAACCACGTACTTACCCGCTATATAGTAGGTTAAATACACACATTTCAGCTACCATATAGTAGGCAAGTACGCGATTTCAGACACAGCTCACGGCTTCAAGCAGTCATCTATTTGCACGTACAGCATGACAAATAATTAACTACATTTGAAGCTTTCGTTAAATGAAACACTCAAAACTGTATGTGGTTCCATAACTGAGACGAACTGTATGTTGATGCGTGAAATTCTGGAGGGAACATAGGACGGCGTGGTGCGGTGAAGTAATGACGTGGGTCGTTAATCGATCAATGTTCTGTAACATGTAAAAGGGAACGTGAAAGGAGTTTTCTTAAAAGCAACTCATGTAAACACCTTAATCACAATATTGTCTTACTCAGAATAAGGTCAATAATTAGATTACTGCTGTCCATGTAAACGTAGTCAATGATGAGGAAACAAAGCAATTATTTTCTAATGTCTTGAAATTCTACCAGGAATATAGCCCACTAGGAAAATAAAGCTTCTGCTGCCCAGTCCCAGGTTTTGGTTACCTGGAAACCTAACTATGTAAGCAAAAAAAAAGTGGTATCTACTGTAATGTAATAAAGTATGATGAGCTAATTAGCTAGTCAAATGCATTAATACTGCCTAAAGGGATGCAAACATGTACAGGAATTCTCAAGGAAGGAAGATATAGCCATAGTGTAGCTATATTCCTTATATTCTCCTGCTAAAATAAAAAAAAAAAAAAAAAAGTTTTTTTTTTTTTAAATTACTTTTTACCCTAATTTAAGCCATTTCATTAGTTCCCAGCTCTTCCATATCACACAACAGCTGACATGTTTTTCATCCTAGACCAATAAAGCCAGACATCTTTTTGAACTGCTGCTCATGCTGTGTCACAGGGCAGCTGAACACACTTGGAGGAAAGTGCTCACTGCCCTCTTCCACATACATGAGCTCACACATGCTCACGATTGGCTAATGGCGCTCTGACTGACTGGGAAGAGCGTGCATGTCGACCCTCCCACTCAGAGAACATGGCTGATTTTTGTTCTCTTGGTTTCCCAGCCACGTGTGGCTATGGCATTGTCGGGATCTGAACTCGAGATCTCCCCACGACAGGGCGAGCGCTTTTTCTGTTTCACTTTTTCTAATGTAGTACATTTTGTATTTGTGACTGCTGCAAAGAGTCACAGGTAGTTTGGCAATTTGAACTGCAGTATTCTCTCCTCACATCACAAGTTAAAGTATTATTTGAGTAATGATACCTCCAATACCTTCAGAAAGTGGAGTGGGTGGTACACTCCAGTACATTATGTTGCCTTATGTAAAGCTTGAATGCTAGTAAGTCGATTACATAAACACTGATGTCTAGACTTTTACTCTTTCATCTGCTATAACGCTGTAATCTCGACAATAATGTAGTTTTGTGTGTTCATAATTGGCCATTTAATCCAGCTCTTATTTATAGTCAGATCCTGTTCAGTAATTTTCTTTCTTTTTCTTTTTCTCAATGAGACATCAAGCAAGAAATTAGTTACACATTGTAATTAATGAATGAGAACTGTTTGTATGAACAATTGACACTGATTGTAATGATTAGTGGCAAAGGCTTCATACGAACTGTATTTTAATGTTGGATGTGTCCAAGCACGGTGGTGTTTGAACAACACCTCTGACCTTTGGACCTCGGGGCCGCCCTCCCCTTTGCTTTGCGTTCTTTTTTTTTTTTTTTTTTTTTTTTTTTTTGTCTGTTTGTTTGGTTTTTTTGTTCTTATTTTTATTTACTGATTCATGAAATCGTTAAGTAGGTCTGTACAGATAACTCATCCCTTCCATGCAGACTGATACGCATGCAGATTCTTGCTGAGTGTACCCTGAGTTTTGAGTACTGCATATAATACAAAATGTTCTGTTCATTAATCTAAAGTGACTTCAGATTAATGAATAAATCATTGCTGGTTGCTCACTTTGTTGGGTTTCCTGGAAACCAGTCGTGAGCATGTCCTTATTGCCCACTGAGTCACGTTTAAGCAACAACCCTGTGAAAGGAGCTCTGAGTCTCAGTGATGTCGTGACATTCCTCTGTGGAAGATGAACACCGCTTCAACAGAAGTAGATCATGATTTAAAAAACAAAAACACATTTTAAAGTATACACAAGTTCTGAGAAACTTGGCAATTGGTGTATTCGGCTTTTGAGCCAACACAGGCACTACGCTGTATGAGCGGAGTGTAATTTATTATTGAGACTTTTTTTTTTTTTTTTTTTTTAAATGAATTATTTTTATATTGAATCACGCATATTGGTAATATAGACTTCAAACTAAGCTAAAGCTAGGTTCATCAGTAGGGCCATCAGCCACCATGTGCCCCTTTACTGGAGCTGTTAGTAGGTTATAGCAAGGTGCGTCCTTTGAGCTACCTGAGCCAATTAAACTATTTCACATTTTCTGGAAAGAAACTTCTACAGAAGAGAGAATCAATTACTGCCATTCGTAAAGAACAGAGGGTCACTAAAGATCTGATGAGTCGAGTTGGAATATTGTGAAATGTTTATTTGAATGTTGCTTTAAATGAACGTCGGTGAAGGATACTCTTAAAATAACTAACATGATTGATTTAATATTGTTCTTATGATTAATATTGTAATCAAGATATCATCAGTAGAGGTACATTTTATGGTTGTGTTCATTTGATCATGAAATTTGCCTTTGTAGCAGACAGTTACCTGTAATTGTGGAATTTTGGGGTTATTTTAAGATTAAATAACGTACAAGATCCTTTTGTAGGAAATAATTCAATTGACTAAACTTTATTATTGAGTCATAAAGGTATAGAAATGCCAATACTCAAACGGTAATTCAGGCAAATCTGGATTTAGTGGTCATCATAGATATGTAATGCGTCATACAGCGACCTTGGAAAGAAGTCCAGTTCGTCATTGGGCTGATGGATTGCTAGATAGAATACACCTCAAACACAGATCATGTGATAAATACATATTTGGAAGCAAGGCACGAGTCTACACTTTTTATTTTTATTTATTTAATTTTTTGGGTGCTTTTGTACTAGGTAGCTAGTGATGTATAAACACACATGGAAATGAAATATCTACTTTTATGATGCACGATATGAATAATGATATAGGTTTGTTAAAGGGGTCATGATGTGGGTTGGTTTTTTTTTTTTTTGTTTGTTTGTTTGTTTGTTTTTCTTCTCTCTCCTCTTCTCCATTTTATTGTCTTCCCTGAGGTGTTTTTTGCAGAAGAACATTTGTAACTTATAGCCTTTTTCCACCCTGTCTCTGACCATCTGACTGAAATGATCAGTTTTTGTGTTCTTTACGTTTTAAGACTTGAACGTAACCCCCACTGCTATGATTGGCTAACATCTTTGCCTATAAATGAACACCCCTGTGCGGATGATTTTCAGTGATTGAGCACCAGTGGGCAGGACCAGTAGATGTTGTCTAGCTGTAGGGGCAGTCGTATGCAAATATATTTAGCCGTGTGACTTTGCAAATCCCGCCATACTGACGGAGGATGTATTAAGCTATGAAACTTGCAGGATGTTTTAACAGTACAATGACCACTCATATGTTTTGATTTCTCATGTCATGACCCCTTTAACAAACTGCCACGAAACAGTAGTGTTTCAATTTGAAAGTTTTAGTTGTTCATTTTATTTTGCCTACAAATTAAATTCCTTCGTGCTAAAATAGGACTTTAACGTGTACAACAGCATAAAACAACACTTTGACAAGTAATGAGCTGTGGGTCAGTCACAGTTTAGAACTGTTGTTAAAATGTTAAGATTCAATACTTGAATGATCACTTGTTGTGATATGATTAATTACAATATAAAAATGGTAGTCATTTTGCCTAGCCCCACACTGATCTGTTACACAGGCTACACATCATGAAAAGTATTTCAGATGTAACACAGGAACCACGGTCATGTGGAAATTCACAGGTTCATTTTAATCTATTCATTGACTTACTTTACTGTCACACAGGCACATACAACATATACTGTGCTGTGGAAAAAGTATTTACTATATTTCTTCTGTACAAAAGATTTATGAAGTATAACATAAAACAAAGGCAACCCAAGTAAACACAATTCAGGTTTTTATTTTTATTTATTGTTGTGTTTTTTTTTGTTTTTTTTTTTAATCGAATAAAAAGTTATCCAGCACCCCTCACCCATGTGGAAAAACTAGCTGCCCCCTTAAACTTAAACTTAAAATCTGGTTGTGCTACTTTTAGCAGAAATGACTGCAACCAAACACTTCAGATAACTGGAGATCAGTCACGGCACTGTAGTGGAATTTTTGCCCTCTTTGCAGAACTGCTTTAGTTCAGCCACACTGGTGGGATTTTGAGCACAAGCTGCCCATTTAAGGGCCACAGCATATCAATTGGTTCAAGTCAGGACTTTGACTAGGCCACTCCAAAACTTTAATTTAGATGCTTTTAAAAAAAATAAAATAAATAAAATATACATTCAGAGGTGGACTTTATGAAACTTTAGGATTTTCTGCTAGAGAGCAGAATTCATGTTTCCCTTAATTATTGCAAGTTGCCCAGGCCATGAAGCAGCAAAGCATCCCCACACCATCACACTTCCACCACCATGCTTGTCCGTAGCTATGATGATCCTTTTTGTGGAATTCGTGTTAGGTTTACGCCAGATATAACGGGAGCCCTGTCTTCCAAACAGTTCCACTTTTGACTCAAGTCACAGAGCATTCCCCCAAAAGGTTTGAGGATCATTAAGGCTCACCTGAATTTTGCCAAAAATACACCTTGATGTTCTTCTGGGTTAGCAGTGGTTTTCACCTCGCCACCCTTCCATGGTGCCATTTTTGCCCAGTGTCTTTCTTATAGTGGATTCATGAACAGTGACCTTTATTGATGCAAGAGAGGCCTGTAGATCCTTTTGATGTTGTCTTTGGATCTTTTTGTTTAAGGGTACATTTACATGACAACGATGTACTAAAAATGGAAAGGTTTTTCCTTTTTGCTTTTTTTGAAAAGTTTTGAGTACATGCAGCAAACCGATCCGCAAAAACAACTAAAAATGCTCTATTATGCAGGCTTTTGACATGCGGAAGTTTTCCTTCCATTCGCTCTCGTCGACAACGCTGTTGATTACCCGAACACACCTTTTTGAATCCCCTTCGTCGGCGTACATGTGGGTTAATAATGTGGCGTATATAACAGATGCGTCTCCGCTGGGCATAGTAGTGATGCAGTAAATCTACACTTTGCTGGAGAAGCATCAGTAAACTCTATGTTGAGCAGCACAAACAGTTCTGTAGTCCGCCGTAGTAGTTTTGAACGTCTCGCCCATTAAGTACTCGCACGCATGCCTATAGACTGAACACATAATACACATGTGCGCATGACGTCAGCGTTTTCAGAAATTTGCGTTTTTGTATGTTTACACAGAGACGATAACGGTATCGTTTTCAAAAACTTGCAGTTTGAAACCTGTTTTCAGGCCTCGAAACGCCGTAGTCATGTAAACGAACGGCCAAAACCCATAAAGTTTTCTGTTTTTAGTTGAGAACGTTGTCGTGTAAATGGCCTCTAAAATAAATTGACAGGCTTGAGGAAAAGGTTAATGTGGGTTTTCTAATGAAAAGTGTTTTTATTTATTTATTTTTGTCCCCCCAGGGAACTAACTCTAGCTTTAAGATGGGTATCTGGGGAAAGTATTGTAGCTAAGCCAGCAAACTTGTGTGAATAGTATGTGTGCCAGTTTAAGATGGGTTTTGTTTTCGTTTATTTACATTTAACAGTTTTATACTGGTTACAAATGGTGGTGAAGCTATTTGGAGCAGGTCAGCAGTGAAGGGTGGTGGTTGGTGGGTTTTTTTTTATTTATTTTTTTTTATTTTTTATTTATTATTTTTTTGTACCCCCCCCTCTTCTCTTTCCCCCCGGCTCACACTGATTCCAGAGCTTCTTTGAGCGTTCAGCTTAGATGTGCTGAACATCAGCAGCTGTTTTTATTATGCTGTGATCTGTATCTGTCGGTGGTATAATTCGATTCGGCTGTGCAGAGACTGCAGCGTACAGAGTCTTGTGGAGGCGAATCTGTATCTTTCTGACCAAGATGGAAAGAGATTGAATTCCGTGTGCACCTGCATACCTTGCCTTCCTTCCTCTCCCTCTGTCTGTTTGCTGAGGCTTTGGCTGCATCCTTTACTGCAATAAGTGAACGTGGAAGTCATTTGAGGATGAGTATGTCGAATGTCTGACTCCTGAAGGTGACTTCGGGTGCAGAAGAGAGAAAGTTTTAGTGGAAATGTGTTCAGAAAGATACGTCAGAAAGACGTGGGAAGGTACAGTGTGTTCTCACCCACCTCTTTAGATGGCTACGGATGTGTTCCTCCAAATGACCTTTCATTACAGATAATAGAAGTTAGGGTAGTCATGGAAGTCTAGGGGTAATTATTTTGCCCTAATTTTGAACTCGTATCGCAAGTTAGACATTTTGCTCTAAGCACATTTCATTTAAAAGTGGTTTGTACAGAGAGGCTGCCAGTGACTAATGTTGCCATGGTGACCGGCAACAATGTAAGACTGGCACAGTACAGTACATTTTAAATGTTTGGACAGAACTTATTGAATGTTTTCCAAATGATGTTTAATCCTGAATTGATTTAAAAGGTTATTATCGGTGCAAGTAAATGCTCATAGTGCACCACAGTAGATGCAGTGTTACAGTGGCTTATAGTGAAGTTTCACAGGGGAGTTGTGGTTCTATAGTAGATTAGTCAACTTCCTGTTTCATGTGACCAAATGTGAGGCTGCAATGGGACAAATGTAAACCAGACAGAATGATCTCCGCATAGATGTAGGAAAGCTAGGTATACCAGGGTACATGGGTATATATCCTATTGCCAAGTCGTTATCTATATTAATAATCATTTAAATTGTTCATCTTCATTTACTGCTTTATCCTGGCCAGATCGCAATAGATCCTGAGCCTATTGCATTAACAAAAGGTAAGAGAATTCACTTACGATGGTACATCATACACGTTCACACGCTCAGGGGCAATCTTACAGTTGCCAGTCTGCCTACCTGCATGTTTTTCCGAGGTTGGAAGAAATCTGAGGAAATCCACAACTGAAAATCAGCACAGACTATAATCTGTGCTCTGGACTGAGCTAGGGGCCCTGGAGCTGTGAGGCAACAATGCCACCCACTTCACCACCATGCCACGCTCCATAATCACAATTTCTGATTGGGGCTTTGACAGATCTACCATGTTTTTCATTGCTGCTTGGAAAAAAATAAAATAAAATCTGTCATACTGATATCACCACTTGTCAGCCTCTCCTCAGCTGAAGCAAATTGAGCATCCTCCTTGTTTTGTCATCTCTCAAAGCACACTCTGAGTAACATTTTTAATACCAAAAATGATAGCTATATTCTTCTCTAGCAGGTTTGCATGTTCTCAACATCTATTCCATGCTCAGTCTCTGCTACAATTTTAGCTGCTGCACAGTCAGCACATCCACCCTCTCCACATCTCACCCACCCTTGCTTGAAGCTAGCTTAGTGCAATCGTGATACACGGTCATGTAGGCGATGTTGAAGTTTGCCGTACTTGACCGCGAATCGAACTGAAAATCTAGTCACAAAACTAATCTTTACCGAATCTTACATTTCTTAAGAACGTTAGCTAACTGAGGTTGAGTTAAAGAGAAAAGGTAAATAACCTTAAACTTGCCTTCCAACCTGCATTAATTACTAAAGCATAAAGTCTCTCATCTAATGAAAACACACAAATTCTCATGTAAATATAATTCCTTGTTCTCTTGCTTGGAATGATTCTTTACTGATTCTTACGTTACATTTCAGTGTGTGTACTTGGTTATTTTGGTAGCCAGTGCTTGCTGTTGCACAGGAAGCTTTTTTCTATCTCGAATCTTGCAATCTCTGGTTTACCTGTCAGTGCAAAATACTCCCGTTTCACTGTATGCTGCTTTGTGACTTGCTAAAACATACAGTCTAGATGAAGAAGTCTTTGACACACATGCTTTACAGCACCGTAAAATAACTTTTTCGCATATCCCAGCTTTTTAGGACAAGCTGTCAGCCATGATATGGCACCCCTGTACATACAGTATATTTAGTTACAACCATTCAGTTTCAGCATACTTGCTAAAAGGGCTAACGATTTTATCATTCTTCCCCTCCAGGACACTCTGAAGCCAGCCTTCACTGTGGCCAGCCTGCCAGGTAGCACCAGTGCCCAGGCCACAGTACCCACCACGTCCACCACCATGCAGGTGAGCAGTGGCCCCTCCTTCCCCATTACTAACTACCTGGCACCCGTGTCTGGCAGCAGCAACAGCGCTGGTGGGAGCACCATAGCCAACACTAATGGCACTGTTCTGAAGAGCGCAGCCACCACAGGAGGGGTCATGCAGCTTCCTGGAGGATTCACTTTCATGTCAGGTAGGCAAAAAAAAACAAAACTGTTATCGATTTAGTCCTTATACTGGCCTGGCTGTTGAACCAAGTATGGAGTAGAGTTAAATGATCTTCATCTCTGGGACAAGGCTGCAGTAAAGATCTCCCATTATTTGTTAGGAGGCTACCTCGAGCAGTTTTGCTTAACAAAGCAGTGCTTCCTGAGAGAAGAAACTCCACCGTAGTGCCTTTGATTGCCGTTGTGAAACAGGAATAATTAGCATGGCTACACAATGGGCATAGCACAGAGCTCTGGCAAGCACTGCCTGTAATTAGTTATGAATATTCAATGAAGATTGTTTGGGTTGTGCTGGGTTTCATGGGCTCTTAGTCTGGATGAGCATCTGAAAGCAGATGTGAGGGGTCATTAAAACACTAGAGAGACAACAGAGCAGCTCTCACTCTCATCTCACATTTGTTGAAAAGAAGGACCATCTTCAATATGTTTATGTGAATGTAATGCTGTGCTGAATGAATACCATATGGAACAAAGTGTATACGTGTAGTTTCTAGATATTTATAGCAGTGTGATCAGAAGCAGGAGGTTGCAGCATGATTTTCTTCCTGTAATGGCAGGCCTCAGTATGCTGCTTCCTGTTTCTCACAATCTTCCACCTGTTTTACACTCAGCACCCTGCCAGGTGGTCTCGCACGCACGCACGCGCATCCACCCACACACACTTCTGAGGTATTGAATTACCCCCAACAAAACAGCTGTAGCTCAACCTGGCTTTGGATATCAGTCAAATCCTCCGAGCAACCTCCTACCCCATTACCTCTTCCATTCTTCTGAAGTTCACCTAGGTGCCATGTGCATGTCCCAACGAGCAAAGCCTCCACGTGACTTCTGTTTGCTACATCATATTGTTTGTGAAGTCCAGCTAAACATCATCTCCGCATGATGCGTTGATGCCTTTACTGTCTTGAGTCTCCCAGTGTGAGCATTGAAACACTCTGGCATTGTAAAAGACAGTAGCATGGGTCCTGTATACATGGATATAAGTCAGTGTGTTTGTGCATGCTAATCTGATTTCATGAGGTTACCAGATTACAAAGATGGTCAAAGATACACTAACAAAGTATAAAAGTTTGTTGTGAGATTTCAAGGATTTCTCAATCATATGAACAACCTGCCCAATTGTGTTATTCATCTCGGGTATACATAATTGTGTTTTTGTTTTTGTTTTCTGCAAATGTGGGCAGACATAACTGGACAGGGAAGAGGTGCAATTCCAAATTGAGAGAAGAATGGTATTGCATGCTATTTGGAACAAATCATTGAGAGCTGAACGTTTGCAGCCAATAACCTTGTCACTTTAAACCAGCTGAATATACAGTATATTCTACATGTTGTCACTCCTTATTTTAACTCCATTATAAACTGATTTTAAAGTAGTGATGACATCATTGGGTCTAGGAATTTGTTGAATCTCCATCACTACTTGTACCCTGGTTTTCCTGTTTATAAAATTACTTAAGAACATGTTAAATCATATTTTAGCAATAATTCAATTATCAGATTTTGTACATGTAAACCTACACGTCATACATGATTATAATGGGTTTGATTTCTCTCCAATGCGCACACCCACAGCAGGCACTCCTTTCCCTCCTGGGACTCCGGCCATCCCGTTGGGGCAGCTGCAGCAGCACTCTCTGGCTCTGCAGGGGCAACAGGGTCAGACTCTAACTACTGCCACTGCTACAGCTACACAGACCCAACAGGGCCAGCAAGCTGTGTTTCGCCTCCCCGCTGCAGTCTCTCTCACGGGTTAGTGTAAAACTCACACACGTCTTTTATAGGCAGATGACCTAGGTCAAGCTTGTATTTATAGTATGATGGTTAATAATTTTCTTCGTGTAATTTGAATCCTGCTAGCTAATGCATGTCTGTGTCCATTCCAGACTAAATCTAGAACTCATTAGGGTTCTTTGCGTGTTGCTTTGTGAGAATGCGTAAAGGTGCTATGTAGAACCCTACAACAGGGTTTGAAGTAGAGGCATAGAAGAAACTAGAAAGAACTATTCCAAGAACCCTTTGTGATTTTTAAATAGGTTACAGTTGGATGGTCTAAACTGGTATTCAGAGACCCGATGTAAACGTTCACTGTGTTCTCTAGGAGGAACCATGCCACAGCAGCTCCAGGCCATCCAGGTGCAGCCCAGCACTCAGTCCAGCTCCATCAACAGTGACAGCAGCCCTGAGATCTCCCAAACCAGCACTGCCTCCACAGGTACACACAACACACAGAACATGTATCCGCTTTACAGTTTAATCATGACCGCACTATAGGCACTTCAGCTGTTTTTATTCACCAGAATACACATGTGGAAATGAACTCGGTGTATTGGGGCAAGCAATTCTCAAAAATTACCTGCAAGAATATTTTGACAACTAACTGGTTAAAGTTAAATATTTTTCTTTTAGTCATGTCATTATTAATCACGTCATGTGGGGTGTTTTTTTTTTTTTTTTTGTTTGTTTTTTTGTTTTTGTTTGTTTTTGTTTGTGTAGCTCATACTAAATTGTTTCAGAAATTAAAACAGAAATTGAAACAGAAGATAAAACAAGGGCAACCTGAGTAAACACAAAATACAGTTTTTAAATGATGATATTTATTGAAGCAAACAATGTTATCCAGTACCAGTTGGGCCTGTGTGAATATGTAATTGCCCCTGTAGTTACTAATTCCCCAAATCTATGAAACTGCATTCATAACAGGGTTCAGCTGGTCTAGACACAACCAGGCCTGATTACTGCAAACCCTGTTCAATCAGATCAACACTTAAATAGAACTTTTTCAACAGCTTGAAGTTGGTTAAAAGGTCTTACCCAGGAACACACTATGCCAAAGTTGAAAGAAATTCTAGAAATGATGAGGAAGAAGGTGATTTGAAATACATCAGTCTGGGAAGGGTTACAAAACTGTCAAAGGCTCTGAGACTCTGGCACAGTATTGAACCTTCCCAGAAGTGGCAGACCTTCCAAAATTCCTCCAAGAGCACAGCAACAACTCATCCAGCAAGTCACAAAAGAGCCAAGGACAACATCAAAGGATCTACAGGCCTCTCTTGCATCAATAAAGGTCACTGTTCATGACTCCACTATCAGAAAGACACTGGGCAAAAATGGCATCCATGGAAGAGTGGCAAGGCGAAAACCACTGCTAACCCAGAAGAACGCTAAGGCTTGTCTGAATTTTGCCAAAACACACCTTGATGATCCTCAAATCTTTTGGGAGAATGTTCTGTGGACTGAGGAGTTGAAAGTGGAACTGTTTGGAAGACAGGGGTCCCGTTATATCTGGCGTAAACCTAACACGAATTCCACAAAAAGATCATCATAGCTATGGACAAGCATGGTGGTGGAAGTGTGATGTGAGGATGCTTTGCTGCTTCATGGCCTGGGCAACTTGTAATAATTAAGGGAAACATGAATTCTGCTCTCTAGCAGAAAATCCTAAAGGAGAATGTCCGGTCTTCAGTCCGTAAGTTCAAACTAAAGCAGAACTGGCTTGTGCAACAAGACAATAATCCAAAGCATGGGAGTGAATCCTAGTCCTGGAAGCAAGTGAAAGACTGATCTCCAGTTATTGGAAGAGTTTGGTTGCAGTTATTGTTGCTAAAGGTGGCAAATACGTCGGATAAGGAACCAATTTAACAAGCACAGCGGTAAAAAGAGTTAGTCTGCCTAAAAATGTCTCAAACCTTGCTAACGGAGTGTAATTTTATCAAGATTAGTTCATGTTTTTGTATAGTTGCATGCCATGGTGAAACTGGCATAAGCCTAAGCGATTTAGTCAGTATGTGATTAAACTATTGCCATAGTAATATTAATGACAAGAAATTTAGCCAACAAAACTGACTTCAGCAGAGATTCCTCCCCTGTGTATGTAAGCATTAACAGAGAATAAATAGTCTAATAAAGAGACTATGCTGAGGCTTGTTTGAATGCTGTGAGGGACTGTTTTACCTCAGGCAGTGAGACAGACTGGTGTGGGTGGTGATTAAAGTTACTCATTTCCCATTGTAAACGTGTAATTCTTTAAAACTTTGCGGTAACTAGATTAGGTGTAGAGGTGGACAAATCTTTCAGTGGAATAAAATCTTTAAATGAGATTTTTCCTTTCACTTTTGCAGGGTAAACACATTTTAAAATGCTGTAACTTTGTGGCTGAGAGATTTAAAAAAAAAAAAAAAAAAAAAAAAAAAAACCAACACCTTTCAGATCGGGAAAGTATGTCATTCTCAGAACTGTATATAATATTTATAATACAAAATACACAATGTCTAAATTTGACCATAGCTGTGTCTCAAATGATGTGCTTGACACTATACACTGTACTCTACGGTCTCGTGTGGACGCACCTTGTGTGAAGGGTTTTCTCAAGCCCCCACACACACAAATGATTTTAGTGTCTAGCACAAAAGTGTTGTTAAATTAGCTGAATAATTGTGATTATGCAGCTCTACATATAAATGAATCTTGGGCAGAATTGTTGCTAAAAATAGTGACACTATTAGTATAATTACTTTTTAGCAGCAAGGTGGTGGTGCTGGTAAAACAAGCAGCTTGTATATCCTGTGTTTGACCAGCTTCTTTTGATGATGATTTGTAATAAGGATGTGTCCCTGTTCAGCCCCGGTATTTAGCATCAGTCACAGGCAATCGGATCAGAAGTGGACAGGGTGAATAGTCGAACGTGTCCAGTGATCCAGTCACTCAGACCACTTGTAGACACTCAGTCACGTTACATGGGAAGTCTGGGTTCAGACTTATTCCATCCTTTTTGGGTGATTTTTACACAATACCAATTTTCTTTTCTTGTGATTCAGTGTGGTTATCATGCTTTTCTCTGTAGTGTAGGTAGCATTTATGAAGCTGAGCTTCTGCATTGTGGAGTATCTTCCTGCTTGGCTACATTGTAAAAGCAGCTGGTCCAACACTGCCTGGGATCCTGTCTCGGATTGGGCATGATGCCGTGAGGTGAACTGGCAAGCAGTGCGGTGGCTCAAGCTGATGAAATGACTCATACACAACACCTCTTCCTCCCTGATCATGCTTCACTCCTCCTTCCACCTCCCACATCAAAAAAAAAGCTGACAAAGCAGAAATGCAGTGTGGAAAAGCATTGTTAAAAGGAAAGCTCCTGTATAGTGAAAGTGTATGCCAAATCTCAAAAAAAGGTGTAGCAAATTAAAATGACAATCTTAATGCAAATGTTGCAAGGAAATTAAAAGGATTATCCTTTAAAATGTCAGACTGCACTTTGACTGTGTATTATTGGAGGGGGTGAAGGGTGAGCATGTGCTTTGTGCAACACTGCCACCTTGTGTCAGAAGATCAAAAATGCAAGGAGTTGAGTCAGTAGTGACACTTCTTTATTTCTCTCTCTCTCTCTCTCTCTTTCTCCACCTCCCTTTGTCTGACTTTTTGCATCCTTTCCGTTCTCTTAGCCACAGTCAGTCTCCCTGCTACTATCGTCACATCATCAGTTCCCACTTCTGTAGCAGGTCACATGATGTACCCAAGCCCCCATGCAGTGATGTACGCCTCGGCCCCCACACTGACCGATGGTAGCCTGGCTGTGCTCAACGCTTTCTCCCAGAGCGCCTCGGCTATGCAGGTGTCCCACGCACAGGCCTCGGATACAGGTGAGCGCACACACACTACCTCTATTATACAACACAGCTGTCAAAAATCCCTAGCCACTATACTATGTAACTTTTTATATTACTCTATACTAGGGCTGCAACTAACGATTATGTTCATAATCGATTAGTTGGCCGATATTTTTCCGATTAACCGGATGGGGGGGGGCAAACTTTCAGGTTAGTTAAAAACTAATGTGTTCTATTTGAGACGATATTACCTTTCTAAAATTCATACACTATAGACCAGTGGTTCTCAACCTTTTGTGAGCTTTTGACCCCTAGCATATTTCGAACAATCCACAAGGACCCCCTCACTCCACAACAATTATAGGCTATATATTAAAATGGTAAGTTCTATATATGTTACTTTTTTTATTAATATTTAACATTAATAATAACATGAAGTGTTTTTGATTCAATGTTAAAGATTTTATTTTTTACATTTTATTGTTGGTGTGACACTTAATTTGACACTCTGAATTATCCTTTATTTTATCCATCAGTGCAACACATGAACTTGTCTACCACTCATAGGTTTTTGCAAATTATCATTTCATTTGTAAATAAATTTAAAATAAATTCATCAGTGAACGATTATCAGCTTAGCTAACGTGATCTTTGTGAATAACCAAATTAATTAATTTTTAAAACATCTCATTTGAATGTTTTGAGAGATATAATATAATATAATATAATATAATATAATATAATCACACACACACTAGTGTGAGTGTATAGTACGTCATTTGGGACACAACTTTAGTATTTACTCTCTGAAGCGTGTTTTCGGAACAGAAGTAACATAACGAGTAAATTTGCTGCGCGCAGACCAACTAATCGATAATGAGATTCGTTGACAACGATTTTCATAATCAATTATTATCGATTTTTATCGATTAGTTGTTGCAGCTCTAGGCTATACTAAATATTATGTAATCTACCTTATAGTTTCTCAAATCTCATTGGCCTGAAGGTATTAATTGATTTTCTAGAACAGCCTGACATTCCAAAACAATAAATGTAACTAGAAATGGTTACAAGTACAGTGTGTTGTTTAATTGGAACATTGTGGGTTCAAATTTCAACTCTGACAATCTGCCACTGATAAGCCCTCGAGCAAGGCCCTTAAGCCTAAACTGCTCACGTGTATAAATTGGATAAATGTAAGTCACTCTGGATAAGGGCGTCTGCCAAATGCCATAAACAATATAGAGTATTGCTGTACTATAAGAGAAAATCCACTCCGGGGCGGTAACTGTAACGTCACTATAACAGCACACCCAATCATTTTTTATGCTTTACATTATACACTGACACAAGCTTCCATTTCTATTTAATTGTGTGTCAACTCAGGTGCTGTTCCTCAGGTGTTCCTCACAGCGCCCCCTGGCACGGTTCAGATCCCCGTTTCAGCGGTGCAGCTACATCCAGTACGGCAAGATCTCCACTTTACAAGTGAAACTCTTAATATTCTCTCTGCAACAGCATGCCACTGAGTGAACTAACCCACTGCAGAGAGGAGGAGGAGGAGGCTGTTTGTTTGCCTGGACAGTCCATTTGCTGATGTTCAGACGTTTCAGGAGCACTGCATGTACTAGCACTATGTCTTTGAAGGCGCTCTTTTTATATGAGCACAAAGGCTTACCAAAGCCGTTTAAAGTGAACTCCAAGAACATGGAATAAAAAATCAAATAGTGTGGACAGACAGTTTGATCTTTTTTAGGTTTTCGCTCGCAATCCATATAGAGTGAGGTTTTTCATTTATAAATCGTTTTAACTCGAAATGTTGAGCACAAAAAGTATCCAATATACAAATATTTAAAATCTAAACACATGACATGACACTGATTTATGGCCACACGGTTTACACGCCTAAAATATTTCAGACTGCTAAAGTAAGCAGTTTTGTGTTTCTGGCACAAGTTTTATGCCGAATGCCCTTTCTGATGCAACCCAACCTATTTTCTGGGCTTGGGACCAGCTCTGAGTGCACTGACTCATGCAACCCTGACTGGGAATCAAACCCAGGCCATGGCGGTGAGAGCACCGCATGCTAGCCACTAGTCCTGCTAAATTAAGAAAAGTAATCTGTAATAAGATATGTTCAGCGTAAGCTGTTCCATAGTCAGTGCGGTTACTGCAAAAGTATAGTCACCCTTATAGATCAGCTGTGAGCTTGCTCCAGCCAAACGTTATTCAGGCTCTGGGAGCGGATCAGTAATATAGGCAAGCCATACACCATTAAAAGCTTAAAATGGATGTTGTGATAGACAGGGAGCCAGTAAAAAGACGCGTCAATCTAGGTGATGGGATTCTTTTCCTCCACCAGTCTAGCTTGTGTTTTGTACTAACTATCAACTGTCCAAATAAGATGAAAGGACGGTATGTAGGGCTTTTTCCGAGTCCTGAAACAAAAGAAAAGGGTTGTCAGAAAATATATTCGTTTGGTCGAATGAAAAATGACTGTGTGACAAAATTATTAATGTGGTCAAACATTATGCCTTACAATTTGCTCTGCTACATTTCTTCATAGACTATTATTAGACTTTGGTTTAACTCTAATAAGTTGCGACTTGTATTTATCTAGTTGGGAAATGTTCAAACCTGCCCTAATAAAGGTTCTCTAGTTATGTTGGAATGATGATTCGATATCCATATTTAGCAAGGAATAATGAACAATTTGGTTGAAAAGCTGTAATACATTACTACAAAGCACGTATTATGTAATGGCACAAAAATGCATATTTGGTGGCATGCTGTGAGCTGAAATCCAAGCTATTAATTGGTTAATCTGCTGATATTTCACTGTTCACAGATGGTGATTGGCCAGCAGTCCAGCGGCAATAACAGCAATCTGACTGAGCTTCAGGTGGTCAATCTGGACACCACACAAAGCACCAAGACTGATTGACGGGTGCTGCTGACTGAAGGCTTACCAGAGACTTGTATCACTATTTATTGATGCCTTGTTCCATTTCATCCATTCATGCCATCTGAGTGTGTGATTGTACAGTTTGTACTGTAAATGTGTGTCCTGACTTCATAAGGACACTGATGAACTGGGAGACAGTAAGTCTTCTCAGTGTGTGTGTGTGTGTGTGTGTGTGTGTTTTGAAATTTATAGGACTCTAATTCTGACATGCGTTTTTGCATGTTATTTGTACTTGTGTGAATGTACGAGTGTTCGTCAAAGGGAAATGAAAAACAGTGTTACCCAACTGTTGCGCACGCACACTGCAGCCTCTCACTTTGGCCAAAGATGAATTATTTTTGTCAGTATTTCTGTGTGGATATAGAAATGTGTGCGTGTTTTGAATAGGAGGAAGTTGCAGAGGCATGAGCTATATCGAGGAAGAGCGATCTCAAGTAAGAATGATATTAATAGGTGGTGGCTTTTGAAGAAAATCAAAACGGAGCTGTACATATTTTTTTTTTTTATTTGATCATTTTAGCGATAGTGCAATGGCATGTGCTGTAGTTGTGTTTTTTTAAAAAGATGTTATGTTTTGTATCTTACTTATACGAAAATATTTACCGATTGTAAATTCATGTAATATACATATATTTTATTGATTATATGATAATGGAGATAGAGTGAATTTTTGGGGAAGGTCGTTTGTACAAAAAGAAAAACGGGATTAAAAAACTTTCATGATTTCACAAACTTTACTGTATTCTGTAGGCATAATCTGTTATGCATTGGCTTGCTGTCTGTGCTGTAGTACTGTTACTGAAGGCTGTAGCAGACCAGCTGAAAACACTGCACTCTATTAGTATAGAGGGCTTTGCATAAGTATTCACCACCCTTTTGACACTTTGACCTTTTCCACACTTTGTAGTGTTACAGCCTGGAATTGAAATGCACCTAATTGGGCTTTTATGTCTTGAATCTACACAAACAAATGCCCACCTTATCTGGTCGCTGACTTTTCGATAAGAGTTGTGCCCTATTATTTTCTTTACATAAGTAAATAAATTTCCCTCAATTTGGTCATTTGCCTATTTCCCAGCCACCAGCTAACTCACACAACAGCAGGACGGTGAGATAAAGCAGGAGACATGTGAAGCCATCCACTGCATCTTTTCAAACTGTTGCCCATTCTGCATCGCAGGGCAGCATAACGCATCTGGGAGAAAGCACTAACTGCAATCTTCTCAGACCCCCAGTTGGTAAGTGTTGCTCAGATTGGCAACAAAAAAAAAGAGTCAGTTTTTGTGTGTGTAGATGATATCTAACCCCTAATTTCACCTATTTCAGTTCCAGGTTGTAATAGTGCAAAAAAAAAAAAGTGAAATGGTTCAAGGGGGTGAATACCTGATGTAAGGCGCTGTAAGTGTTAACCACACTTGGAACTGAGAATGTGAGATTTAAATAGAGGATATGAAATGGAACTGCCCAGTTGTTCTCTCTGATGTTTGAACCTTATTTGGAAAAAAGGTATAGTATACATGGTATAATGGTATACTTCTAATAACACTAAAGCCTTTTGAAATTTAGCATCAAACTGTTATGCAGATTTTCAGAACTTCAGGTGACTGTCAAATGATCATGTAAGGAGAACAACCTGAACTCTTGATTCTGAAGTCACTCTGTTTATGCTTAAGGGCTCAGTCGACTGTTAATCCGTCAAACAGTGAATTTACAATGCAAACGGATTTATCAATCTATTTTAACCAGCAACTACCACCATGAAACCTGCAAAAATCACAGCCTCGCCTCTTTTTGCTCAATCCCAGTTTTACTTCAGTCACTGGTTCTGAACCAGGCCTCAGTGTGTGTTTGGACTGGTTCAACATAGACAGGTGTTTTTTTTTTTTTTTTGTTTTGTTTTTGTTTTTGTTTTTTTTTTTGTTTTGTTTTTTTTCCCCCCCCTCTTCTTTTCTCCCCTCCTTCCTGATTTTGACACACTGACTTCTCATTTTACCAAATGACAAAGTATGATCATGCTGCAGCTCACACACGTTGCCCTTATGCCTTTTTGTAGAAATGCTGTATTTTGGTATAGTATTGTACACATTTATTTATATCTGCTTTTTTTTTTTTTTTTGCGTTTTGTCTTTTTTTTTTTTTTTTTTGTGGGAATGGCTTTCTGTTCTTGGTTGATGCGGCTTTCAGTTTTGTATTCAGTGCCCAGTTTAGCATTTGGTGGCATGAAGTTGTACATGGTTCTCTTCAAGCCGAACACTGTTTCTCCTATACTCTGTTTTCTCCTATAGAAAATGTGAAATCTTTCACTGAAATCTTTGTTTGATACATTTTTAGATGTTTGTTTTATAGTTATGAAGTGGTGTGCGAAACAGAATGAACACTGGTTCTTTTATTGTTTAGAATTTTAAGGTTGCTTGCTTTTCCATTTATTATTCTTTTCTTCTGTTTTGGAAATCTTCATGTAACGGCAAGTGTACAGAAAGTTTTGTAATAAAAAAAAAAATTCTATTGACTTCTTTTCCCTTTTTTGTGGAAGGTGCAGAGTAATGAAGATGCGGCCCATCATTTAAGATTATATCTTGCAAATTCTCTTTTTTTTTTTTTTTTTTTTTTTTTTTTTTCCTTCCAAAAATGAATTGACAAACCAACCTCATTAGGTCAAATAGTTGACAGATCGACTGAATGCTGTTACTTTTATTTGCAAAAATATTGGAACATGTGGCTTGTCATGCTTGTGCAATGGTGCTAATCAATTTCCCTCTTTTCTAAGCTTCAAATGATGTGCCTTTCTCCCATAGACAGCTCTGTCCTTCATGTTGGTTGATCCTTTTTTAACAACAAATAGTCTTCATGAGTGAAACCCAGGGCTCAAACCTAGAATAGACCTTCAGAGCTATTAACTAATTTAACAGGGCACACTTGGACAACAAGAAATGCCTTTCAGTTACGTGTTCCAATATTTTTGATCACTGGGGGGGAATGGGTAAGTTCAAACATAAGGTGCCATGTTCTACATTTAACACATCTATATGTATATCTCAGGAAATGAAAGCTGAAATTCTGATCCATCATCTGATTCATATTTTGAACTCGAACCCATATGTCTTCAATCTATCGCAAACTCAAAAGGATTGGCCTTGCTGCTCCAGTACTTTTAGAGGGGACTGTATATCTGTTTAGTATATACAATTGTTGAAAATATGCATCATTAAAAATTTCATTTTAAGAAGAACTGACATGAGCTTAGATTTCCTAAGAGTATAAATGCCCTTAGCGTCCCGTCTTGTCTTTCTGCTCCATCAACGTTTTTCAACATGTGCTATATGGCCACATCCATATGTAGTTCTTCCCCAAATTGTTGCCACAAAGTTGTAAGCACACAAGTGTATGGATGTCTTTCTATTCTGTAGCAATACAATTTCAATCATTGAGTTGTATGAAAGGGCAACATCCTATGCATTTCTTAATCATATAGATACAGGTCTAACTTCAATCCAATGCAGTAAATATGCCCCAACTTTCACCTTAGATGTACAGTGGAGCGTGGTGGTCGATAAGCTGTAGGTTTAGTGTAAATTCTAGATATTACTGGTCTAGTGTTAACGTGTTATGTTTAACTACAACCCCTGGCAAAAATGATGGATTCATCACTACGTTACTCTTTGCTCTATGGCAAGATGCAGATGACTTTATCATCACCAAACCTATTTTCTATCGATGGAATGAGAAGTGTGTCCATAATTTCAGTGTACACCTGTGCATTAACTGTTGAGGTCTCCCCTGGTCCTTTACCTGACATGCAACCCCATATCATAAATGAGTGGGGAAATTTGATTTTCTTCAGGCAGTCATTTTTATGTTTCATTAAACCTGCACCAGACAAAAGTTCCCACATCATCTCCTTGGCCAATGCAGATTCGTGATTTCATCACTGAATATCACTTTCCTCCAATCATCCACACTCCAGGATTGCTTCTCTTTAGCCCACTGTAACCTTGTTTTCTTCTGTTTAGGTGTTAGTGCTGGTTTCCGTCCATTTGTTTTTGTTTTTCCATTTGTTTTGTTGTGCATTTTCTATTTTCAAGGCATACTGCTTTTGTTTTCTATCCTAAAGCTTTGCAATTTTCCTTGGTATACCTGTATGTTTTCCGTATATACTTGCATCAGATTTTAGACACAGCTGAGAACAACCAACATCTTTTGCCACACTCTGTGTTTTGATTTCCTTCTGAAAGAGTTTTATAATCCTTTCCATTGTTTCAATTGACAACTCTCTTATTGGGACCATGTTTCCTTTCAAAAAGTCCTACAGTTAAGGTCTGTAAGCACTCTTTTAATGCCAGTAAGCACTTTCTTTTAACTGCAGACTAATATGGACCAAATGAAACGAGGCATCAGACTGTATTTGGACCTTTGACACCTGTACTGTAAATTGTTACCGTTCACCCAAAATAACGTTTTAAATGTAGTGTTCTGTAATTAATAATAATGAGTGGTTCTATGGGGGGGAAGCAAAAAAAAAACAAACAAACAAAAAACATGAATATTAAACAGGAAAAATTTGAAGTGTTTAAATGTTTACTCTTATGATCTGCTGGGGGGGGGAAAAAATAGAAACCATCAGAAATTCTAATGGTTTCCGCTAAACCTTCCTTCACAAACCATCAATTAACCATTAAAACCATTACTGGTCCTTCATGGTATCGACTAGCCATAACATGTCACCAATAGAAGGCAACAAATTACCAGTAAAGACTTACAGCGGCCATTGCAGTTTCCAGTAATAATAATAATAATACAATTTCCATTTATAAACAATAAAACCATTACAAATTCTGAAGGTTTCTATTGGGGGTTTCCCCCCCAGCAGGGATCCTATTAATGTTGAAATGAACACATCCTCCAGCCCTCACGCTTCCCATAACAACGTTTGTAAATTGTAAAGTGATTATCGGTTATATTTAGTGTTACACTTGCATCCAATACAGACTCGTATTTTATATTACTTAAACTCACGTGTACCGAATTTGTGACTTTTATTTTGAAAGCGTCGTTTCCGGTTGCCGCTTTACACCACAATATCTGTTTGTCAAGCTGTTGGAGAGTGTTTCAGACTTTAGACTGGGGGAAAGTGAACGTGTTACAAAATGGCTAAAAGTGATGGCAGTTCATATTTCAGGAGGTCCAGTCTGTTCTGGATAATAACTGTAACTCTGTCCATGGGCTACTACACAGTAAGTAAGCTTTCATTACCGGGAATACAAGTTAAAAGTCTGTGCAATACTTAATACATCCATACATTATAGTAAGTGGCTCGGACTCATGGGAATTATTCATTTTCTATTTATCAATAGCTAATATTAACGCCAGCAGGTAAAATAAAATTAGTGTAATGCCGAAATATATTTGTAGTTCAGGTTGTGACGTGGCAGTTTCCGGGATGATATAGTTTGCTGGGTTTTGTGAAGTGTGTAATGTATGGTGGTTGTATGGAGTAAAGGTGAAGAGTGTTTTATCACATTTCAGATAAACAGCGTGTTGAGTGTGTGAAGGATTTATTTTGCTTTACGGGACAAAGTCTAGCTGTGGTGCAGGTTTATAGTCCTACGTTATTCATGTGTATAAGGTATATAACGTTACTCTGGCTAACAGTGAAACAAAACCCCTGAATGGCAGCTTTAGTGAAATAATAGGCTGCAGTGGATGAATAGTAGTTCTGGTGTGTGTGTGTGTGTGTGTGTGTGTGTGTGTGTGTTGGGGGGTGTAGGACTTAGAACAGAAATTCAAATGGTAGAGACCCACAGGGATCATTACAGTTTCCATTAAAACCACTACAGATTCTGAGGTTTTTATTTATTTATTTATTTATTTATTTATTTTCCAGCAGGGACTACTTTTGCTGCGTCCCAATTCGCCCAATATCCGTCCTAAATAGTATCCCAGATTACCATCAGTGTGTCCCAAATCATAGTATGTTGAAATGAGTGTCCCAAAGCTACCCGGATGGTCTACTATTTCTGGTAGAAATATCCAAATGTGTATCCGTGGAAATTTTTCTTCTTTTGCCACCTAGCACTGGGCGTGATTGGGGATTTCTGGGTACTTGCAATCACTTCTAAATTCCGCCCATTTCTGAAATCCTGCCTACTTGTGGCATAAGCTCCTCCTGCCTGGAGGTGAGTAGTGCCGCCTCCTCCCACTTGGAATTCAACCTGCAAGCATGGCAGATGAGTGTAAAACATTTAGAGAGGTGGAAAAATAAACCAAGGGAATGGTAAATTAAGTTATATAGTATTAATTATATAAGGAATAATGATGAAATGCACAGAGAAGTGTGTTTACGGTGACGACAGTGTGTGTAACTAGGCAACAATGTTCTCTTCCGTTACAGGACATGGTAGTATGGCCCACTACTTGCATACTTAAAAAATAAATAATAATAATAATAATAATAATAATAAAAATTTGCTACATACTTTTAGTGCATAGTATAAGTAGGCGAATTGGGACGCAGCATTTGATTTTGCACGGAACCTGCGTCCCATATTTAAGTGCTAGCAAATGGTTAGATTCATTGGTCTGGACGGGTTCATATATTGCATTTCACCTAAAAAATTTAATGACCATAAAACCTGTTTTACACGAAATGCAGCCAGCGTCGTGGGTCTTGGAGCATTTATTTCTGTGTTTTAGTAAATTACATGCAAACTCACTCGCTGGCCACTTTAATAGAAACACCTGTATCCCTGCTCATTAATGCAATTATCCAATCAGCCAATTCTGTGACAGCAGAATATTATGTGCAGTGCATAAAATCACACAGATACAGGACAAGAACTTCAGCTAATGTTAACATCAAACATCAGAAAGTGGATCGAATGTGATCTCTGTTACACTGATCATGTCGTTGTTGTTCGTGCCAGACGGGCTGTTTGAGTATTTCAGAAAATGCTTATTTGGGCTTTTTCATATGCAACAATCTCTGGAGTCTTTCTTACCATTTGTACACTCTGCTCAACCAGATACAGTGCCAAACCTTCATCTTTCACACAATTACCACCTTCAACACCATCATGCTTACAATCTTGGACCTCGCGTACTAGCCGAGCTGAGTCTCAACAGGTGGTGTTCTCTTTGTGATCACTCCCGGGAACAGTCCCCCAGATCACTGTTTCTAATGGCTAAACACAGAACAGTTGTGATTGTATGATTTGCTGTTTTCAGAAAGGAGATTCTGGCTGCACCTGCTGAATGTTTTTTCTTTTTAATGTTAAACATGTGTGAGTAAGTACAGTTGGGAATGATGTATGAGAAAACCTGTGGTTCACATTACTGCTATATAATGGACCAATCTATTCTGTTCAGTTCAGGCTTCTTTTTACATTATTTCAGGCAAAGAAATGATCCTGAACAGAGCCGTGGTTTCAACAGAGTGCTCGTTTGGGAAGGAGAAGGCTCGTCAATGTTTAGCAACCGCCATTTGCCTTTGAGGCAGTCGAGGGCTCTAAAAAAGACAAACTACCCCTTTTTAATATCTAGAGGGTAGGCCATTTTAGTTTGAATTATAATATGACAAGTTGGCTACAAACTTTTCAGGTTGGATTTAAAACTCAAAAACGTTAAACATCATTTAACATGAAACATTTATAGCCAATGTCTCTCTTCTACGACTTGCATTATAATTTAAACTAAAATGGCCTAGCCTACAACTGTTAAAGCAGTAGTTTGTCATTTTTAAGGCCTTGTAACAGCGATAGCTAACAATATGACAAGCAATTGTAGCTTAAATATTAACCAGCAGTAATGGCTGGCTGATATTAGATGGAAGGGTTAAAATCTAATATCTTTCAGTGCCTTGAGAATGAAGCTATTAAGGTTGAGCACTGCGTTATATCACAGAGTCTCACTGATGTAATAATAAGGATGAAGTGTACAAAGTATTACACATACACGCTTAAAGGCAGATAGCCAGTTGTTTCAAGTCTGTAATGCTCTACTGGCTTCTTGCTGGGTTTGCGCTGAGTACCAAACATGGTAAACAGAAAAGTTGTAACCCTTGCAGTCAACACTAAACCGTTTCTGTTGTGTGTCCTGTGTGTAATTTGTACATTGATTGGATAATGTGTGCTTAATCTATTTCTTTTAGTTTCTCCTTCAAAGGCATTATAAAGGAAAATAAGCAATCCACCTTGTTTATGTTCATTACACCTGAAAATGTATTTCACATCAGTTACTACTGATGACGTGCTACAGATGTCTCAGTAAAGCTGGATATAAAATATCAGCCCAACTGTACATCAGACCTAGAGGGTGTTTCAATCTGTGTACTCACCTTACACAACTGTTAGGTATAGGCTTCATGAATCTACAGTCTGCGCTAGAAAGGATTCAGCCCCAGCCTCGCTTCTTCATGCCATTCTGTGTGTTTTTCTTAGGACTGGAAGTGGTGCTGTTGCACTTAGTTCCACCAAAAATTCTAAGTAATTGGACATTTGCAAACAGTAAATACACTCAATTGGAATGAAACATTATATTGATGCATTTTCATCTTTTGAAAGACTGGGGGAGCCATTCATACCAGCCATCTCTGTGAACAAGACCAAACGTTTAACCGATAATACTTCCTGGAGTTACTACACGTTAACCATTAATATGGGACTCACTTGCTTATAACCCCAATTCTGAAAAAGTTGGGACAGTATGGTAAATGCTAATAAAAATGGGTGGTTTTTGTAAATGTACTTTGACTTGTATTTGAACAAAAAAAACATATAAAGACAAGGTATTTGATGTTTTACCTAATCAACTGCATAGTGGGTTTTTTTTTTTTTTTTTTTTTTTAAGGTAAACGATTCTTTTGAAATTGATGCATGCAACATGCACCAAAAAAGGTGGGACAGGGGCAATTTAGGACTAATAGCGAGGTGACAAGCTGAAGAAATGCGTAATGGATGAACAGGGAAAAATTCCGCTTGCTAAACTTAACCAACTGGTGTCTTCAGCGCCCAAACGCTTAAGTGTTATTAAAAGAAAAGATGATGTTAAACAGTTGACTGTCCCAACATTTTTTTTGGTGTGTTGCAGTCATCAGATTTGAAATGAGTGTATATGTTCAAAAATAAATTACATTCACAAAGTCAAACATCAAAAAATGTGTTTTAAATATAGTACAGGGTGAATTGACTTTTCAAATGATTGTTTTTGTTTGTTGTTTTTGCATTTTCCGCACTCTCCCAACTTGTTCGGAATTGGGGTTGTACTTGCATTACATTTATACACTGAGTAGAAGAGTATGATAGTAGCTGATATCACATTTTGTGTTTTTCAGTGGGCTGTGTTTTGGCCACAGCAACTCCCTCATGACATTTTGGGTCCACTCGGTGCTCTCACAAAGTATCTTGTCAAAGAATACCACAGTTACATGTACACGGGGTGAGTCTCTCTTCTGTACACATGCTGTTCTTTATCAGACCCTCTGCGTATGAAAAACTGATTTTATGTGTGTCATGGTTGGGTGTGTTTCAGATGGTGGCTTGCTTGGGCCGTCCATCTGTGTGAAGCTCTGGTGGCACTGAAAGTATGCAGGTAAGCAGTACTGAAAATATGACGGTAAAGGGTGGGGGGATAAAGGTGTATGGGCTAGGCAAGGAATAAAATATGCTGAGGCATGCTGTTATAGGAAAATAATTAACGATGAGGTGGTGTGGTTAACTGCATGTCCCAATGTGTTTTATTCCTCTTATACTTGCATTAATTGTTACCATAGTAATGATTATGTATTATATTAGAAAGATCACTATAATATAAACCTGTAATTCAGCCAGCACTATAGCTAGAACTGCTATTATAGAAAATTAGTCAGCACTATCTAACCAATCAGAATTAGAAATTCAACAGTGCTGTGGTAGAATTTGTTTTTAACAGATATTATTCGGATTCAAACATTTAAAGAAGCATATGTATGTACTGTTTGACTCATTTATTATTATTTTTTTTGCTGAAGGTGAAGCCACTTTAGTAGGAACTTCTCTACACTCCAATCATGTGGCAATAGCGTAATGCATAAAATCGATCAGATACAGGTCAAGAGCTTCAGATAATGATCACATAAAACATTAGACTGGGTGGAGGGGGCTATGGCATGGTGGTTGGTGCCAGACAAGCTGGTTTGGTTTAAGAAACTGCTGATGATCTTAGATTTTCACACACAATAGTCTCTAGAGTTACAAAGAATGACGTGAAGAGCAAAAAGCATGTGATGAGCAGCAGTTCTGTGGACAGAAACACCTTATTGATGAGAGAGGTCAGAGGAGAATGGCCAGACTGGTTTGAGCAGAAAGGAAGGCTATGGTAAGTAATAAACAAACAAACAAAAACACACAAAAATCAGTTTTTGCAAGCGTGATGAGAAGAAAAGCATCTCAGAAGCACATGTCAATCCTTGAGGTGGATGGCCTCCAACAGCAGAATTCCACTCCAGTCAGCCAAGAATAGGAATCTGAAACTAAAGTAGGCACAGGCTCACCAAAACTGGATAGCTTAAGATTTGAAAAATGTCTCTTGATGTTACCGTAACCTTTGTCAGCTCGAACCAGTTTGGCCATTCTCTGCTGATCTGTAATCAAAAAGGCATTTCTGCCCGCAGAACTGCAGCTTACTGGATGCTTTTTGTTTTTTGTTTTTTTTGGCACCATTCTGGGTAAACTCTAGAGACTGTTGTGCATGAAAATCCCAGGAGATCAGCAGTTTCCGAAATAGTCAAACCAGCCCATCCGACACCAGCATCCATGCCACTGAGATCACATTTTTCCCATTCTGAGGTTTGATATGAACATTAGCCGAAGACCTGTATCTACATGATTTTATGCATTGCACTGCTGCCACATGATAGGCCGATGTTCCTGTTAAAGTGGACAAAGAGTATAAAGATGATTTTTCTTAAACAGGACACAGTACATATCCAAGCTGAATGATAATCAGAATTCAAAAACTGGGGCAGGTTCTTTTTAAATTGTCTGCCACACGGGGGCAGTAGAGTGGCACATTATCTTCTGGTGTTCCAGCATTTTCACATCACCGTAACTCCTAACCATTGTTTTTGTGTCTGTCTCACTCTCTGCAGTGATAAAGGCATCGACAGTCCATCAACACGGCTCCTGTGGTTTGTTCAGACACTTTTGTTTGGCTTTGCATCACTGGGTTTGCTCCTCAAATACAAGGCAGGCGGTCGTGCCAAACGGCACTGAGCAGCTGCAGACCTGCACTGATCTGAAATATAACACTATTTTCCAATGGATAAATCAGGATTAGAGCCTTTTAATCAAATATACAAACATGTGGACCATATTTCAAAAACAGATCATTCTGATGTAGAACATGGCTATACAGCTCTGTGAAACAGGACCTGATATGACGGTGAGAATTCTGGACAGTAACACAAGCTCTTACAGCAACATTCCTTACCAGAATAATATTTTTTAAATGGAAGACTTGAATAATAACCACCATATATAAGCTAGAACGACTAGCTTTATTTAGCAGCTCTTCCCAGTTGGAGACCCAGTCTCAGAGCCTTCAAACTGTGCCTTCCACTCATACCCAGTTTTCAGGGTTTAATCATTTGTTGATATGTACACATAATGGTACATGCCATTGTCCATAACCGACCGTGACTTGGAGTTTACGCTCTCATTGGGTGGGAGTTTCATCATTTTCGTTTGGCAGTTAACAATTTCACAGAGACATGATTCACAGACTATAAACTATGCCTTCACCCACACAGATTATTGGTGCTGTCAAAGATTAGAGAACGGGCCACCTGAATGAAAAATGGGATATGTCAAACATCGGGATAAAATTGGCAAACATGAGTAGGAAGTTGTTTTAAAATTGTACTGAGCACAATTGCTTCAAATGCCTTTGTGTTATCAGACAAGCTTGAACACAATGACAGTCAGCCATACTGACATGAAAAGGTTTCTATCTCTAATCTGCTGTTATATAATTTTACCCGTGATCAACTCTACTGGAAAAAAAAAAGTTTTATATTAGACAATTGATACTTAATTTAATAACAAATGTTAATTAAATACTAAAATAAGTTGTTAAGCAGCCCTTTTGATAAGAACTCCTTCTTGTGATTACTCTGTTATGTAGGTCAGCTTCTTCCAAGAAGTCCAATATTAAACTGGCTGAGGCTGGTTTTAACTGGACTGTTTTCCAAAATGCCCTCAATTACTCATAGAACTGAATTTGCGTCACCTTCAGAGTGAATCACTTTGCAAATCAGATGAACGATTTTTTTATTTTTATATACACACACACACACACAAACCTATGCAAATTATTTGGTGCATTTTCATGTTAGATTTCCTTCTGAATCTGAGTCACGTAGTCCAGGCTATATCACAACAGGGCACAAGTCTGACATCTGCTATTAATCACAGCACAGTGGCTAGAGTGAAACATAAACATGAGGTTACAGGTTTTACTGATGTGTGATACACCGCATTCTTTGCCCTGAAGAAGAATTGAACTTATTGAATAGGTTTATATGAAGAATGAATTAATTAAATAAATGAGATTTATTTATTTATTTTTATTTTAGAGCTTATATGCTGTGGATTTTTAATTATATTAACCATTCAAATTATTACTCATATGGTGTGATTGATGTTTATAGTAATTTAAAAAAATAAATAAAAATAAAGCAGTGATTTAACAAGTAGTCTTGGCATTTTAATATTTATGACTTTGTCATAAACTGAAAGTAACTTTTATTACATAACTATCCAAAAACTTGATCAAAGCCTGATTCCTTGTGTGAGGAAAGCACACTTAGATAGCAAGGTTTCAGACATCTTTAGGCTGAGTGACTGTTTTTAACCACTGCATTTGTTAAACTGGCTCCCTACCCCAATCCAGTATTGGCTAGAATTCGGCCACAGTAACATCTCATTGGTTTTCCCAGACCTCCACACATATCTTGTAGCATTTGCATGACAGGAAACAGACACTAATCTGAACTGAACAACATTCTTAGGTTTAGAATATGACCTGTGGGCCTAGCATATAAACGATTTTGTTTTGTAATTTATTCAGTGAAAATGTATTATTTTATCTATTCATAAAAGTAACTAAAATGGTGTACCAACTGTTTTTAATTTCTTTGCAGAATCAAGGTCGAGTGCTCCAGCCGTGATTTATGAAAATCATTCAGAGTTTTGCTATTAGCTTTAAGCCATACTTACTGAATGTGAGCCATCAATAAGCTTAACCCTGCTCATTTTTCTGCAAGGTTGAGAGCTTACCTCATTCCTCTCTGCCTCAGCCATGCTAAATCAGCCAGCTTTAACAATAATGAATTTAAAAGCATTTGTTGGGCTTATTGATAAGTATCATTTAGACTTATTTTGACGTCAGTTGGTATTTCACAAGAGAAAAGCAAATGACCTTTTAGAGACTCGCACGAATGCATGAATATTTTCATGCACTTTCTTAAACACATAAACCTGGCACGTTTGCATCGCATATGATGACGAAGATAATAGCTCTCTTACTCCAAATCTTCAACTCTGAGAATACTACAGTAACTAGTCTGTACTGCTATTTTAGGATGTCTCATATCCTGGTCCTTGGTTGTGGATCTATGGGACGGAATGACCTTAGCTAATGGACTTAAAAGATTAGGCTGCACTAATCACCTCTCTCTCCAAGCACTCCCTCCGGTCTTTACCGAAGAGCGTGCAGTCCTTGCTGCACCACTTTCGTTCCACGATCCATCTTAACACACGTCTCCCTCTGCAGCACTTTTAACATAGACCATTTATTTGTGTGATGTGGTTGAGAGCTAATGCTCACACACCGGGATAGGAGACAAACTGTGTTTAACAGTTCGAGTGATGGATGGAAGGGCTAATGACAGCTGATGGAGGTTGGCGGCGTGTCGTTCACTCTGCATATCACACAGTATTAAAAGGTCATCATGGAGTGAGTTACAGTCATAAGCTTTATTAACAAGGATGAAATACACAGTCAGTGAGGAGAAAATAGTATATTCTCTCTCTCTCTCTGTCTCAGCCTTCATAATATATACACTCACTGGCCATTTTATTAGGAACACTTGTGCATTCATGCAGTTACTATACACTTCCTGTCAGCTCAAACCAGTCTGGTCACTCTCCTCTGATCTCTCTCATCAACAAGGTCTTTCAGCCTGCAGACCCTCCTCTCACATGATGGTTTTTTGTTTTTCATGCCATTCTGTGTAAACTCTAGAGACTGTTTTGTGTGAAAATCCCAGGAGATCACCAGTTTCTGAAATACTCAAACCAGTCCATCTGGTACCAACAACCATACCATAATCAAAATCAGAGATCACACTTTTTCTTCATTCTGATGTTTTGATGTGAACGTTAACTGAAGCTCTTCACCTGCGTCAATCATGATTTTATGCATTGTGCTGCTGCCACATGATTGGCTGATTTAGATAATTGCATGAATGTACAATAAAGTGGCCAGTGAGTGTATATTAGGAACACTGCAGATAAATGACTCTTTTATGAATCCTAATATAACAATATGTGGGTTTTAGTGGTTGGTAAACAACATACAACACAGTAGGAGAGGTTTTCAATGCTTTATATTCTTTGTACATCTAAACTGCCTGTACATCTGCAGCATAGGAGTGCTTATAGTGCCTTTGCCCTTTGTTCATTATACACAGAGGAAAAGGAACAAATGCCTCTTAATCTTTTTGTTCTACAACCCCAATTACAAAAAAGTTGGGACGCTGTGTAAAATGTAAATAAAAACAATGCAATGATTTGCAAATCTTGTAAACCCATATGTTATTCACGATAGAACATAGAAAACATATCAAATGTGTACACTACATTTTTAAGAAAAAAATAAGGTAATTTTGAATTTGTTGTCCACAATACGTGTCAAAAAGGTTGGGACTGGGCAACAAAAGGATGGAGGAACAATTTGCAACTGGCATTTTGCAATTGTCAACAGGTCAGTAACATGATTTGGGTATAAAAAGAGTATCTTAGAGAGGCAGATTCTCTCAGAAGTAAATATGGGATGGAATCTGGATGGAAGCATATGTTGCTCTAAAACCTGTATATACCTTTCAGCATTGATGCCTTTCCAGATGTGCAAGCTGCCCATTCCATAGGCACTAATGCACCCCATACCATCAGAGATGCAGGCTTTTGAACTGAAAAAGCCGGATGGTCCCTCTCCTCTTTAGTCCTCTTTAGTTTAGAGGACGCGGCGTCCATGGCTTCCAAAATGAATTTCAAATTTCAATTCGTCTGACCACAGAACAGTTTTCCACTTTGCCTCAGTCCATTTTAAATGAGCTTTGGTCCAGAGAAGACAGCTGCGTTTCTGGATCATGTTCACATACAGCTTCATTGCATGATGGAGCTTTAACCAGCATTTGTGGATGGCAGGGTAAACTGTGTTCACAGGCAATGAGTTCTGGAGGTGTTTCTGAGCCCATGCAGTGTTTTCCATTACAGTCTCATGCCTGTTTTTAATGTAGTGCTGCCTGAGGACCCAAAGATCACAAGCATGCAATATTGATTTTCACCCTTGTCCCTTGCGCACAGAGATTTCTCCAGATTCTCAGAACCTTTTGATGATATTCTGTAATGTTGATGATGAGATATTCATAGTCTTCACAATTTTACATTGAAGAACATTATTCTGAAATTGTTCCACAAATTGTAGACACACTTTTTTGCAGATTGGTGAACGTCTGCCCATCTTTACTTCTGAAAGACTCTGCCTCTCTAAGATACACTTTTTATACCCAGTCATGTTACTGACCTGTTGCCTATTAACCTCCAGCTGTTTCTTTTTAGTAACACTTACTTTTCCAGCCTTTTGTTGCCCCTGTCCCAACTTTTGTCCCAACTCAGTGTAAACATTTAATGTTTTCTATCTTCTATTGTGAATAACATATGGCTTTATAAGATTTGCAGATCATTGCATTCTGTTTTTAGTTACATTTTACACAGTATCCCAACTTTTTTTGAATTTGGGTTGTAATTAAATCATCTACTTTAACACATATTAAAACACTAGAAATATTAGAAACTAGAAATATATAGTTCACACTAACACTGTGAATCTATAAGTGTGTATCTATAAGAACTGTTGATGATGCGTGTTTTAGTCTGTAAAAGGTATTGATGATGTATGTTTTTGTGTGAGTTTGCGTATGCATAATCGGAGCAGCAGTCATTATGATACGTTCACCGGTCCAGCCATTGCAGAGTGGGGTAGAGATCAGATAGCGTCCTACGTAGATGGCAGTTCTGACTCTTATCCCTCAGCTCCACAACACACTCCACCTGTTCAAACACAGCACAGCCTTGGCCAAAAAATGTTTTTCCAGAATAACCAACACTGTTAATAGGATACGAGTGTGCTGTTTAGCTCTGTGGAGTGACTGACTGCTTAAGCCTGTACAAGTGACCGCACGATTGACATCTTTTAAGCCTGTGTTACGCAATGCAGACAGGAAATGAAGACAGGGATAGACTGTTGACACAGGAGAAGATTTCTTACCTGTACTTTGAAGAGATCTATCCTGTCACTGTACCTCCTGTGGCAAATATCCAACAGCCTGAAGAAAAATATGTGCAAATATCAGCGACAAGTGAAACAAATAGCTAGTCCCTGTGAAACAGGTCTAATCAATAGCATTTTCATATTCAGTGCAGCTCTTGTGCTGGATTTTCTTATTCTTTCAGTGAGAAAGCAATAACATATTTAGTCACTCTATTCAAGGAATGCTTATGTGTTTAAACTACGATTGATGGTCATACTTCCTACATGAGCTGCATGGCTAATATACACTATATGGCCAAAACTTTGTGGACACCTGACCATCACACCCATGTGGTTCTTCCTCAAACCGTTGCCACAAAGTTGGAAATGCAATTACTGTGTTCATATATCTTAAGTAGTTGCCTTAACCTGGTCAGGATCATGGCGGTTTAAATGACACATATAGTTTAGAAAATAGACCCAACTTAGTTTGTTGGAAAATACTGTGTGCAGATGCAACATAAGTAATAACTGCAGGAGTGAGCAAGGTTTGTGACACTTTCTGTGTGTGTTTATGGGGTTGGTCAGTGTTGTCTGTGGGGGTGGGTGGGATTCATTTAACTTTCTGCATACTTTCTGTGGTGGTGGACAGCAAAATCTGTCACTATCTTCAAAAAACAGCTAAAGACCCACCTCCTCCATGAGCACATAACTAACCCCCAAAAATGCCAACCCCACATCTTAAAAAAAAAAAAAAAAAAAACTTACTCTGGCTCTTACACCTCTACTCTGTGCACTTTGCTTTTCTAGAACTCAATTATAAATCTTGTATGGTAGCACTACTTGTATTGTTCTCTGCTTGATATATCGCTTTGCTTATATTTCCTCATTTGTAAGTCGCTTTGGATAAAAGTATCTGCTAAATGAATAAATGTAAACGTATTGGTCAAGTCTCTGTGGGAGCATACGGGATTGGTGAACTTTCTAAAAGAATGCATGGGATTGGTCAAGAGTGTCTGCAGGAGCCAATCGGTCGAATTCCTTTGGGAACGGGCAGGAGTGGGATTAAAAAACAGTCCCGTGCACACCTCTACAGGACGAACCTGATCTAGGATGTGAGTGTATGCGTATACACATTAGTACATATACACAAGTAACACCCACATTTATTCAACATACTGAATTATTCATTTGTTTTATAGTACCATTCTGGGTAAACTCTAGAGACTCTGTGTGAAAATCCCAGGAGATCAGCAGTTATAGAAATACTCAAACAAGCCCATCTGGCACCAGTCATGCCACGGTCAAAATCACTGAGATCACATTTTTTCCCCATTCTGATGGTTGATGTGAACATTACCCAAAGCTGCTGGCCCGAATCTGCAGGATTTTATGCATTACACTGCTGCCACACGATTGGCTGATTAGATCATCACATGAATGACTAAGTGTACAGGTGTTCCTTATACAGTGCTCAGTGAGTGTATAAATCCATATCTCAAAGCTGTGATGGGTTTAATAAATATTTTACTCGAGTGAATAAAGAGCTTGATGTGTAAAATAGTCATTATTAACATAAACAGAGGCTGACATATGGTTTCCCTGAAGCGATAAAAATGCATGGCAGTGATGTACAAATGCGATTATAGAGAATCATATTTACACGTATTAAGATACTCTAATGGGTGGTTTACTGATAGATTCTGATATTTTCTCATGGTTACCAGATTATTGTTTCCTATTCCCTGTACAATCACATGAGAATGGTTCTTGTGATGATAATTAATCACTGAAGATAAATTATTGCTGTCAATTCCTAAGAAGTTGCCCTACAACTATAATTAACTGTAGACTGGATGCAAAGCCATCTCTTTTCCTCTGACCTGACATCTTCCCGAGCCAGCATATTCAGCAGTTTAGCCATGTCTCCTGGCCCATCTCCCAGCTGAACACTGAAGCGGCTCACGCGGTCGTCCAGCACCAGAGCTCTGTTTACACACTCCCTCATCAAGTCCAGCTCCATGTTAGCACTGGCAACTACCACTGCTACTCTGTATGGATCCACACACACACACACGCACACACACGCAGTTGTTGACAGCTACAGAAATAGACCTGATATGAAACTTCTATACTGAGTTGTTTAGAAAATATTATTTTATTTTACACCTTAAAAGATGATGTTATTAAAATGATGTTGATCCAAGCTGCACTAAATATATATATATATATATATATATATATATATATATATATCTCACAATTGTTTCACAGAATTTCAATAGCATGTTGTCATATAATAGCATTAGCATGTGGCATAACTGGTATAATTCTCACTTCAATTGCATATTATTTCTTATAATAGCTTTGTAGTGTAGTGTAACAACACTGTAGTGTCATTACATCATTATGTCACTACAGTGTTGATCCAATTCAGGATTACTCTCAATGTCTGGCCATTAAATGGTTTGTAGTACAGCTCACCTTTTACCCTTTAGCTCTGGAAGTTGACCAGCCAAGATGGCTGCCAGCCCCATGGCTCCCTCTGTATCTACAGTGGTGTGTTCATACTCCTGAAACCTCAGCATGGCCACCAAATTGTCTTTCTCTCTATGGTAAGAACAATAAATCATGATCGAGACTTTAGCTTTCATTTGTGGTACTCATAATGCGATCCAACCTCTAAATAGAAACTGGTCAGCCTGTTGATCTAATCCGAATCAGGTTAATACAACTTTCATGTAAATTAGCAAATCACCATCAATACTAACAAGTTAAATCATGTAGGGGAGATATATAGAAAACAAGCTAACAAGTTTAGATTAGCAGAATGTCCTATGAATGTTGCGGTTCTAGGGACTTTTGGTTTCTAGAACGTTCAGGCTGTTCAGGTTTTTTTGGTCTACTGAAACCATTCTTACGTAACACTTATGTATTCCTACAGTATTACTTCCCTATTTGTAGCTGTAGGAATGTTAAAACAAATGTTTCTATTATGGTTTTAGTTTTAAAACCAGTGTTGGGCCGTTTTGATCAATCTTATTGTAAAGCTGTGTGTGAGCGTTTTGGTTGGTCAAGCTGAACAAAATCTACTCACGTGCACATGTTGATATGGCTGGTTGAAGCCAATCAGCCGTAAAGTACCAGTGCGTTCATGTAAGAGTTAAATTTGTATTTAGTTATCCCCCAAAACTACATAAAAGGCTAAACTCACAGAGAGCTGAAAGCAGCAAATGCTGTCTTTTACACAGCAGCATTTCTTTTGTCCTCATCTATTGGCTATCCTAATTTGTTTTCATTTATGGATCGCTTTCCTCTAAGTCAATTATTCAATGACTTTGGTGAACTAGTTAATTAGCTTGTATTCGGCTTGATAAATGAGGCCCTTTGTGTGAGCCACAGTCTAAAAATGTGACAAACCATGTAATAGAATGTTAAAGCCTAGTTTTCTTAGAACCTTCAGAATACCTTAAATGATATTCATTGTTTTTTGTTCATCATTTTAAACAATTTGGTGCTTTGAAAAAAATAGACATTGTACCTAACAGAGATCATTTTATCCACCATTTTCTTGGCCATTTGCAAAGTGTGTGCTCCCAAAGAGTGCTGCATGAAATCTGTGAAACCAAGCGAGATCTCAGGTCAAAGACATGTCTGAATGTGGAACAGCCCATAATAAATATATTAGGGTGAAAGGAGAAAGAAGAAAAGATTTAGGATAAAATATGCAAGTGACAGATTTTATTTATAT
>JANDJT010000169.1:12702856-12718337 GCA_024331685.1 Stegophilus panzeri | reverse complement strand
CACACACACACACACACACACACACACACACACACACACACACACACACACACACACACACACACACACACACGTTTGCCTCGCACCTCTAGGGTTGGGGGTTCGATTCCTGCCTCTGGACTCAGAATCAATCCCCGGAGCTGTGAGTTGGCAACGCTATTTATTAGTATATTGTCTCTTCATGCACAAAAACTATAGTGAAATTCTTAATCATATGTTGTTCCTGAAGACTACACATAATGTACAGCTCAGTGATATATATTCATATACACATATTAATTTTCATATATTAATAGTTAAGGGCAGTACAGTGGCACAGCACATAACTGAAGAACAATTAATTAATTAATAGTATAATAGACTCTTAGCCTTGGCTCCAACATTGTCTCTGCAATATCTAAAGCTTTAGTTAATTCACTGTCCTGGCTTGCATTTCACCCCACAATAGAACAGATGGAGGACTGTAATTACAAACTTGAACACCATCCACATCTTTTCAAAATGAAGCATAATAAAAGGGAATCAGTATAAGAGCACTAATAATATGTGACACCAATTATAGAACCAGCCTGGTCTTCAGTAAATGGCCTGCAAGGGCCTTGGGGTGATTTTTAAAACACTAACTTAGAGAGAAATGCAATAGAGTTGATGCAATGTCTGTGGGCCTGAAGGTAACAGAGCCAGCATGGAAAAAAAAAAGCTACAAGCTTACAGCATGGAGCTGATGGTTGATAGATTATTGATAGAAGCTCATGATGAATCTAAACTCTGAGACACTGAGCATTTATTTGTAGTTGTGTGTGGTCAGGGTCACTCCTGAGTCAAACTCTATAGAAAAAGCAGCACTCTGACTGTCAGAGAGGGCTTAGAACTAATCAATGAGGCTTTCAGGTTGGTGGTAGAATATTAGATGTATAGGCTTTAATAGTCTCCTGCAGTAGTCGTGTATCTGGTATGCATTGTCAGAACTTCCAAGCCATTTTCCAATACAACATTTAAATATGCCACAGGTGTTAATAACCCTTTTTGTAAAAGAGAGTGTAGAAGTCAAAACCATAGTGTTAAAACCTTAGGTTGTCACAGCGTATTGGCCTGTGTGTGGGTGTGTATGTGTGAATGTGGAAAAGGGTTGTCTCAAGCTTGTCAACGTCAGGCCATGACATACTATGTTTCTGTTCTGGGCATTTTTACTGAAAAACATTGGCCAATTTGTGGCAAAGTTCACCAAGATCTACTCTGATGTCAAATGTCAATATAATTAACCTAAAATCGAATTCCTAAGTATGCTGCAGCCATCAAAAGCTTATTTTCTAACATAAATGTGACACTCAGGGAGACCAAGTCAATGTGACTGGTTTCATTATGTAAAATAATATCACGCCAAAGCTGAGATGGCCAAGTGAAATGTGAGCATACATACTGAATCGCAGACAATGAGTGAAACATCAGCAGCAATTAAAAACCTCACCAAAGCCACAACCAACACCAATATCCTAAATGTGTCTAAATTTACATCTTACATCTTGACAAAGTATTCACTCCTCCTGAACTTTTCCACATTTTATAGTGTTACAACCTGCAATTGCAGTTGACTTAATTGGGATTTTTTCCATTTGATTTACATATTTTTTGTGACACAAAGGTTAACTAAACAAAAAGTGGACAGTTCTTTATTGCATACTTGATCAGTATACAATATTTTGTCAATACTTACAGTAGTAGAACCACGTTTGGCTGTAGCAGCTTTGCACATCAGCTTTGCACTTATCAGCTTTGCACATCTGGATGCTGATATTTTTGCCCATTCTTCTAGGCAATATTGCTAGAACAGACCATTGGTGAACCATAGTTTTTCCAAGTCTTGCCATGGTTTTTTGCATTGGGTTTTGACTGTGCCATTTGGGTTCATGGGTTTGAACCACTTCAATGAAGCTTTTACAGTCTGCAGAGGGTCCTTGTTTTGTTAAAAGGGCAGTGGTAGCTCAGTGGTTAAGATATTACTGCTTGGAAGGTCGTGAGTTCAAAACCCCAGCTCTGCCAAGCCGCCCCTGTTGGGCCCTTGAGCAAGGCCCGTAACCCTCAACTGCTCAAATGTATAAATGAAATAAAAATGTAAGTTGCTCTATATAAGGGCGTCTGCCAAATGCCATAAATGTTAAAATGTGAACCTTCACCCCAGTCTCAGGTCTTTTGCAGACTATAACAGGTTTTCTTCTAGGATTGCCTCTGTATTTGGCTCGATCCATTTTGCCCTCAACCCTAACTAATTTCCCAGTCCCTGATGATGAAAAGTACTCACACAATATGGTGCTACCACCACCATGAAGAGCACCGTCAGGTTTACATTTCAATTCCAGGCTGTAACGCTCCAGAATAAGGAAAAGTTCAAGGGGGTTGGATACTTATGCAAGGCATTATAATGACCAAAATGACAAAAATATATAGCTATGTCCCATAGCTATTAAACATAGCAGAATTATCATGGTTGATGGGGATGAAGTTTCCTTCTTTATTAATAAGAATCTGCATATGTTGGTTGTCTTGTCTACATATTGATGCTAGATACTGTAACTGAAATATTACACACTTCACAGGCTCAATTTCTTCAATATCAACCATTTTCTCCAATGCACAATGAATTCACAGTATCACATTAAGATGCTGAGAACTGTGAGAATGGTGAGAATTAATTCACTTTTGCCCAGCAGCCCAGGTTTGGCTCCACCTTGCCATACCCAAATAACCTTGTGTGTTCTGGACATCTAGTTTGAAATCAAATGGTGGTGGCAGAAGTTTTCCTAAATTCATGGCTCCATTGCCATCTCCTGAAAATACAAACCAGCTGCATGTGTCTCCAAACTCTGCATTCACAATGTAGATGGACTATTTTATTAATAATGGCCACAAGGTTTCATATTTGCTTTGAACAAATTAATTATGCTGACATCTACAGCACAATTAAACATTACATCCCATAGTTTTGTGACTATTTGGTTCTCAAACCATTGGAAATGCTGACCAGTTCTTAAAGAAAGTGTACTGTAGTTGGTACAGCTGAAATCTCACATTTCAAAAATGCACACCTACAAAGGGTGTGTTCATTGAGTAGGTCTCATACACACCTGTGTATGATGTGCTGACTCTGCAGGTAGTCCAGTGCCAGGGTCATCTCGCACAGGTAAAGCTTAACCGCGTCCTCTGTGAACTGGACATTTTGCTGCAAGTGATACCTCAAGTCTCCTCCCAGTAACAGGTCTACTACCATGAACATGTCCTCCTCATCCTGGAAGGAATACCTGGGACACAAGGGGCAAAGGTCACAGAGCTCAGTCACACCCCAACAGGAAATGGTAATACTGATTAACACAAAGCACATGCGAAATGGCATGCATCACAGTTAACATACAAGAGGTGTTAGAGAAAATTAGATGTTAGAGCAACATCCCCATAGGTGAAATAGTTAGTTCACGTCTCGAGTCTTCTGGTTCGAGTGACTACTCTTCACGTCACAGCCCCACTGCATTCAGCCTATGGGGTGTTCACAGGATGAACTAATGACTTGAACCCAAAGACTCGAGAGCTAATCATTTCTGTTTCTGGGGAACAGACGTGACAAATGTGATGACATTTGAACTAACAGACTGCATAGCCTGAAGACCCAGCTAAGCAATTAATTAATAATTTTGGTTTCTCATAATTTGGTCTTGGCTGCATTAGCTTATAGTTTATTTTCTATTCCAAATGTGATCAGTGTTTGCGTAAGTACTAGATGTGTTGGGAAATTTAACATGTAACATTTTAATTATATTCTGCTGAAATGAACGAAATGACTCGAAAAAAAAATTCCTTCATTTTGCTGAACGAGATTCAAAGATCAAAGTCAGTAAAATGATCCGCACTTCCCATCAGTAATGGCTTAGTGGGTACAATATTTGCCTCGCACTTCCAGGGTTGGGGGTTTGATTCCCACCTCCACGCTTTGTGCACAGCGTTTGCATGTCCACATGCTGCAGGGGTTTCCTCTGGGTTCTCCAGTTTCCTCCCCAGTCCAAAGACATCTGTTGTAGGCTGATTGGCATCTATAAATTGTCCATAGTGTGTGAATGTGTGTGTGATTGTGCCCTGCGATGGGTTGGTACCCCATCCAGGGTGCCCCTCATCTTATTCCTCGAATCCCCTGAGATAGGCTCCAGGCTTCCATGCAACCCTGTGTAGGATAAGCGGTATGGAAAATGGATGGATGTATTTTTTTTCCCACCAGTGTGACTGCTTTTCACTGTGGCATGGAATCTCCAATTTTTCAGACATATTGAGGGTACTCATGCTCCAGAGCATCCACAGAGTTGGCACCAATGTTCCAAAGTGCCTAGTTGTATCTGTGCTCAAGAAATCTAAATAACAACATTTACGGTTAAGAATTAGTCTACATTACAGTCATTTCTCACTTAATTATCATTACCAGACATCACACCTCTCTTCAGCAGGGTGCCATATCAAATATTGTCCTGATTAGTTATAGGTACTCCTGGAAACCACAATTAAATGTTGTTGTCCTGGAAACTAAATGTAATCCTTTAAGCTGTGGCTCAATTATACACACACGACACCTGGCTAAAAACAAAGGTGCACATATTCAGCAAGCCACTGTGTGTAGGCTAAATCTCATGTTTCTCCTCATGATGAACAAATCCAGACTTTTCATATTCAGAGGGAACAAACAAAGACTTAAGCAAGAGTGTTAGACCCCTTTGCCAGAAGTACAACAGAGAGAGAACTCAGAAGTTCCAGCTGGGCTTCTTCTTGACTAAAGCCTGGATTTGTTCAGTCTGGCTACGATACAAGCCTTGCTCATTGCCAGTGTATTTCTGTGTTGTCTCTGTTCCATACAATGACTATTGTCAGTTAAGTGTGGGTCTGTTTTATATAGAAAATTATTTCCATGTTCTCTTCCTTAACAAAGCAGACCAGAGCAGGTAGGCTTCTGATGACCCTGTTCCCACAGGCAATAGAAAAGAGTCAACAGACCTACAATATTTTACATGCAGAGACTGCAGCCAGTTCTCCAAGATGCTTGGTAAAACCTACCAACTGATTTCCTTATTAAACTGGTGTGCCATAGAATTTCTTCAGTTTTAAAAACAAAGCCAAATTATGATATCATTTATTTAAAAAAAAAAAAAGTTGTTGTACAGTTTATTGCTCAGTACAGTGATTATTTTGATACTTTTCATCCATCCATTTTCTATACCATTTATCCTACAGGGTCGCAGGGAACCTGGAGCCTATCCCAGGGAGCATCCGGCATAAGGCAGGGTACACCCTGGACAGGGTGCCAATCCATCGCAGGACACATTCACATACACATTTATACACTACAGACACTTTGGACATGCCAATCAGCCTACCATGCATGTCTTTGGACTGGGGGAGGAAACCGGAGTACCCGAAAGAAACCCCCTCAGCACGGGGAGAACATGCAAACTCTACACACACAGAGCTGCGACAGGAATCAAACCCCCAAGCCTGGAGGTGTGAGGCGAACGTGCTAACCACTAAGCCACCGTGTGCCCTGATACTTTTCATTATTTTCCATATCTTCACTTTACAGAATCTCTTTTAATGTGCCCAAGACCTTTGAAAAGTATAAACATATACTGGTTTTCCTGAACTGCATGCATCTTAACCAAAAATAAAGTCATACTATTTTACAGTCTGGTCCCCCCCCCCAAAACTGAAAATGGAAAAAATTGTATTTAAAGATTCCATTCTGACTGCCAATATCTCACTAAAAACTGAATTCATTAAGCTTACTGTCAACACCATCCTTGAACTCCAATTCCCAGAACAATGGCCGGCACAGACTACAAACCCCAGCTTAACACATCACCGGCACATTCACAATCTCCGGAGTTCTAATCATGCACACATGTTGCCAATTACACACACATTCACACCTTAAAAAGAGACTTTCACTCATACTGGGTATGTCTCAACTCACTCCCTAGTTCAGTAGGTAGTGAATCAGTATATTGTGTACATGAGTTCAGGCACTGGTGAAGACCCTGGCTCACTACAAATTGGGACACTGATAACTGAATTTCTGGTGATGTAACTACATATACGCATTGTAAAACGTTACCAAAACTTTAAAATATTTAAGTTTTATATGTCATACATTTGTTAGCTTAATCACACGTATTTCTGTCATAATATGTCAAGAAGGCTCGTAGGCTAGCTAGTGGATTAAAAAAAAATCATTAAACATGTTAGATCAAACAAACTGTATATAGAACATCAAATAAAGTTTAAAATTGCCAATGTAAGTAATCATTTGAGAGCTACAACAACAATAAGAAGCTGCTTACATTTGTAGCTAGAAATTGGCTAAGAGTTTTTTTCTATTGCTTTTAATAAGCTAGCTTGTTGCCCAACTTGATCTTTGCAGTACGATCGTCTAGGAAGGATTATAAAGTAAATAAAAACACTTCCATGTTGGTATTAATGGTTTCTTAAGTTTGAAATGTCAAAGTATGTTATAGGCAGAAAATCCAGATTCATATACCCATGCACACATATTGTACAATTGTAAATATAATAAAAGTTCAGTGTATTACACAAAGTTTCCAGAAAACACTGGATGTTTTGGACAAAAGCCCTTTATCAGTTATACAGGAAATGTATATGAATGGAGGCTCTTCTCCTCAGAAAGCCAGAGTTCAATTTCAGTTATGAAAGAGATAAGGGTTTATAGTTCAGGAACAATCAGCACTTCTATAAAACATATCAGCTGCACCCAGCCGGCCACAGCCATAAAGCTGACCCTATAAAACACACTTGCTAGCCACAATAAAGCTCTAGCATAAACCTGGCCACATAAAAGACATCAGCTAGCCACATTAATAACACTGACCATTACAGCCCACATAGACCTTCACCATAATAAAACCCTCTCATCAAAGCATTGGGGACATGAAAACATATGAAAAACACAAGACATCAGCAGCTACATTTTGGAATAAAGTTACTGGTGCAAGAGGAATGAAATGGGATAAACAGATAATTTATCCTAAGCTATGTGGATGCTATATATGCTAAAATGATCTTTTTCATGGATATATGTAGATAACTAAAGCATGATAATGTGATCAAGGGTCTGTCGTACAGGTTTTGTAAATCATTGCATCTAATTTCCATAAGTTGGAATCTGTTCTCCAATACAGTCTAAGTTTGTGGAGATTTCGTTACGTGTTTTGGCATTGAACGCATTTGTTCTCAGCATGGTGAGAAGTGGAAACTTTAGTTCCTCATTGTGGATACTTTGTATTAGTTTCTATAAGACACATCTTAAGCATTTCTTACTCTGAAATTTGTGTATTGCTAAAATAAAATATTGTAAATGTTGCCTCTCGAACTCACGTCATGTTCACTGAGACCATCCACCAATCAACCATCTATGTTTCGTAATAATTATTAGTGTCACACATAATTTCTGAAATATACTGCAATTGTGTCTATGAGCCTGAGTTTGACAGAATACGAAGAAGAGAAGAAAAATATTCCATTGAATGGGTCAAAAAATAAAGTTTCAAAGCAGTCAGTTTACCAACCTATAATACCAGTAAATAATGAAAGCTCTGACCCCTTAATTGTACACAACTGTAAAGTCCAATTCCATACAATACACTTTCATACAATAACCCAAATATTTATTGACACCCATGAAAGCAGGAGAGCTTCCCCACCTCCTAAATCCCACTTTAAGCCCTTGTCACTTGTCAATGATAATTATAACCATAATGGTAACCGTACCCTGCCTGCCATGTATCTCTTCTCATCAGTACAGGGAGCCATATCGAAGGTAAAACACTTTGGAGTCAGCAATGTGATGTGAGATTAGTCTGGTATATTGCTAGTTAATAGCATGCTTGAAGAAGGGACAAGATTTTGTACATCAGTAAAAGCAGATATTCTTTTGTAGCCTGTTGCTGCTCTAATTTGTACAGACAAATAGAAGCAAAACAAAGCAAAGAGAAGCACAGATCTGGAGAAGAATAAAGAACCATCTCAGAAGTGCTGAACATACCTCAGAGCTCAGTTCAGTCTGTTGTAAAGAATTGGAGAAAATATGAAAATAAACCACACTGCCTAGGTCTGGCCGGCTCTTAGACAACAAACTAGGACACTTATTAGAATGGCTGTTTAACATCTGGGTTCATGACACAGAACAATAGTACAGGAGTGTTTTTTTTTTTAATGTGAAATCCAGAAACCATGGTTAGAGTTCATTGTGAGGGTCTAATAATGGGTAGGCACAATAAACTGGTATAATCCATAAATATAATCTGAAGAACTGGAGTTATGAAAAAGGCTCTCTGGAAACAGATTTACAGCCATAAAGCTTGATAAGATAAAAGAAGACAGTTAATCAATGTGATAATATAGACAAACTAATCATGGACTACACACAGAATAAGTGTACACAATTAGGGAACAAACTAATTATGAGATGAGGGGCTGAGACAGCACCACAACAGAAACCAAAACAAACACTAGCACATGGTGCCTGACGCTATGGGAACTGCCATGCAAAGGGGGTATCTGTGACATGCTACTGTGATACCAACCGCCACTCTGATTGACTTGCAGAAGTCAGTAGTTGTAACTGAAAGCAAGGTTCATGAATCAACCATATATACAGTACTGTGCAATAGTCCTAGGCAAATGCAAAGAAATGCTGTAGAGCAAAGATGCCATCAAAAATAATGAAATGAAATGTTTCTACATACAAAATACTATAAAGAGCAGTAAACAGTAATAAATGAAACAAAGCCAATATTTGGTGTGACGAGCCTTTGCTTTAAATTTATTACTAGTCTCAGGTAGAATTAGTGCAGTTTTATAAGGACCTTATCTGGTAAGTTTTATTGAGCCACAGTTCTTCTAGAGACTTTGACTTTTGCACTTGTATTTTATTTTTGCAGCAAAATCCAGCAGCCTTTATTGTGCTTTTTTTTTTTTTTGTCTGAACAGTGGTCTCTTACATAATATGCTTTCTTTTCTGAGATACAAACATTTTTCTGAAACATTTAATTTTGTGCTGGAAAACTAATGTTTGGGAATCTAAAATGTTTTTTGTACTGACTCAATAATGAACAAGTCATAAAATAAAATCTATAACAAAGTTTAAACTAAAAAAAAGAAAGCACATCAGCCAGGTACATCACACCATTCCCACTGTAACATATGGTGGTGGTAGCATAATGCTATGAGCATACAGTGACTAGCAATCTGGTCAGAACAAATGGGAAAATTCATGTATAATACAGAGAGATTATTCCACCAAAAAGCTTAAACTAGGAAGGAAGTTTGCCCTTAAGCGCATATATCCACTTCAAATGCAAAAAGACACACATAATTACTTTTGAAGTTTGTACTTATAAATATATATATAAAAAAAGTATGTATTTATAATCATAAACAAAGATATGTTTAAAAAATGAAATTTATAGGGAAAAACTCGTGGCAAATTGTCTTCTATTCCCCAAGGTTATGACAGTCCCTCTGATGGACTCCCAATTTCAAAATCCTACATGAATTTTCAATGTGTTTCAAGTCAGGTGATTAGCTAGTTATTTCTGAGTTATTTTGACTGTGTGTTTGGAGTTGTTGTCTTGGTGAAACATCTATCTTCTCCCCAGATTCAGTTTCTTAGTTGATTAAATTAAATTTTCCTCTAACATACAATAGTATCTCCATTCATGTTTCCTTTGATGACATGTAATGCCCCAGTACCATTTGCAGAGAAGCAGCATCATATCATGACACTCCCACCTCTGTACTTAACTGAGGGTATGATGTTCTTTGGATCATACACGCAATCCTTCCTTATTCAAACATTACAAGCTGAGTATGGCGTGGTGGTAGCTCAGTGTCCAAGATATTGGACTGCTGACTGGAGGGTTGTGCGTTCAAATCCCAGCACCACCAAGCTGCAACTCCTGGGCACTTGAGCAAGGCCCTCAACCCTCAACTGCTCAGTTAGTTAGTTAGTTACAGTTACATTTATATAGTGCTTTTCTAGACTCTCAAAGCACTTTACATTGTATGGGGGAATCTCCTCAACCACCACTAGTGTGTAGCATCCACCTGGATAGTGTGATGGCATCCATAGTGTGCCAGAACGGCCACCACACACCAGCTATTGGTGGAGAGGAGAGAGTGATGTAGCTAATTCAGAGATGGGGATTATTAAGGGGCTGTGATAGAAAAGGGCCAATGGGGGAATTGAGTTAAATGTAAGTTGCTCTGGATAAGGGCATTTGCCAAATGGCATAAATGTAAATGCATTATTGCCCAAGAGTTCGATTTTTATTTCATCTGACCAGATTATATTGTTCCAAAGGAGTTCTGATTTGTCTAAGTGCTTTCAGATGTGCATCTCTGTGCTTCCTTTTGTAGCAGGGGAGTTTTGCATGGGGTGTTGAAATTGAAATGATTGTGAAGCAGTTCATTGCTTACTGTTCTCTGTGTAACTACCTTCGTGGTTCTCTTGTAGTTTCTTTTTTTAGTAGTCTGAGAGCACGTTGTGAAATCCTGCATGGCAGACCTGTCCAAGGACAATTAGCTGCGGTTCCATTAACTTTTCACCTGCATATTGTTGAACCAACTGCACTGACAGGGATGAATAATTTAATATGTATGGCCCTGTAGCATTTTCCATTCAAGATATAATTAATAATGTTCTCCCTTAGAATTTTAGGAAGCTCCTTCATGATTGCTGCTTGTTACATGAAATCTATGCATTCCATTCCTATGTCATTATATCTTTTATAATGACACCAGGTGCAATTTACAGCATTAATATCTGAAACTAGATTTATTTATAATCTTCACGCAGTACATTTCCCCAGATTTACTGCTAAATTGTGACTGCCTATCTCCTAATGCAGAATTTGAGTGACATTTGAGTAGCTTTCTGTGTAATAATTTGCCTTCTGGCTATACTCAAATGCACGCAACATGCATATATAGTACACACATCTCAAGCGGCTGCAGTCTAATACTCACAGTGATCTGATAAGTATGAGACACGAGAGGCTAAAAGCATCATCCTCATAAATCACAATAAGAGCAGACAGGAACAGGACAAACGGTGGTGGTCACTGACTTTAAACTAAATCCTTCATGATGACCTACACGTCCTCACATGAAAGGTAATATAAAAAAATTAATTGTGTCCTTTTCAGCTAAAGACTGTACAATTAGACTGAAGTGGCCATGACATTTATTTAGGTCTAGGTTTAAGAATGGGTCATGATTATTTTGTTCCAAAATCATTGCCAATATCAAACTTTTTGAGCACAGTAAAACAGTAATTTTGACGTCATCAGCTAGGGTCATCTCCAAGGCAACATTTAATCAGCTACTAAGGATTTGGGAAGTGTTTTATGGAGCAAACGAAAATCCTGTTTTAAGTTAGGTTTTAATGTCCATTTATACAACAATGTGAAACTCCCGGAGTGCCTCAAATTTGGGATACCTAAAAAGGTGACAAGACATTAAGACAGGAAATAAACCACATATTTATCCTGGTTCCCCATGTTGGTGTAATGAGTAAAATTACCAAACATGTTCTAAACATGCAACTACAAGCTGTACAGTCCCCTGTGAAAATACTGGAACAGCAAGTCCAATTCATTTGTTTTTTGCTGTAGACTGAAGACATTTTGGTTTGAGATCAAACGATGAATATGAGAAGAGAATTTAGAATTTCAGCTTTTATTTCCTGGTATTTATTATGTAGATGTGTTAAATTACATAGAACATAGCACATTTTGTACAAGACCACCCAACTTGTAGGTGAGCAAATATATTGGAACATGTGACTGACAGGTGTTTCTTGTTACCCAGGTGTGTCCTGTTAGATTGATTGTTTAAACAATAAATAGCTCTGAACATCTACTCTTGGTTTTAGCTTTCTGTTTCACCTGTGAAGACTGCATTTGTTTTTAAAAAGGGTAAAGCAACATGAAGATCAGAGAGCTGTCTATGGGAGAAGAGGGAAAATCAATCAGAGGCATTGCACAAACATTGGGCATAGCCAATACAACCATTTGGAATGTCATTAAAAAGAACGAAACCACTGGTGTTACCGCACCAAATGGGTTGGGCAAGGAAAACAACAACAGCCAATGACAGAAACATCATTAGCGCTGTGAAGAAAAACCCAAAAACAACAGTCAGTGACATCACCAACAACCTCCACAGGGCAGGGGTAAAGGTACCACAATCCACCATTTGAAGAAGACTTCGAGAGCAGAAATATAGAAGCCATACCACAAGATGTGAATCACTCATCAGCAGTAAGAATCATAAAGCCAGTTTGGAATTGGCAAAGAGATACAGAGATGAGCCACAAAAGTTCTGGAACCAAGATAAACCTCTACCAAAGTGATGGAAAGGCCAAAGTGTGGAGAAAGAAAAGACTTGCTTATTAGCCAAGACATACAAGCTCATCTGTGAAACATGGTGGAGGTAGTGTCATTGCTTGGCTTTTCATGGCGGCTTCTGGAACAGGCTCACTAATCTTTACTGATGATGTAACTGATGATGGTAGCAGCAGAATGAATTCAGAAGTTTACAGGAACATTTTGTCTACTAATTTACAGATAAATGCATCCAAATAAATCGGGAGGAACTTCATCATGCAGCAAGACAATGATCTAAAACACACTGCCAACACAACAAAGGACTTTATCAGGGGGGAAAAGTGGAAGGGTTTAGACTGGCCAAGTCAAGCAGCAGACCTGAAACAAACAACAACTGAAAAAGGCTGAGGAAGAAGCCTGGAAAAGCATCACAAAAGAAGAAACCAACAATCTAGTGATGTCAGTGAGTTGCAGGCTTGATGCAGATACTGCAAGCAATGGATTTCCAACCAAATATTAAGTGTTATTTACTTGAATTTACTTCAAGACTTATCTGTTCCTATACTTTTGCTTGCCTAAAAATTGGGTGGTCTGTATGTTGTTTAACACATATAGATGTAAATACAAGCTGAAATAAAATAAAAGAATTAAAACCTCAAATCCTAAACTCTTGTATCATATCCATTTTTTGATCTGAAATCCAAATGACTTTGGTGTATAGCACAAACAAATTAATTGACCTTGCTGTTCCAATAGTTCAGAAGGGACTGTATGTTCAAAACATTGTTGTAGATTATGTATTATTTAAATATATATCAAATGTATATTATTTAATATAATTGATAGCACACAGAAAGTGGGACTGTTTGACTCAGTGGACTTCTGTGAAGTTTATGTTTCATATACAGTACATGCAAGTTTTGCACTTGACAGTTACACGACTTGGGCATTTAATATGGATTTAATCATTTGTTAAAATGAAATGTTCTGGTAAATTAGTATGAGAGGACTACAAATGCTTCAGAAACAGTTTCAATGTGAATGAGCCTTTAAAAAGTCAGCAGAAAACATCCTCAGCTCTGCTTGAGTAAAATAGGTCAATCAAACCATCAAAGTTTATGGATCCTCACGCTCTAGTCGGTTCCCCAACAAATCACTCGCATGCTCACTGACATTTCAAGGTTTAAGGATACGTGGGGTAATCAGGGACAGTGTGAGATACTATATTGTTTCAGTAAAGTTCTAGGCCAGGTTTCAGGGACAGTAAGTGAGGGGGTCTTCTCTAGCCAGAGACACAGAGAGAGAGAAAGAGAGAGAGAAAAACATGGAGGAGAAGGAAGAAGGCTACAAGGCTGGAAAGAGTTTGAGAGGCAGACTGAAATAATCAGGACATGATGACAAATGAGCCAGGGGAAGCAGAGAGAGAAAGAGAAAGAGGGAGGGAAAGAAAAGTAAGTGTGATCGAGAGAGACAGAGAGAGGACATTGCATTTTCCTGAAATTTGCGCAGTGCCCCAGAAAACAGTCAGAGGAAGCTTGGCAGTGGGCAGACGAGCAACTCGATCAGACCACACACACACACACACAAAATAATTCCTTTTGGTCTTGCCCTCACAGTACAGTAAGTGCTCTGTACCTTTTCCTCTTTCTATCCTGAGCAGGTTCCTCCCTCCTCCTCTCCCTCTTCCATCTCTCCTCTGGCCTTATTCTACAAGGTGCACTTCTAAAGCGTCGTCCTGGATGAACTTCAAAACTAAAGTAGCCACTGCAAAGATATTAAATGCAGCAGAATTGAGAGCAGTGTCCTCTATGAAGAGCACCTGAGCTACCTGACTGACCAGATCAGATGTCAAAACCATCCTTAATGCACAAATATATGGCACAAATACACACTCAATCCCTGTATTACAGTCCACTATATTAAATAATAATTTTATCAGGCTTTTTTGTTCTACTTTGAGGCACCACTTGATCATGTATGGTAATAGTGGAATTAGAAAAGCACACAAATAACATTTAAGATATCAAAATATCAAATAAAAAAAAAGCCAAATGTATTTCTGTTAAAGATATTGCATAAAGGGGCAACACTTAAAGGAACACTCCATCCTCATTTATAGTGAAATATTTGTGATGTACTTAGCGATTATGTTGCTAATTTGTTGGTTGGTCCTGTATTTTCTTTATTTCTATGAAAAGTTAGTGGATGTGTGCCACTCTGATGTCACAGAAGGACACTGCTCTTGCAGTTACAATGGCGTTTAATAGGAGAGAAATGTGATAAAGAAATGTGTGAAAAAAATGTGTGAAAATAAAAGTGTGAAAAAAGTGGTAACTTTGTCAGATTTCTTTGTTAATGTAGCTCCAAAATCAAAAGAGCAAAAATTAAAAGGGTTTCTTTCCTCACCATGTTTCAGTGACATTCAATATCATATTAATGAGAAATCCTACACAGAATTAGTTGAGCCAACAAATTTTGAACTCAACGTTCCATTATGCAGTCCAGCTATGTTAAGCGGGTTGTGCTGGGTTATGGCAGAGACTCAGCTCAGCTAGAGAGCAATCTATGAGATGACAAACTTGAATGGAGTTGATGGTGGTATTAGCAGGAAAGTTGAATCTTTAAAACTTGATCTGTTTGCACAGTGTACAGATGGGATAAGTGAAAGTGCTATACAGACTAAAGGATTAAAGCACCGGCATGTAAAATTTCTTCAGAGACTGCTGAGAATATGGGTGGCAACTGGATATGACATCACACGCCAAGGTTAAACTACACCATCAATATTCCTGTATGCAGTGACAACGCAATCCAGGCAACTTCTCTTTTGATGTTATATACTTTCAAAGGTGTTGTATAAAACGGCATGAAAACGTGATGGTCGGTGTTTCCTAAATCTTGGAGGTCACTCCGTGACATGTCTATCTTCTATTCAGGGTTCCCACTCCAAGTCAAATGTAAAATTCCCTGACTTTTCCCTGACTTTCCCTGACCAAAATCTTGAATTTCCATGACCTACTGTACAAAGAATGGTACAATGTATTGCCTGGGTA
>JANDJT010000169.1:12658595-12669831 GCA_024331685.1 Stegophilus panzeri | reverse complement strand
TCGGAGCTCCTGCCTGAGGTCAACATGGCGACCTCAGAGCTCCAGCTAGAGACCTACGGGGAGGTCTCAGCTCCGGAGCTCCAGCCCGAGGTCAACATGGCGACCCCGGAGCTCCAGCCCGAGGTCAACTTGGCAACCTCAGAGCTCCAGCTGGAGACCTACAGGGAGGTCTCAGCTCCGGAGCTCCAGCCTGAGGTCAACATGGCGACCTCAGAGCTCCAGCTGGAGACATACGGGGAGGTCTCAGCTCTGGAGCTCCAGCCTGAGGTCAACATGGCGACCTCAGAGCTCCAGCTGGAGACCTACAGGGAGGTCTCAGTTCCGGAGCTCCAGCCCAAGGTCAACCTGGCGACCTTGGGGCCCCCATCTGAGGTCAACATGGTGACCTCAGCGCTCCAGCTGGAGACCTGCGTGGAGGTCTCAGCTACTGAGGAAGCCGCCCTGCTGTCCTGTCCCGCCAAGGAAGCTGTCCCGTTGTCCTGTCCCGCAGAGGACGTCTCTCCGCGTCCCAGCCCCGCAGAGGACATCGCCCAACATTCCAGCCCCGCTGAGGACGTCGCCCTGAGCTCCAGCCCCACGGTGGACGTGGCCCAGTGTCCCAGCCCCGCTGGGGGTGGTGCTCCGTCTGTCTGCTGCCTGGCAGAGGCCACCCTGTTTCCTGATGCAGCGAAGGACAGGTTACACAGGGGACCAGGACTGCCATTGGAGCGGAGTGTTCTTTGGTGCTCCGGGAGGAACGCCTTTGGAGGGGGGTTCTGTCACGATCTCTCCGACAGATGGCGCTGCGGCGACGATGTGCACGGAGAGCGTGCTTGCATGTGCTTTAAGTGCGCATGGACAATAGGACTTTGTTTACAATGGACATGTGCACTTGTTTTGGTTTCTGTTCTGTCCCCTCCCTGTTTAGTTATTGGCGGAGGTGCGAGGGTGTGTTTTCAATTGTTACCAGCTGTCGGCATTTAAGGTAAATGTCATTAGTTATTTAAACCCCTTGCGTTGCTGCGCACTTCGTGCAGTATTACAGGTTTCATGTTTGCTTTCATGTTTCGTGCCTCGGGTCTAGTTAATGTGTAGATGTAAGAAGTTACATGTGTAATGGTGCCACGCGGTAATGTTTTGATGACTTGCTCTGGTTTCATGTTTCACGCCTCGGTTCTAGTTCTATGAGTAAATGTTTAAATGAGTTTAATGTATAATTGTGCTATGCGGTAGTGTTTCAAAGCCAAGTTCTAGTTTCACGTTTCATGCCTCAATTCTAGTTTATGTTTTGACCTCATTTCCTGTATCTTGTATATTGACTTTAGTAGATAATAAAGACTTTGATCCTGCACTTCCTGTTCCAGTCTCGGTTCATAACACACACCATCTTCAGTGTTTGCGTCACAAATATTATCAAAAGAATTTTGAATATTCCAAACAGTTTGCCTGTAATGGGCCAATGAATCTGACAGTGAAGCAACCAAACAGGAAGTAAGGCTGTACAGTATCTCAGCAATGACTTTAACACAAATCTTGGCAGGCATCTTCAGGACAATGACCTGTGGCTATGCAACAAATTTTGTGCCAGCAGAACCTACTAGTCAGAAGTTACAATAACATGCCCAAAATGCTTACATCTAACTGCAATATTGTTACCTCTCCTCCAGATTTTGTCCAATCACCACCGAATTTGGCTCACATTATCGTGAGACCTGTCTAACAAAATTTCTCAAAGGAATTTTGATATTCACAACCATTTTCCTGTAATGTGCTGGCAAATGCAAAAAAAAAAACCCCAAAAAACAACAGGATCTGAGGGTGTATCTCAGTAATGCATCTACTGTATGTATCATCATGAAAATTGATAAGTATCTTCAGGACCACGCCCTGAATGTACCCAAAAAGGTGCCGCATGACTGTGCCGCATTGTGGTCAAGAACTGTAACAACTTTCATTTTTTTCATTATATCATTTGAAGAATTTGTGCTAAGTTAACAGTTCTTTTTAACTATAATTCCCTGAAGTGAACACACACCAACATCTGATATTCACTTCCTCTCAACCATCTTGGATTTTGTCAAAAGGCCCAGACTGGTAAGAAAAAATATAAATACCTTAGATGTTTTTAAATTACAAGAAGAAAGAAAATGTTCAGTTCAGAGCAGTAGCAATCATGACCACAGGTCAAATCAGTAGTGACAGTTGCAACAGCAATGCCAGCCTGCTACCCATTTGTTCATCTAGAACTTTCCTCCTACAGTCAGAGAATTACACCACTGTCCATGGTCAAAACATACACATCATGAGTGAAACTACAAATCATTCTTGAATCTCTTTGCATAAAGTTATGGCTCTGCTTTCCTGTGATTGCTTAGGCAACAACTGTCTGTGAATGTGCGGCTCAGCAAGTCTGAATGCTTGACCCCCGAAAATGCTGCTTGCAGCTTTAATAATAATTTCAATTTTCTTTTAAAAATGGCGAATAACCTTCACAGATGATCACAATTCATTATAATAGCATTATAAACTAGATTTGGAGCCCTCAATAACTCTGATCTCCTCAGATTGCCTGCTAGCTCAGCCAAGCTCCCTGTCCACCTCTACATTTGTAACATAATCTATAAATGCAAAAACAACTTTAGTGACCCTTTATCAAAGATTATAAATGTATGATGGAAAACAGGCAATCACATTGATAATCGGCATCATCCACACACACTCATTTCCTGAGGTAAATGTCAGTCAGGACAATTAACAAACAAGAGCCTCATCATCTCTCTTGACTTGAGTGTTTACTCAGTGCTGTAGTAATCACATAGTCAATGCTGAAATGATCATAAATTCACTGTTGGATTAATTTTACAACTTCGTACTCATTTCTACAGTGTTTGTAATGACCCGTGTGCATCTTGGATCATTTTACACTTGGTATTTAGACTATTAACAAACTGAATCTATTAGCAAACTAGGAAGCAAGCAATTATAATGTTTTTAAAGGGGTCATATGATGATTTTTAAAGTTCATTATTTTGTATATTGGGTGTAATAGAATAGGTTAACATGCTTTAATGTTCAAAAAAACACATTATTTTTCACATACTGTACATTATTGCAGTACCTCTATTCCCAGTCTGTCTGAAATGCTCTGATTGAGTTCCGGTTTCTCCAAGCCCCTCCCAAAAAGCCCAGAGTGCGCTTGCGTTGTGATTGGCCAAAATCCTTAAGTGTGTGTCGGAAATGTAACGCCCTTTACCATAATCGTGAGCTTCAGCTTCCAAGGCTTCTAAAGCAATTATAAACACAATTAATAATGTCATCGGTTTTACCGTATCAGTTCTTGCTGATGATCAAGCAGATCGATCGGAACCAACTTCGCATGCATGGTTTGAGCAGAATGTTTCACAGTGGTAAGTTTTTATTTTATAACTCTCTTACCTTTCAGATACGATGTTATAATGGTTTAATTTGTCTTCTTCACTGTAACAACTGTATGTCCTGAAGTGACAACATAAAATATAGTTTAAAAAAATTTCATGAATTAAAAAGTTTAAATTTATGGCAGCATTATACTGATATTTCAAACTGTGACGTAGACGTTTGCGGTAGTAATATCTGGACTTCGTTCGAGGCATTTTAGGCAGGTCTGGAGCAGTATTCTCTGTTAGATAGAATAAATTCCTTTGTGGGAGACTATAAGCTTTGTAACTTTGCAGATCTTATACATGCACAAACAGATACATTACACACTAAAGGAAAAGGAAAACATTAAAAAGCACCATATGACCTCTTTAAACAAACTAACTGTTTTTACAGTGGTGTTTGTTGGTTCATTATCTACCGTGTCTAACCTAGATAAACATCTATGCATATGATGCACAGTTTTCTTTTCATACACAGCTAAATTACCAGCATTCCTTTTTCAGGTTATATAATGACATGATGACATTCATAATTGTTTTTTCTGATGTACAGAAATACAGAAACATGCATTCAACTCCTTGGCCTACACGATTAAAATATCCTAATGACTGGTATCAAATATTTACAGTATTTGTTCTACAAATTCTACAAATAATTTTTTCTACAATTATTACTTTACAAAAACATAGATGTATACACATTACTGCCATTTTAGAATTCTCGCACTGATTTCTCATTAAGCAGAAAATCATTTTTTAGATGTATTAACTTGTAAACAAATGTAATACCACAGCCCAAGTATGTTTACTCCCTCACTACCTCACTACTCCAATCTCTCATTTGCATCATTACCATGTCCTGTTCCTGTTTTGAAGAAACACAATTACAATACAACTGCCTCAAGGGAAAAAACAAAGATGCTGGAATGAAAATTAACATGCATTGAAATGGTAATGTCCTCCATCATGTATGGTGATGTGCTGTTCCAAACAGGCCACTTATTTTATAAACAATTTTGTATGAAAGCATGAAGAAATTGAGAGAGCAAACAGACTGGAGAAGGGAGAGTGAGAGGATAAAGAGGTTAAGGAGGAGAAAAATTAAACATTCTCTGATAATACAGAGGAGCAACAGGATCAGTCAGATTACTACATTACCCATAATTCAAGATTCATCACAGAACAAAATTAATCATAACACCACAGCATACCATATATTACCATAGACAGTAAGTACAAAATATATAAGTAGCTCATGATTTTCCATTTTCTCATGATATATACTATCAATAGGTCATGACCATGAATACTATTTAAACAAACTTTTTATAGGCAGGAGCCCCTTATTATTATTAGAGCTGTAGAGCCTTGCATTCCTAAACTTTCCAACACACTAGGTCCTAGTCTACATTATTTATAGGCTTACATGTTTTTGAGTTATTGCGGTTTGGATTAAAACACTTTGAATTAAAGTGACCTGTCAAACAGCTATATGAACGCAATATAAAAAAAATATACAATAACAGTGATAATAGTGAATTGTGATTTCCACTGCTTTAACTAAATAAATAAATCATGGACCATCTAGCTATGCTTCACATACCCTACTTTGAGAACCACTGTTTTAGATAGTTAACATAGTGATATTTCTTTGTTACATTATCTTTGTCTCTGTACTGTTGAATGTATTTGCTATACTGAATGAGGTGGAGCAGATCAATCTCTGTTTATCGCTGAGAGAAACTTACTAATGAAAACAGATTCAGCGAAAAGTAAAGACAATAGATAAAATTTGCATTTGCATCACATTAGCAAAAAGTGCTGTCTCTAATTTGCATATGATAAAGAACTGCACAGTGCGCATCCCTACTGGGACGCACTAACACTACATAACACAACAGTTCACTCCATTATTATTAAGGGTGGTATTTAGTATGCACCATAATTCCTACTTACTCACTGAGAAACAAGCACAAAATCATTTAGAACCGGGCAAAAATATAAAAGGCAAAAACAACCCAGTGAAATTAATTAACCATTATGGTTCAGATTAATCGAAAATCCTAATGTAATTACACAAGGCCCACTTAAGCAGGCCATCTCATTCAGATAACGAGAACACTGAAGTAATTAGACACTGAAACTCCCCAAGAGATGAGGCATAGTGACATTCTGCCAACAGCACAGATCTCAGTCTCTCTCTCTGTATGTGCAACTGACATAAAGAGAACACTGAGTCATAGTGGGTCTGTCCCAAATCCCCCGCCATTCTTTTCCAGCTCACACTTCTTGAGGTGACAACACTGAGGAATATGGCGAACTCTGTAACCTACCATCATGTACTTTCACAATTAAGCAGCATTAATCAACATTCCTTACAGCTAGTATATAACTTATATACTTGACACATATGAGTTTCACTCCTACACCAGGGGTTGTCAACTAGCAACATATTTCAGCAGGCTAAAGTGAGCACTTCACAAAATACTGTAGCAGAACTGATAAACATATGAAGAAAAACTAGCTGTAGTTCAGCAACTCTAGTTTTCAAAATATGAACCAAATATGAACCATCGCGGCTTCTGCAGCAGATCCTCTGTTACAGCTTATCCATTCACATTTATGTAAATTGTTTAGTTGAAGGCAGCTCATCGGATCACAGACTAGCTACAGGGCTAAAGACGTTAGATCAGAAAGGGGGAGTTTTCAAAGCCTTTCACACATTTATCATTTTATTAATCCTCTCTGGCCTGATTAGTAAACTGAAAACATGGCTTGTTTAAACAAAATTTCTTATCTATAACCGTTAAATTGTTAATGGTTAAGCATTAAAAGCTAGCTCTTGTCATGATTCATGACATGATTCAGACACATAATTCAGTCATTTTAGTTGTTCATCCGGATCTTTGTAAGCATGGAATTTGATGTAGCTGGACATTTACAAATTTTAGTTTTTAGAATACCCATGTCCTACAGTTCGCATAGCTGATGAGGGAATGTTCTGTTTCTTTGGAAACATTGTCTACAACACTGAATACATATACAATATATACATATACTGTTTGTGTGTGTGTGTGTGTGTGCGTGCGTGTGTGTGTGTGTGTGTGTGTGTGTGTATGGTAAAAGTCATGCATTAGCTGAAGTCACATAATTATAAGAACACAGTAAATAAGACACGTGCTTAGCCTGACTTACTGAAATTTATTATTTTTATATCTTTCCCACAGTGATTGTATAGGCACTAATGGTAACAATAAACACTAGTTTGCTTTTGTTTTTGACAAGCTGTAAGGCTCAATTGTTTCCTAATTGTATACTATTACCGAATGGTCATTATTCTAGTGTCTATAGCCTACCCATTTCAAAAATTCAAAAATAGCTTGTAACATAGCTTGTAGACGCCTCACTGTAACTGTAGACGCTTCACTATAGCCCATAACAACGACTGTAGTTCACAACTTCCATTATATCCAAAAGTAAGTCAAAGGGCAAATGATGTGCGTGGATCTTGGCCTGAGTATGTAAAGTAACTGGATATAGTCATGCATGCTTGCCTTCCCAAAGCTGCCCTTTCCAATGGCTCGGAGAATCTGGAAGTGATCAAAATTCACTGTAAGAAAAGAAAAGGAAAAGTCATTAATAGATTATAATGTAATGTGAGAATATTTTGTTGGTAAGACCTAGCATACAATAGGCTACTTATGATTTACTCTAATTGATCCTCTCTTTTTCATTCATCCTTTTTTCATTTTATAGCTATGCAATTTTTTTTTTCTCCAAATATCCATTCTATCTTAATTTCATCTCAATTATTAGCAACATAAACAATCTGAACGGAGAAGACACAAAAATATTTCTCAAATCTTGAGGATTCTCCTATTGTGTCTTGTATTGAGGTGTATTAAAGAGAATGTGATAGGTATATATGATGTCAAAAAGCTATTTAAGTCCCTGTCAGTGTTTAACCAACAGATCAATATGACATTATCTTTATAAATGATTTTTCATTTCCTTTAGAGAAACAATTTCACTGGTGTTACTTTTAGCAAAAGTTTTTTAAGCGGATCACTTTGACCTGAAATTAATTTATTTCTAAAGAAGACAAGGAATGCAACAGACTTTGTGGTAGCTCATTATTTTACAGCACAGTAAATACCAAGTATTTATAATAAATATATGTAGTAATTACAAGTACATACTATACATATTGCATTTCAAAGCACATATTACAAACTTATGTGAAAACTAACAGGTTTTTACTGCAGTACTTGGTGGCACAGTGCAATAATTTCTCAGAATTTCATATATAACAAAGTATAAACTACAAGTAATACTTTGCAAGTTAAATATATAAGTACATAGTGAGTGATGCGAAAAATATCAGGTGTACTTCAACATGACATAATAGTGGTATAATCAAACTGCTTAATTAAATACAGTGGCATTCAAAATCATTCAACCCCCATTGCAAATTAGGGTTATTGTCAAAATATACAGACTTTCAGCTGTTTGATATGAACATATCAAACAAAAGCAATTGAAAATGTTCAATACAACCAATGCTTCAAATGGTTTCCCCAAATTCAACTGAAAATGCAATTTATAATGACTTCTCCAGTACTCCACTTCTTGAGTAACTGCAAAAGACCTGCTGCAAGACTCGGTGGCAACAAGCACTGAGGTTTCAGTGAGCACAGTAAGGCACATACTAAATGCAGAAGGTTTCCATGGCAGAACTCCAAGACGTACACCACTACTGACCCGAAAGCACAAGAGAAGTTGCCTCAAAATCATATAAATAAGCCACAGAAGTTTTGGGATTCTGTTCTGTGGAGTGATGAAACAAAACTGGAACTTTTTGGCACGGTGTATATGTCTGGCGGTATGTCTGGAGGACGAAGAATGAAAAAAGAACACTCTGTCCACGGTCAAGCATGGTGGTGGCTCGGTGATGCTCTGGGGCTGCTTTGCATCCTCTGGTACTGGAAACCTGCAGCATGTGGAAGGCAAGATGGATTCATTGAAGTATCAGGAAATTCTAGGAGAAAACATCATGCTATCTGTGAGGAAGCTGAAGCTTTGGTGTCATTGGACCTTCCAACAGGACAATGATCCCAAACATACCTCAAATTCCATCAAGACTTGGTTGCAGAAGAAGTTCCCCAGCCTTTTGTTGTCCCCGTCCCAACTTTTTTGAAACATGTTGCGGTTATCAAATTCAAATTACCTTTAAAAAAAAAAAAAAAAGAAAAAAAAAGAAAAAAAAGAAAAAAAAGGTACATTTACTCAGTTTAAACATTTGATATGTTTTCTATGTTCTATTGTGAATAACATATGGGTTTATAAGATTTGCAAATCATTGCATTCTATTTTTAATGTACACAGTGTCCCAACTTTTTTGGACTTGGGGTTATACAATAATTACCCATTAGGACTAATTAATTGTACTAGATTTACATTTCCATCATGCAGGAATTATACCAGATATTATTTGTATTACATGTACAGTCATGTGAAAAAATAAGTACACCCCATGGAAATTGTTGGGTTTTTTATTATTATATTTATTTTTTTAAACTTTTTTTTTCTCCATATATATATATATATATATATATATATATTTTTTTTTTTACATATTTGGACAAGCAAACATTTGATCTTTGAAACAGTGCCTATTAATAAAGGTGATACATGCTATCAAATCACACATAAAATTGACATTTTGTAGTAATTTTCATAATTTAAATAAAATAAAATAAAAACTGATCAGTCAGACAAGTAAGTACACCCTTACTTTTATCACACCTTCAAATCCATAAAATTAGAATCAGGTGTTCAAGATTGGGTGTCAGTGATTAGAACCGGCTTAGAAAGTGCAGGTAGAACCTGTCTTATTTATACCCCATTCATGTCTAGTGTCTGGTGTTCCCTTTGTTATTGAGGTGTGTGGTGTCATCATGTCAAGATCTAAAGAGTTCTGTAAGGCCTTCAGAAAAAATGTTGTGGATGCCAAGGGAGTCTGGCAAAGGATTTAAAAAGATCTCCAAATTATTTGAAATATATCATTCCACTGTAAGGAAAATAATCTACAAATGGCGCAGATATCAAACAACTACCAATTTGTCCAGGACTGGCCGTCCTAGCAAATTCAGCTCAAGAGCAGACCGTCTGATGCAAAAAGATGTTTCCAAGAACCCCAAAATTTCATCACAGGATCTGCTAGTAAGTCTCGCAACTGTTGATGTCAAAGTGCATGCTTCTACAATCAGAAAGAGATTGCACAAATTTGACCTGCATGAGAGACGTGCAAGGAAAAAGCCTTTGCAAGACTACAGTTTGCCAATAACTAGCAAAGACCAGGCCAGAGCATATAGGCAAAGACCAGGCCTTTTGGAATAATGTGCCTGGGACAATTGAATCAAAGACAGTTGTTTAGCCACACTAACAGCAGACATGTTTGGCACAGATCAAAGATAGCTTTTCAGGAGAAGCACCTCATACAAACTGTGAAGCATGGTGGTGGAAATGTTATGGGTTGGGGTTGCTATGCTGCCTCACGGACTGCACAGCTTGCATTCAGTGATTCAACTATAAATTCTGCATCATATCAAAGAGTGCTTGAAGATAATGTGAGGCCATCTGTCCAAAAGTTAAACCGAAAGTGGACCTTTCAACAGGATAATGATCCTAAACACACTAGCAAATCCACCAAGGAATGGCTCAAAAAGAAGAAACATGTATTGATATTTCTGTTGAATAAATGATTGAAAAAGCCCATTTACCTTGTGGTTTCGTTCAAGTATATCAACTTCATTAATAGGTACTGCTTCAAAGATGATCAAACGTTTGCCTGTCCAAATATGTCTAAAAAGCCACCAATTTCCATGGGGTGTACTTATTTTTTCACATGACTGTATTTGCCTATTAAGCATTTGGTAGTTGCCTTTGTTTCGGTGTTAAATTCTCAGCAGAGCTCTGTGTTCTACACCATTAGCTCTGAATACAATGGGCTGACTCAGATATGTTCCTGAACATTTCTGTGACCTCCAGAAACTTGTGAGCAATCAAAAGGCAGTATCAGTGGAAGAGTCCCTCTGGGTCCACGCTCGATATTCTGTGAAGCCATGCACCATCCTGCCACTTCTTTATTACAAGGAGTCATAATCGGTATTGTTTTAAGTGTACACTTCTCTCATGCTCTTCTCCCCTCTTGCTCTTCAGAAACTCCTAAAAAAATGATCTTTTTGTAAATATAAAGTAAAACCTTGTTTGTCTGGCTCCACTGGTGTGTCAGCCATGCGGGGACAGGATTTCACCAGAAGAAAGCATTTAAAATGAGAAGCCTGACTACAAAGAGTATGTATTATGATTCTGCATGCTTCTGTGCATTCTCTTTTATTTCAGAGGTCACCTCTTTAAGGCATCAGTATCAATATTACTCATAAATCTGACCATTTTTCTCTGTCAGAAGCACTAGGTCTTTCTTCTTCTAGGGCAGGAATAGTGTCTGTTTAATAATAATATGCAGTCATGTGAAAAAACAAGAACAACCCATTTAAATTGTTGGCTTTTTTTTTGACATATTTGGACAAGCAAACATTTGATCCTTTTTGAAAAACAGTGCCTATTAATAAAAGTGATACACTATCAAATGACGTGAAATTTTGCAGTAATTTTCACAATTTAAATGAACAAGAAACAGATTAGTTAAATGGAAAAAGTAAGTACACCCCTATATTTATCACACCTTCAAATACATATAATTAGAATCAGGTGTTCAAGATTGGGTGCCAGTGATTAGAACCTGCTTAGGGAGTGCAGGTGGAACCTGTCTTATT
>JANDJT010000169.1:12616207-12641474 GCA_024331685.1 Stegophilus panzeri | reverse complement strand
TGATCTGCAGCGGAGTTTTCTATTAGCGGAGGACAAACTTTAAACGTTAATATCGCAGTCGATCATGTTCATGTAATTGTGGACAGTCAAAATTGTAATCACGATCGATATTCGATTAATTGTGCAGCCCTACAATGTATATTATATGACACCTGGTGCAATTTACGCAAGAACATTTTTGCAACATTTATATCTAGAACACCATTTTTGTAACCTTTATGGATAAATAATGTCTGAACTTTTTCCCCATCAGTTTTGCTTTTTAAACATATCTTTGTTTATATTTATGAATACACATAATAAGACATTATGTGTGTAAATGTAAAGTGGATATATGCACTGGAAGTATATTAAATAACAAAAACAAAGTGTCTGTATACTTATTTCCCCTCACTGTACCTGGGGAACCAGCTACTGTCTGGCAATCCCTGAAGAAAAGTTAGTATTTTTGGGCAGAGCACTTTATGTACTTGGTGAGGTGCACACAATTCATGGAATAATTTCCACATTAACTTATTACAAGTCCCATGTACTAAGAGCACTTGCTGGCCAGCAGCCTTCAGGCTTCATCTTGAGGGGTCAAATCCACAGGCAAAAATGAGGGTGCCAAATCTTTCCCCTTTTGGAGGAAGCTGCCATTTTGATCTGACTAACAAAATTAAGGCCTTGGCCTTGCTGGCTATCTCAGAGCCACAAGTAGGACTCATTGGCCTAGTTGCTGAAATCTGTGCAACGTGGGTAGAATCTGCGGTTTCCACATTTTTCAGTTATTAATGACATGCTGTATGGAGCAAACCGGGACACTCAAACAGGAGAAATTGTGACCTAGTTATTGGTCCCAAAAACATCAGAGAAGTGCTTTTCCACACAGCTCATTATAACCCCATGGCCAGGCACACATGGACAAATAAAACACTGCACTGGTTAATGGCCCATTTCTATTGACCTAGCCATTTGTGGTGATATGTCAGTGGTATACATCTTGCAACAACATGTCAGCTGGTGAATCTGCCAGCCACCCCAAAACATGCCATTTCACCCTCTTTCCCTTATCATAATCTCCTTTTAAAAAAAGAACTGGAATGGATCTTGTGAAGCTATGAGATATCACTTTGTATTAGTTCTTATGAACTATGTGATATGGTTTCCTAAAGAAGTGTGTCTGTGGACATAAAGAGTGTGCCCAAGGCTCTAACTGATAAGGGCACATCATTTATGTCACATCCAATATGTAAACTGTACAAATTGCAGGAATTAAAGCAATCCAAACCAGCATCTACCTCTCCCAGACTGGTGGGTTAGTAGAGTGCTTCAATATGATTTGAAGATGATATACGGAATATAATATTGGGATAAATGGGATAGAAGCCCTATTATTTGTGGTCCGGGAGATGTAGCAGAAGTTTTTTGAGTTATTATATGGGCAGGAGCCAGGAGGGTTGTTGAACAAAATTAAAGCCAGCTGAAAAGATGGTCCAACACCCAGCAAAATGAAGTTCTGTACATCCTGTACCTGTGATCAAAACTCCACATCCAGGGTCACTTATTGCAGGAGCATTTGCTCAGCAGCTCTATGATGTTCCCCACAGACACGATTTGTGCTAGGAGTTTATTCCACATCACTGGCTCAAAATTACTCACCCAGTTGGCTTGATGACCCTTCAATATGAGGCAGCGAGTTGTGGAAATCAATTATGATATATTGCAAATGCTTAACTTTCATCAGATTTAACACATCAGTCTCCTTAAACAGTGGCGGCAGGGAGTGTGAGATTCGATGGGTGAAGATGCAATATCTGCATTTCCACTTGGTCATGGGCAGATGCATTCCCAATTTGATAAGACTGCTGTAATTGCAGCCAGCCCGTACCCCAAGAGCGAAAAGGAAGTGAGATAGATACTGAGGATGGTGGGTTATTATCACAGGATTGTGCCTATTTAATCAGACCTCACCACTGACCCTCTAATCACTCTCCTGACTTTTCTTTCCCATTGGGTTTCCATATTGACCCATCAGACAGTGGCTGGGGGATGTTCTGTCCCAGGGGGTAGACAAGGAGCACCACCCAGTGTCCTTCAACCCTTTGTTTGGACCACTTTCCCCTGCAATGGCTCCACATTTCAGCCCTAGGTAGTGGACAGGGAGCACCACCCAGTGCCCTTCCACCTTCTGTTCAGACCACACTCCCCTGCACTGGCTCTGCTACATGATGGATGCTAGCATGCTAGCAAGCATAATTCATTGGTATCTGGTGTTATAGCATTCACAGTGGTCCACAGGTCGGGGACATGCATGGTAATGGCTGACTTTTTCTCTCTGATGAGATGAGTGGGAGTTTTTCATAGGCTAGGTGGTGGGGGATGTAGATACTTGGAGGAGATGATTCTGAGGGAAAACTGACCACAGTGGAAGATTGAGAGGTGAGTGCTGCTACTGTGTAATAACACAGGTAGAAGTAGCTAACTAGCAAACAGCTGAGTGAATGAAGCTAACAAAACTAGCAATGTAAACAAGGGAATCCACCTTGATGTTGGTGGGCACCACAGAGGTCCTAGCATTCTAGGAAAGGGAATGATGGCTATATGACAGAGGTATTATTTGTAAATACTGTGTACATAAGTCACTGTCCTAGAAGGTCTTGACATGTATGTGCATGCACACAAGAAATAATTCACTGCCCTGGTCCTGATGTTTAAGATGGTTGAAATAGAACATAGCTATATGATACGCTCTAACAGGAGTCAGAACTTTTGGATTTGATTTGGATTACATATAACGTGCATGTATACAAATACACAACAGAGTGCTGAGTTTAGGGTGCATATAAAACAATTGTTTCTGGCTTGATGAACTCTTCACATGTAAATAAAGACTTTGAGCTGTATGTTTGGTGTCAAGTCCAAATTTGGCATCTGGTTCTGCTCTGAATGCATTATGATTACATATCCAATGTTAGCCCCTCTTAATATACAGCTTAAACTCTGAAATCCTGAACTCTGTCAGTTGCATCCTGCATTTTTGTGGCCCACAGGGTGATGCCTTTTCTATTTCCAGTCACAGAAGTGGTTCTGTTAAACCCTTTCCATATCCAGCTCTCCCTCAGCTAGCAGAGACATGAAGACATGACTGCAGTGTTCCTAAGCCACTAGCTAGTAGCAGCAGTATAATTATTTATTCATTCTGTTTACATGCTCCCCCTGCTACCAGGGGAACACCCACCCCCCAGACCTGACAATCTGACCGGCATTAAATTTCGTGTCACAGAGCAGGAAAGAGAAATCTCTCCTTTCATGCAACATGAGAGGTATTTAGCTCACAAAACTGCTATGGAGAGAGTAAAGTACCTCAGTTTCATTTTCAGTGTCTGAGAGGTAAACAATTTTCATAATGCAGCACTTTAGCCTCTGGGCCACAACATTCTGACCCTGCACCGTGCCTAAAAAAAAAAAAATCCAGTGCTTCATGAGAGCAGAGAGAGTCGAGAAAGCCACAAAACGACCTGCTTCACATCACTCGTGACGGATTCATGACAACTGCTTGGCGATGGTGATGCTTTTCAATCAGCAACACTGAAGTGGAGGCAATTACAGCATGGCAATTACAATTACTGAATGAGCTCTCTCATCGGCAACTGAAATGAAAACCATCATCGCCATAAGTGTGCCGATAAAAATATTAATATGCTTGCAGTGAAATAACAGCTTGTGGTGTCAAAGCTGCCCAGGAAAGCAGGGAACAACAGAAAGGTCTCAATTCTTCCACAAGCTTCCCCATTGCACAGCCATATTCAAAACACATACAGCCATGACAAACAGGTACACTCTATAATAAATATAGTTAAACATGTTTATTGCGTAGACAGACTGAAACATCACTCTTACTGATTCGGTCACTGATGCATGAAAACGATTCATTAACAATTAAGCTTAACGAGTCAAATATGAAGCAGGCCAGTATTGAATGTATACTGTGTAGACCATATGTAATTGAGCATTGCTTTTGTTATTTTAGTTCTGTATTTTTTTTTTAAAAGTATTATTTAAGTAATGAGTATGAAGTTTTAAAATCAGAGTTGGAGATTTTTTTATTCAGTACTCAGGTCTCTCCAATCATGTTAACTATTAATACAGAAAACACACTCATACTGTATGCATTTATGCAGCTTGCATGTATGTGTTCTGGGGTCATTGCTTTACGGAGAACATTGAAGAGAGGGGCTTTGCTTGTTTGTATGTTTGTTTGTTTGTTTCTAATTTTAGATTCCCCGCATTTACACTAAAAGCATGAACTACACCTTTAAAATAAGGATTTGCCTGTCCATACTCATGGAAACCTGTGGAAATTATACCCCTTTAAGGTATAGGCCTCTCATGTTAGGGGGCTAAATGTAATCAGACAGGTCTCCTCTTCTTGTTTTTTTTTCTTGGCCAGCTGTGTCTTGTCCAATCATTAATTCAAGCACAAATATATAAAATGTTGTATAATATAATATAGAAACTGAAAACAACTGAAGTGAAATGCATTTTCCTGGGATTGCTGGTGCTATCATTAATAAGCCTTATCCATGCTAAAGCAGCCTCATAGGGATGCATTAACAATTTCATCCTTGAAGACCACTTGATGAATTTCATTATAGGATAATTGGCCTGCAGCACAGTTCTTTAATGAAGTTAGGAAAAGAAGTAAAAAAGTAAATTATATTAGACAACAGCATGCCTGAAATAATAACATCCATGTATACCTACATTATGTAACCTACCAAAAAAGAATCGGATATGCTATTTTTGGTGGTTATTTGTGCAACCACCCTAAATGGCCCATGTTGTTCAGTATGTGCAGGGGGGAGAGGTGAGCAAAGGAGCGTGGAGAGCTAGTGACTGAAATTCTGCCAGAGGCCAGACTAAACAGAGCATCATAACACCACACAGGCAGGAATAGATAACGCCATCACACTGTGAAAGAAAGCTCCCTGTCACACTCACTCACTCACTCACACTCTCTCACTCTCTCTCTCTCTCTCTGTGTGTTTAGCCTGCCTATATGCTTGAGTGTAAGTGGCAAGGCGGGAATAGTAAAACAAAGAAAGTCATTGCGCAGGTTAATTAAAGTTAATGAGAAAGAGAAAGGCGGTTGGGGGGGGCGCGAGTGAACGTAAGTGAGAGCATAGAATGGGAACGTGTGAAAGAACTCTAAGTGAGATGTTAACAGCTCCATACCTGACCCATGGAAGTCAACACCTGCACATTTCCACTTCTAATCATCCTTTCTGGCACAGACTCGTTTCTAATTCTGCCTCCAGATTTGATTAACAAATCCACTCTCTTGTGGATGAAATCAAGGAAATTTCTAAACTTAAATAAGGTTTGCCTCTCAGGGCCTTGAAAAAGTCATTCATGCCTTCATCCTGTGTTGTTAACATAATTTCCTGTATATACCGTACCGTGCTAAAGTCTTAGGCAACCTAATTTTTTATACAAATTTTGTCTTGATGTTTATTTTATGACATCCGCATTATTGGGTCAGTAAAAAAAAAAAAAAAAGTGTACTATGTATATACTTTAAAAGGCCAAACTATCAAAACAATGTGAAGAAAAATGAAGAATTCTACCAGAAAGCTTGTTACATAATTGACATGCTCCAAACCGAGTGCCAACTCCTAGCCAGCTGCTTCCTTGCCAACGTAATGGTGGGCTATCATTATATCATATTATGGCTTAGCCTACAGTTATCATCCTTCATTATTTCATTATTAGATGATCTCCTCCACTTACCATAGATCTGCTTCTTCTTTCCCTCTTCCTCCTGTTTTCTCTTTCTTTTCTGGATTCTCTTCATTTTGAAAAGCATGACAAAATGAATTTGTACCTACATGCTAATTCCACATAATAGCAAGATTATAGTGCCCTTTAGAAGGGGTTCTTGGTGTACCATTGTACATTAACCACTGGAAGTTTGGGGGGGGGTGTTCTGTACTTTGAGATTTGACATTTTCATGGACTTATGCTGTAACTACACAGTTGACGAAAAGCAGTATGCCAAAAGGAGTAGCATGTGCAAATTCTCAGTATTCATAAAACTGTAGGTGAAAAATACCTGAATGAACTACTGCTTCCACTGAGATTCTGCAGTATGGAAGCAGTGGACACTGCACTATCCCATAAGGAAATGGGACTAGTGCGGAAGAGCTGTCAGAGTCAAAAATGGCGGCAGGCAGCGTGTTGGCTGTTTATAAGTTGTAGGTCACATGACAATGCCAAGATGGTGGATGTAGTACATTAAGATTGTATTCGTGCTACACACTTATACTGATCAGTATGTACTGTATCAACTGCTGAGCAGTAGTTACTGAAGCGAATGCAGTAGGTACTGTCACAGCACACGATTTCGAATGTAGCCTTAGCGTTGGCCTTCAGGGGCTCAGGACTCCAAGCAATTGCCTGCCTTGCCTGTCCTGTAACTATGCCTCTGAGAAAGAACATATTTTCCATATAATGGTTTCCTTGAGGCTAGCTTTGAGTTGGTTTTCCCTAGCTAACATTACTAGCCTTTATTAACAATCATTCACTGCATTGTTCACTACATCATCCCTATGAGCTTCCATTGTGTATTTTCATCCCTCTCTCTGCTGGGTTGGTTTTGTTGCATTGTCTCCTCTGAGTATTCTACACTTCCAACCGTCTATCCAACTACTGGGCCTGTGGATACATGCCGCTAGCATGGATCCATGGTCTTCCCTTGCCATACCACGTGCTGCTCATTTCTGAGTATGCTAATTAGCTGGATTTCCAGTAAACTAAAGCTTTTGGGTTGGAGTCGGTTTTCCCTCTATACAACAGACCCATGTTTCTTCTCACTTGGGTCAGATGGCCTTCCAATCAGTTCACATCAACCACCAGATCCTGCAGATTTCTTCTTCATAATATCAGAAGAATATGGGCTTTTCTTATTATAGAATCTGTTCAAGTTTTTATACAAGCTCTTTCAAGTTATACAAGTTATTTCTAGACTTCACTACTGGAACTCTATGTGTGCTTATCTTCCTTCATATGCAATATCTCCTCTACAGAGCATTCAGAATACTGCTTCCTGTCTGGTTCCTAAGCTCTCAAAGTGACACCCAAGCCCCCCCCCCACCCACTGAGGTTTCTCCGCTGGCTTCCTTCAAAGTTCTCATCTTTGCATTCAAGGCAACAAAAGGCTCTGCACCACATTATTTATGCACTCATGCATGCCAACTCAGTTCTTCAAACTCAGGGCACCTGACATATCCTCCTCTGAGATCTATACATGACTGCAATACAGGATCTTGTTTCTTTAGTGTCCTGGCTCCTTACTGGTGGAATGAGCTTTCACCTCCACTCAGAATGACTTCCTTTTCTTCATGTAAAGCTTAAGGGTGACTATACCTTTGTAGTGCCAAGGTGTGCAAATTTGATGGCCATGGATCTGATTTGATTATTAGTATTTGTGTAACAATATCATAGGTGTGACCAGCTATATTTTAATTATCTACAGTACTTTTAAAACTTATTTAACAGGTACTTAATTAATAAAATGTACTTACAATCCATATGCAATTAAATAGTAGCACTTAAAAAAAAATAAAATAAAATGTAAAGTAATCAGACTTTTAAAACTTTCCTTCAAGGGTTCAGTGACAGCAATGTGGTCAATTTGTCCTTAACGATTCTTAGGAAGATATATGATCTATAGAGTAAATAGAGACATCAAGATATAAATAGCTCAGATGTCTAATGAAGGCACATTATGTTCCTTCTTGCCCACTTTTCTGTATGGAGTATGAGGTGTAATCACTTCTCTGGTCACGCAGAACAGTAATGTAATATGCAACAGTTAAGACTGTCATTAGAATTTGATGAGAACAAAAATAATTCCCTTGCAAAGTATTCCAGTTTTAAGATTTTTTTTAAAGATTTGTTTTGTTTGTTTTGCATCAGGATGCAGATAGAAGGGTGGAATCAACACAAGCCCTTCAGCAGAGTAGTTTATTTCAGCTATTTATAATATCTTACTGTATAACCTGGCTGTTAGATCTTGGATTAGCCCAGAGCATCTTTTTAAATTAAAGTCATTTCTCTTTAGCCAACCATTATGACCAACACTGGCTGATTCTCTGTTTCCAGTGCTTTGGGTTAAACTTGGTCAGAACACAAATGAACCGAAACACCTTAAATGCCTACAGAAACCACAGGTTCAGTTTTATCCAGCCATCAAGAAATTAATCAGCCCAGAAAGGGACTCAGATCCATACCTGATCGCTGATATCGAGATATATATAGATAGATAGATAGAAAGATAGATCAGAAGCACACATCTTTCAATAAAAGGAAATAGTCTGAAATGGCAATGGGTCTACACTCTTACTAAATGGGTCATTACGTTTTATCACCCCCATCTATCCTATAACTCCATTTTTCTCTTTCCAGTTGAGTTGCACAATCAAAAACCTACTAAGTTGTGACCTCATTTTTTTTTTAGGCAAAATCTAAATTTTAATCAAGATGTGTAGATCCAGTTCATTGAAAATGCAACATACTGTAAGTTAAAAAAATGATTTGACTTGAGGAAAACAAAGCACATGAGGAAACGCACCCAAATCAATCAACGCTCAAATAGTCTTTTTCAGCATGATGAAATCATCAAGCTCGTCAAGTGGCCCTGTTTTGACACATTTAACGAATCCCCCTTAATTAATCAGTTAGCTGCCTAATAATTCATGGTGCTCTGCAGCATAAGCCATGCATATGAAAAGAATGCAATATACCTCAATTAAGCAGTTAACCACGGTTGGAGAGATATCTGAGGATAAATCATGAATGTTTTCCATGCCATAAAGCATGGACGTGTGGCAATGTAAGTAACCATTAGGAAGGAGACAGCAGGCATTAGTAGACTGATTGATCTTTTCACGACCAAGATCAGGGCAGTTACTTGTGAAAAGTACTCTAATATGTTGCATGGTTGAAGTTATTTTTAAGCATTCTGCAATGTGTTCAATGTGTGAGGAGTCTGCCAGGGTTGTATTTTAAGGAAGACGCATGGGCGATGTGTGAAATGCATGCATGTTAATTAGATGTCAATTTGATCAAGTTATTATTAAACCATTCGTCTTGCAGAAGTGAAGGAAATAGCAACTCCACAGAGCGCACGTGCGTGTTAAAAACGCGTCGGGATCAACGCAGGGTGTTTGATGTAAGGAGTTTAAGCGATCGATCTACTACTTACCGTCCTCTTTCTCGTCGAAGACCGGTCTCTTAGAGGAGCTATTCGCGCCCATCCTCTTCTTCCACTTGGCCCAGTGAAACATTGAGGCTCAGATGGCATTCCTCGCCCGGTGCGGAACTAAACAGCGCGTTGGTGCCGCTACAGTCCGAGCTCGAGCATCTCTTCTCCACGAGCGGAAATAACGCCCTGGTACCGAGTTTGGTGAAGAAACAAACTGAAAGGAAAGACGAGCGGTGAGAGGGAAAGAGCGAGCAGTATGGAAGTGAAGTGGAGTGCTGGGCTGCTTTCTCTGAGTGGTGATCTCTGAAGCGCTTCTCCTCTCAGCGACACTCAGCCCCTCCTCTGCTGCTCCAGCCACTTTAACCTATTACAATCCCACTTCCGCCACTGGAACCTAGGAAAAACAACCATTCTCATAATATGACACATGAACTCATCATTTCGTTAAACTTTCTAATTTTCTTTCTTATTTTTTTTTTTTTAAATACAGTCCAATTTGTTTAATCTAAAATATCCATGCTAGAAAGAGAAAAAAAAAAACACAATAGAAACCATCTTAGAATATGTAATGGTTTTATTGGATATAATGGGAATTGTATTGGTTTTAAAGTGTACATATTATGGTTTTGAAACGTGCCTGATTTTGTCTCATACAATATATTTACATGCATCCAAGGTCAAAAAACACTTTAATGTGCTCATAATTTTAAATTGCAGCATTACCTTTTCCCCCCCCAGTGTCACAAATCACTCCTTAAATTATCCTTTCTAAAGGATTTATTCTAAACTCCTCCTTTCAAAGAGCATACTCTGCTCTGATTGGTCAGTTGTCCCAGTCTGTTGTGATTGGTCTACCACTCTCAGCGAGCAGCCAATGAAAACCAGAGGCGAAGCTTTTTGTTACTAACCTATGTAGGTTAGTACAGGAATTAAGTCTGGAATTACTAACGACTTGTTTCTGCTGTTCAGAATCCGTTCCTTTTTTTGGGAGTCAATAACTCAGTTTGTTGTGCCCTTTGATTTTTGAAACTTTGCAGACGTTTTTACATTCACAAACAGCTCTATAACACACTACATGAAAAGTAATATTTGAAAAACCATAATAGGTGCACTTTAATGGAAACCGTAATGGTCCCTGTGGATCTCTTGTGGCATGTTTTCTCTAGTGGATTCCATTAAGGACTAATAATGGTAATGGTAGTGATTTTAATGGTTAGCTAATGGTTTGTAATGGTATTTGTAGTGGAAACCATTAGAATGTGTCTGATGGTTTGTATTGGGGGTTTTTCAGCAAGGAAATAATGGTCCTATTTTTTTTTTTTCCTTCAGTGGGCGTCAACGGCTCAGTAGTAATCAGCTATACCAGTGATCCTCTAGACTCCCAGGGATCCAGGAAGCTTATCAGCAAATAAATGTTTTGGAGTGAAATTTTCTCAAGAAAAGTGTAGTAACAAATCCCACACACAAAAATAGCATAGGCTGTTTTAAGGTAAAGTTAGGTTCAGTTCAACTTTATTGTCATTGTCATTGTCACTGTCAGACTATGAGTACAGAGGCAATGGAATGCAGTTAGCATTCAACCAGTAGTGCAAATAGCAAATAAATTAAATAAATTACGTTATGGTGCATTAAGCTCTAGTCAAGTTAAATGGCTATTGTCATTTCAACTACATGCTGGTATAGTACACAGTAAAATTAAACAAAGTTCCTCCAGGACCATGGTGCTACATAAAACAACACAGGACTACATGAGACGACACAGAACTAAATAAGACTTACACATTTCTACATAAAGTGTACATGCAAAACGTGTGTAAACAGCACAAGACAGTACAGAAACTATTAAAACAGGACAATAGGCACAGTAAGATGTAATGTATCATTGAGCAGTACAGAGTTCTAGTGTGGAAGTGTCAGATATAACAAGTAGTGCAAAAAAACAACAATACAATAAAAATGCTGTGAATGTAAACATAGCATACTATGCCATAGTATTCAGCAGATAAGCTTATACCATATATGAAAAGAGCAGTTATTACGGTAGCAGCCAGGTAGAGAGTATAGTAATGACAAGAAAGTATTTTTTTTTAATAAATATAGTAGCAACGAAAATGCAGGTATTGAATACAGAAATGTAAAAAAAAAAAAAAAAAAAAAAAAACTGCAAAAAGGGGAGTGGGATAGGATTACAGTAAATGCAGATGTGCAAATAGCAATAATGTGCAAGTAACAGTCTGATATACTTAATTGTAGTATGACAGAAAATTGCATTAAAGTGCAAGTACTTGTAAATAATTTAAGAATTATTAAGTAAGGTTTACATGGCACCAAGCATTATTCTCCTAAAAAATGTAGGTAAATTTAACTGGCAATTTTCTTGTTTTACAAATACAGTACTATGCAAAACTCTTAGGCACCCTCCATTTTTTTAATACACAATTTTGTTATAGATTACTTACAGTCAGTAAAAAAAAACAACAACATACATTTCCAAGCACTGCTTTTCCAACAAAAAATTAAATGTTATAAAATAATGTTTGTATATCAGTAAAGACAATAACATATTACCTAACAGACCATTTTTCTGACAAATAAAACACACACACACACACACACACACACACAATGAAGTCTGTCAAGATTTATCTGCAAAAACAGACCTGCAGTTGACTTTAGTAGCTTATAAAAACTGACTAAATCACCAATACTACAATGCGTTCTATATTCTAAAGTAGAGTTTTAGTTATCACTAGAAGTCAAAAAAGAAATAAACAAGTTTTCAAAAAGACAATCTTGCATGCCATATTATAAAATCAAGATCATTTCATGTCTTTATGGCAGCAAATTAGCTCAGTATATGTTATACTGTACAGTATATACTGTTATCTCAGAAGATATGTAACACTATAGAGCATTACCTAAACAGTATTTGAATTTTATTTTAAAGAATTCATTTTGACATGTATATGAAATTATAATATGGAACATGTATTATTAGTAAGTCTTGTTAGTGCAGAGGTCATTTGATGCCACATAAAGGCTACAGGTATAGCATTTTGACAATTATGCATTAATATGGTGTGAATTTAGATGATTAATTCATGTGCAATAATTTACATAACATGGGCCATTAATAATTTAGCACAACTTATAATGTGTTTCTTAGTCATTTTGAAATAAAACTATGATGAATAAAGTCTAATTCATAAAGAATAAACAATTTAAAAGTATCTAATTTGGAGGATTTCACTAGATTTTGGAGCATGGCTGTAGAGATTTGTGCCCATTCAGCCACAAGAGCACTAGTGAGGTCGGACACTGATGGCAGGTGAGGAGGCCTATGGTGCAGTCAGTGTTCCAGTTCATCCAAAAGGTGTTCAGTGGGGTTGAGGTCAGGAATCTGTACAGGCCTCTTGATTTCTTCCATTTAAACTTTGGCAAACCATGCCTTTATGGGCATTGTCATTGTAAGATTTGGTTCCAGTGAAGGGAATTCTAAATGCTATAACATACAAAGACATTGTAGGAAATTGTGTGCTTCAAACTTTGTGGCAACAGTTTGGGGAAGGCCCACATATGGGTGTGATGGTCAGGTGTCCACAAACCTTTGCCACTTTTGTGCATAGTTTCAGCTTTATATCACCTAATAGAAATTACATTTTAAAAAAATACTCAAATGGCTTTCCACAGGGTCGAGCAACAAATTGTTAGGTAGCAGATAGGCTAATAGAGGAACTGTGACACTAACAATTATGGCATGAGCTTAAGTAGTTAGGCAGCAGTAATAGTAATAATAATGTGGAACTGGAACAATAGTTACTGTATATTACTACTGTAAATGGTCTGCACTTATATAGCACTTTTTAACCTTAGTGGTTCTACAAAGTGCTTTACACTGTTTCTCATTCACCCATTCACACACACACACACACACACACAAACACACACACAAGTGGCATTATGCTAGCCTGCAACTGGGAGCAACTTGAGGTTCAGTGTCTTGCCCAAGGACACTTCGGTATGTGGAGTGATGTGGGCCAGGTATGAATTAGAGAACAACTACTCTACCACTTGAGCCAAAGCCCCATATTGGAATATGCAGTATGTGTTGTATGTGTGTATTTGGTCTACACCAATCACTCACATGACTCACATAAAAAGTCAGTAGACATTATGACATGAAGCATGAGTTTGTTTTGATGGCTCAGCATCAAAAAGCTTTGCTGATTCTTTTTTCCCCCAGATGTTTCTGGTATTTCACTTCAGTTCAGTTTTAATCACACTCTCTCTCTCTTTCATCCACAGCCAAATGATAGCATCAATTAAAGCAACCATTTTGATTGGCACTATCCATAATTCAGTGTTATACCACTATTACTCTATGGTATAAGTGGTGTGGTATGGTATTGTGATGTGAACAAGAAGTGATCTGAGATCTCATCAATGCTAAAATGTCCAGAAAGAGAACTGAGTACTCTTTTGAGTCTGCTTGTATTTTGAACACCAAAAAAATATACCTACCATGATTTCATTTGCAGCTAGTCCCCTTTCAGGTCCACTTTAACTGGACTGGATATGATTCATTAAAATTTTGTATATGTGAAAACACCCATTGTAATCAGAGTGTTTTACTGGACACTTGAATTGAATGTAATTGAAAACTCAATAACCAAGTAGGCATATAATAATAATAATAATAATAGTAGTAGTAATAATAATAATAATAATAATAATATGGTTAAGCTAATAGCATATGTGTCTGTACAAAGTTCATAAATAAAACAATATGTCGAAGTATAATAATAATATTTGAATATTTTAATTGTTGTTCATTGTCATGTAATAAGGTTTAGGATTGATGCAAGTGCAAGCTTTATTGAAGAGAGATAGGCATACAAATCCAAATCAAAAGGCAAAACCATAGTCATAAACAAGCAAGGATTCTGTTAATGCATGCTGAATGCAGCGCCAGGGGGATAACGTGACATTCATATTATGTTCATAAAATAACTCTGTACTGAAGGGATCCCTGGCTGCAAAATGTTTGAGATCCTCAGGGCTATAAATTAAGTAAAAATGTCAGAATCTTTTTATTGCCACTTAACTCCATGGTTCAAGGAGCTTCAAGTATTTTTATAATGACCCTATGAGGGTGGAGATCACAATCAATTATTGTCATACTTGGTAGAGATGGGTAAAAAGTTTGTGTAAAAAAATGTGTTAATTTCACACTGGCAGTCTGAAAGAAATTCTTTCATCGTCAGTAAATCTTTAATTAAAAAAAAATAAAAATAAGAAAACCTTATCCAAAGTATATGTTTTTAACAAAACCACATACATGATTGGCACTCCTGCATCTAATATTTTGTGCAACTTCTCTTTGCTAACAGAGGGTAGCTGTGGCTCAGGTGGTAGAGCGGGTTGCCCACTAATTGTAGGATTGGCGGTTTGATTCCCGGTGAACCACCAACCCTAGAAGGTCTCTTCCTGAAGATCTACCTTCCTGAAGACTTTAGCTCCAACCATAATTGTGCTCACCTGAGTATCTAATCATTGTCTTCAGAAGTTCTTGTTCAACTAAAACAGGTGAGTTAGATTTTGGTTGGAGATTAAACCTGCTGGAAAGTAGATCTCAAGGAACAGGTTTGGTGACCACTGGTCTAGGTCATCTTCAGCTCATCCCGCAGGATTTCAATGGGACTCAGGTCAGGGGACTGGGGTAGTGACATCAAAAGCTTGGCTTTATGGTCAGTGAACAATTTTTGCCTTGATATGGGCCTATGTTTTGGATCATTGTCCTACTGGAAGATCCAACCATGAACCACTTATAACTTCTTGCCAGAGGCAGTCAGATTTCCATTTAAAATCGTGCATCCTAACAAGGTTCCCAGGACATTTGAAGGAAAAGCAGCCCCACATCATCATAGATCTTTTAATATATGTAACAGTGATTATTAGGTTTGTATCTTTTTAACCATCCTTCTTGTTACACCAAATTCACTTTGAGATTTTGTTGCCAAAAATTTCTATTTTTGTCTCATCTGACCATAGAACCCAGTTCCAGTCAAAATTCCAGTTGTGTCTACCAAACTCCAGATGCTCATATTTGTGGCAAGATAAAAGAAAAGGTACACCTGCATGGAGGTGGCATCCAATTGTAGATTTGGAGACCCAAAATACTACATTATCTTCAAATATCCAACTGTGACACTCTAAGAAAATTATGCCTCTCTAATACACCTCCTAATCCACTGTGCAAGGGTGGAATACATTTGTGCCATCTTCCTAGAAGGTTCATTACATATCTGTTTGTTTTAAACTTCTTAATTCGTGCCCTGAGTGGGGTGTGGTGGCTTAGCAGTTAGCACATTTGCATAGCACCTCCAGGGTTGGGGGTTCAATTCCCACCTCTTTCATGTGTGCATGGAGTTTGCATGTTCTCCTGTGATTTGTACTTATGTCACCACCCCCCTTGTCTCATTTCATGTGTAAATTTTTTAATCTTCCCCATATTCATGATTAACTAAGGGAATTTGGCCTCTGCAACCTACATCCAAGTGAAACAGAAAGTCGCTGATGATTACCTCATGAACACTCAGATGAATGAAAAAAAAAAGTTGAACATAAATGTTTTATGAAAAAAAAATAATTTAATTATATTTTGCTCATATGGATTTCTAGGTATCTCAGTAAGTGTGACACGAGTGTTTCCAGTTTTCAACTGTCCAGTTTCGGTAAGTCTGGGCACGTGATCGCCTTGGATTCTTGTTCTTGGATGACAGTAGTAGAACCTGATGTGGTCCTCTGCTGTTATAGACCTCCAGGTCTGATGTGCTGTGTGTTCTGATATGCTTTTCTGCTCACCACGATTGTAAAGACTGCTCATTTGAGTTACTGTACACTTCCTGTCAGCTCAGATCAATCTGGTCAGTCTCGTCTGATCTCTCTCATCAACAAGGTGTTTCAGTGTACAGACCCACCTCTCACAGGATGGTTTTTTTGGGGTTGTTTTTTTTTTGTTGCACCATTCTGTGTAAACTCTAGAGAGTGTTGTGTGTGAACTTCTCAGGATATACGCAGTTTCTAAAATAATAAAACCAACCCATCTGGCACCAATAACCATGCCATGGTTAAAATCACTGAGATCACACTTTTCCCCATTCTGATGTTTGATGCGAACATTAACTAAAGCTGGGTGCACGGTGGCTTAGTGGTTAGCATGTTCGTCTCACACCGCCAGGGTTGGGGGTTTGATTCCCGTGTGCGGAGTTTGCATGTTCTCCCTGTGCTGCGGGGGTTTCCTCCCCCAGTCCAAAGACTGGTAGGCTGATTGGCATGTCCGTAGTGTGTGAATGTGAATGTGTATGTGATTGGCACCCTGCAATGGATTGGCACCCTGTCCAGGGTGTACCCTGCCTTGTGTCTGATGCTTCCTGGGATGACCATGACCCTGAAAAGGATAAAGCGGTATAGAAGATGGATGACTGAAGCTTTGGATCTGCATCTGCATGGATTTAAGCATTGTGTTGCTGCCACATGATTTGATAACTGCATAAATGAGGTACAGGTGTTCCTATTAAAGTGGATGGTGGGTGTATATATTTTTTTAAACACAGTGTAACTAGTATGGGTTCTTTGTGGAAAGTTGAAGAGGAATGTCTAAATGTCTAAATGTCTAATGGCTCAAATGAACAAATATGATACGCTTTGTGATTATATCAATGTTGTTAAAGAACAGTTATTCGTTTTTATGCCATTTAATCGATATTCTATTGAAATATATTGCTCATAACTATGTGTAACCCTCGTGTACATTCTTTTGATCGTCGTCGTGAAAACGCAAAACTCTAGACTGACCCTTTTTTTGGCTTCTTCCGCACGCCGTAGCTTTTGTTTCACTTTCTTGGCATGTTACCATAGCAATATTTCACAACATCCCAAAAGAGCAGGAAACGCGCGTTAAGGAAAGGAATGCATGGGAAAACCGGCTTTTGGCTTCTATGTATGAATTTAAGGTTTGAATGGCGACTATAAATTCCTCTAAGCATTTAGTTTGAATCGGTAGAAGCTTATTATGCAGGATGAAATAAGTTGCTAGGCTAATTAGTTAGCTAGGTTAACTTGCGAAATTCCTGTCTGATGCGTCCTTCTATACAGTTGTAATTCACTCCTCTGCAAAGTTGTGTCATTATTATCAGCACGGGCATGGAAAGTTAGCACATTATATAATGATAAATAATGACAGCTCTGGAAGAGGACCCGAATGATCTCCACTTGAATCTTGACTGCGGTGAGAATGCGATAAAATCTCCGAGCCGAGGCTCTGTGTGTCGAGGTGAAGATTCTGCAGAGCATCAGATGAATCATGACTCATCCGACATCCTTTATCTAAGCAGACAGAAGCTGAAGGTCATACCAGACTGTGTGTGCAAGTACACTCCGCTGAAGGTAGACAAGAACACAGTACTGTGTTAGGAATTTAATTATGAGTGTGTTTATCATGATTACATATCACTGCTGTTAGTGTCTTTGAGTTTGCACATTTACAGTCATACAGTGATAATCAGTGTATAGGGCAGGGGTGTCAAACCAGCAGGCCAGGAGCGCAAACCAAATTAATTTACAATCCATGTTTTATATTAAAATCGTTTTGTGGACTGTAAATGAATTGAAAAAAAGAGAGTTGATGTCTGTTATTCCACTATGGAGCAAAATAAAGCAGGACCATAAGCTCAGCTACTGATAAAATGTGCTAATGATATTTAAGCTCTGTGTGTGCGGATTTTGCATGTTCTCCCTGTGCTGCGGGGTTTTCTCTGGGTTCTCAGATTTCCTCCACCAGTCCAAAGACATACACGATAGGCTGATTGGCATGTCCAAAGTGTCTGTAGTGTATGAATGTGTATGTGTGTGTGCACTGCGATGGATTGGCACCCCGTCCAGAGTGTACCCTGCCTTGTGCCCCATGCCTACTGGAATAGGCTCCAGGTTCCCCGCGACCCTGAAGGATAAGCAGTATAGAAGATCGATGGATGATATTTAATTCTTCATTAGCAAGCTAAAAATTTGACACTGTATCTATGTTTCTTACCAAAAGAACAACTTCACCGAACAGGCTACACAACTACTAGTCCAGGCTCTTGTTATCTCAAAACTGGACTACAGCAACTCACTACTCTCGGGCCTCCCAGCCAGCTCCATCAAACCCCTTCAAATGATTCAGAATGCAGCAGCACACCTTATCTTCAACCAGCCCAAGAGAACCCATGTCACACCCCTCTTCATCTCCCTCCAATGGCTTCCTGTAGCTGCCCACATCAAATTCAAGGTCTTGATGCTCACCTATAAGACCTTGTCTGGAACAGCACCCTCCTACCTCAACTCTCTCCTGAAGGCTTACGTTCCCTCATGCAATCTGCGATCGGTTAACGACCACCGCTTAGTAGCACCTACTCAGCGTGGCTCAAGGTCCCTTTCAAGAACATTCAAACTAACTGTTCCTCAGTGGTGGAATGACTCAATCTGGACCGCAGAATCTGTCACCATCTTCAAGAAACAGCTAAAAACCCACCTCTTCCATGAACAACTAATCAACCACTAAAATAAATAAATAAATAAATAAATAATAAAAAATTTACTTTGGCACTTACATGTCTACTCTGCACACTTTGCTTCTTCTAGAACTCAATTAAAGATCTTGTATGGTAGCACTACTTGTATTGTTCTCTGCTTGATATATCGCTTTGCTTATATTTTCTCATTTGTAAGTCACTTAATAAATGTAAATGTAGATGTAAATACACTCCTGGGCAAAAAAAAGGCAAAATATGAAGATTTTAATGGTCTTAACAACAAATCATTGCTCAGAAAATTATCAAGATTTAAACAAATAGATAAAGTAACTTAGTATGGGATAAATCAAAGGGATTAAACCTTGTGGGTAAACTTGCAGACAGCTTTTTATTTATTTATTTGTTTGTTTATACTTTAGTTTAAATTTGTACACCCAGACATGTGTTAGTTTGAGTTTTATATCCAACATTTAATAATCATGACTTACCTTTGTGTACATTTAAACAGAGACCCAGAGACCTAGTGCAGCATCTTGAATAATGAATAGTCAAAATACTGAACATTTAATTTCTTTGTTAATTGTAAAGCTTTCTGTTTATTTCCAGTTTTAAATGAAAAAACAACAACAACAGATTTTCAGAGTGTTGGACTAGTTTATATAGAGTATATACTTTTTTTGGTAATGAATTGTCTTATAGGTGATACATGTTCACTCAGATTGTTCATGCAGAATGTAAACACTGATAAATGAACACATTTAAGAGGAGATAATAATGCGTTATTGGTCTTGTAAGCTCATTTTCTTGGTTGGCCCAGTTGACACTGGACTACATGAAAAAAAGTTTGACACCCCTGCTATAGAGCTACGCGAACTTAACATGGCATTGCACTGTTTTCTTTCTTTTCCACTTCCTTTCAAGAATTTGTATCTTGAAGGAAATGAGTTGTCCAGTCTCCCAGACAATCTGTTCAGCAGTCTGCCACATTTGCTTTGGCTGGACCTGAGAAATAACCAGCTCACGTGTCTTCCTGTTGATATCGGTCAGCACAGGTACAGCAAAAACAGCTTGCACATACCGTGGAGCAACCTTTAATGTGTTTATTCTACTACCATCTTAACAACAGTCATCATATTGTTCTTCCATCTCTTCAGATGCTTGAAAACGTTGCTGCTGGAGGGGAACCCTATTACAGAACTTCCAGTAGAGTTAGGTATGATTTAACATCACATGGTGCTATGACTATTCCTCATCAAGGTAATCTATTTTTTCCCAGCAGTCTACCAAATGGTTAAGATTGCTTTTATTATTATTCGAATATAAATGGCTACTCTGGAGTCATGGCTATGGAATAAGTTTTCTAATTTGTAAAAGGTGTGCAGTCTTTTATGTTTGTGAAATGAAACCCACAGCCACAACAGAAGTATTTATTCCTACATACTATGTGTGCATACAATCAGAGAAATCGTACTGAATCTGTTATTGAGATTTCAGAATTAAAACTAATACTCAGCCAGAAAGAAAACCAACAGCTCACTCATTGCGGGAAAGTTGGATGACCAGGTCTATTTCCACTCTTTGCCATGTCCAACTCCCTTTAGACCATCACTGACAGGAAATAATGTCTACAAAATGGTCATCCTTCACAAGAGCAGCACTCTATAATATAAAAGCTTCTTCCTAAATAAGTTGTCAATTAACGTCTAGACTGGTCCTGAGATGGTTTGCAAGGCAATTGGTCCTTCAGTTCTTTCCTTGCTGTCTTTTCCTGGCAGGTAATATGATCACACTACGAGCTCTAAGCCTGAGGAACTGTCCCATCTCATTTCCACCGCAGGAAGTGCTACAGCAGGGTCTCGCACACATCCTGCAGTTCCTGCGTCGCACAGCCGTGGCTCAGCGGCCCCTCAGCATTCACAGCGCACACACAGGTCTTTACGCCAGCCAAATCAATGCAAGCATTTCCTTACCTGTGTGTATGTGTGTTTGTGTGCTTGCATATGTTTATGTATATAAATGTCTGTGTGTGTGTGTATTTGAGTGTGTGTGTGTGTATGTGTGTGTGTGCTATCCCTCACCATCTGTGGCTTTGCATAAAAAGGATGGCCTGCTTCAAAAATAGCTTCCTGCCCTGGTTCTGCTTCAGCAGTGTGACTTCTGTTCCCTTGGAGACGATGCGTGTGGCTCAACTGGCTCATGGCACAGCGCGACCCTGTAATATTTTTAGCTGGATGAAAATGATGGATAACCTCTGGCACTGCCATGCATCAATCTCTGGGGCCGCACGTGCTAAATACACTCCTAAACTATGTTACAGAGAAAACATGTTGAAATCAGTTTGGTTTGAAAATTGCTTGTTGGTCCAAAAACGTGTGATGCTGTTATCCTGTAACTCTAAGTGATTTACAGCTTCCTGCAGCATGATATCATCTTTTCATATTGTATTACCGCATGTCATCTTGCTCGCTTGTTTACTGTAATGAATTCCTGATAGAGTTACAGTACGATAGATTGCCTTTCAATTCAAGTTTTAGCTACAGCAAACAGGTTTCTGCTCTCAGGTGACCTTCGAGGCCAATTCTCTCTTTGTGGCTGCATGCATTTGCATATAAAAACTCACTCCTGCTGGTCCACAGCTTCAGACATGCCTGCTGTGGAGAAGTTGCCGCTGTCCAAGATTCTCCACTCTAGCCTGGATCTGTCTGAAGTGGATGACAACGAGGTCCAGCGCTTCAAGGAGCTCAGGCAGCAAATGATCCAGATGGACAGGGCAGATCTTGGGTACATCACGCCGGTCATTTTGCCACAACACCACCTAAGAGCAGCAGAGGGCGACAGATCTCACAGAACTCATCCCCCATCCATCAACAAGTATATGAATGTCTATTAGTTGAAAGTGTCATGAAAACTCAGGCCTTTGATTTAATAAATAAGATTAACAGAGTGGAACGTAAACCAGTAAGTCTGCAAAATATTTAAAGGTTACACCACAGGGCCCAAGAGTTAACAAGAGGAATGTTCCCAGAGCTTCCTCCATCTGATGTGCAGAACTGGAAGAGATCAGAGGAGAGAAGATTGACCATGAGGGAGTTCAAGGAGAAACAAGCCTTACTAGAACAAAAAAGAAAGTAAGTATGTTTGAAAGAATTCTTTCAATTTAAAGGAGCAGTTTGTAATTTTTTAGAGCCCTCTAAGAGCATATGAGGTGAACTGCAATAGAGGGTATGCACATGACGTCAGGGTAGCCGGAACTCGCCGCGGTCACGCCCACTGAGTGGAAAAAAGACTGAGTGTACATTAGTGCACAGCGTCAATTCCATGAAAAAACGCATCTAAAATGGGAAAAAGCTGTTGTGAAATCGTTTCACTCCTTTCACATTCACTCCTTTTTTACTAAGTGGAGCAGTGTAATTGTAAGTTCTTTTGACATATGGCATTCATGTTGTACAATGATGAATAACTTGCTATATATTTCTTTTTAAATGCTGCCTATTTCCACTGATGAATAATGTGGGCTCATTCATTCTCTGACTGTGTTTTACCTTCACAAATGTATAACGTTAGTAAGTAGAAGCAGTGTTAGCTACAAACAAACTAGGACTAGCTACCTTACAGTTTACCAGATAAAATTATATAATAAAATAAAAATAGTTGTACATACACATACAACCAGAATCTTTATTGGTATTCTTGTCACTTTCATTTCTCCAACAAATCCCATCTTGAAGTAGGACCAAGTGTCAAGGCTTTTGTATGCCTTCAGGCTTTGCTTGGTGTATTTCCCCGGCGTCGAAATCAGGTACATATAAATGTTAATGATACAAATGTTATAATTGGTTTTTCAGGTTCCCCTATTAAAACCAGCCATTTTGCTGGATATTTTGCCACTCAGTCCGGCCAAGGGGGCGTGTTCTGGTGGGAAAGTGACATCAGTGCATACCCTCTATTGCAATGAAAAGTCTGGCAAATGTCTTCCCCTTACCCTTAACTGACCCAAGCCTCTCTTGGTGACTTTTAAACAAAAGGGACAAAGCCAAGCAGATTTATTCCATCTGGGAGCAGAGAAACAGAAACGCAGCTCAATTATGTGGCAATACTGTGAACCACAGTTTAGGTTTATCTACAGTATGTTTAAAATGATATGATTATTACTGTTACAAACTTATTACAAAATCCAGCTCAAAGCAGTTGCTTGATAACAATTCTGATGTTTAAGTCACACAACAAAGTCTTCATATCAAATTCAAGTTTGTGTACTGAAACTTAAGTAGAATCGACTCATGCTGCAGACACAGTGATGTTACTGACAAATGAGAGCTGGTTTCAGTCCAATGGTGACTTAAGACCAAGCCCTTAATGTATCTCGTTTTGGCAAACAGAGAGCTTTTAGCTAATAGCATCGATTCATCTGATCTTACTTGATTAATCTGTGGCAATTTTAGAAAAGCGGGACTATATAATGATAAATTTTATTAACAAAGAGGGACCTTCAAATTGTGTCTGCCAAAGCAAAATAAAACTGCAACATAAAACTTTTAAAAATATAAAACACACAGGTGAGATATATGTATATATATAATGTATGTATGTGTGTGTGTGTGTGTGTGTGTGTGTGCGTGCGTGTGTGTATTTACTTTATATCTAACTTTGTAATATGTAATTTTTCTGATATATAAATAACTTCTCACCTCTCTGGGGTGTGTGTGTCTCAGAAATGAGGAGCTGCTGCAGGAGTGGAGAAACCAGGCCAAGATCATGCAGGAGAGGAAAATACTGGAACACAAGCAGGACAGGAGTGAGAGACATCGGAAAGAAGAGGTAGAATGTTTTTTTCTAATATCATATTATAAGTTACAGAAGGACAATAAACAGGAAGATGGTCTCTCCTACAGGCTTCACTAAATGGTCAGATAACATTGAAGATGCACTTTTAGTACAGGGTGTAATGAAGTAGTGTCTGCAGTGTTCTTTTTTTTTAATTTTCCCTGCAAACCCTCCAAAAAATATAATGTCGCAGTAGTTGTCCTCATAGCTCTGTCCCGGATAGAGTTAGCTAGCAAAGGTTCAGAGTCACTTTTCCTCCAGCAGTCAGACACTCATCTCGATTCAGCCCCTGTTCAGCTGGTAATTTCACAAAAAATAGCTGATAATTTGGATTGGATTGGATTGGGTGTATGCAGATCTGGGAAAATGACAAAATATTGGAACCCATTTAAGCACAAGCAGCTAAACTGTGCTCATAGGAAACTGAAACACCCCAGAAACTGACTGCAAAATCATCTCAAATGCAGTCTTTCCAGTCTTAATCTTTGTGTATATATTTTGTTTATTATTCATTTCTTTTTGCTTTTACATTTATGTTTGAGATCAAAGATGGATATGAGACGAGAGTTTAGAATTTCGGCTGGAAATAAATTCAAGCAAATATAACACTTAATATTTGGCTGCATATCCCTTGCTTGCAATACCTGCTTTAAGCCTGTAACTCATTGACATCAGCAAATTGTTGGTTTCTTCTTTTGTGATGCTTTTCCAGGCTTTTACCTCAACCTCTTTCAGTTGTTGTTTGTTTCAGGGGGTTTCTCTCGTCTGGCTCTTCTTCAGGAGTTATGTTCCTTGGCCGACCCATTCGGTTTCTGTTGCTCAGTACACCAGTGGTTTCTTTCTTTTCCAGGACATTCCAAATGGTTGTACTAGCTATGCCCAATGTTTGTGCAATGCCTCTAATTGATTTTCCCTCTTTTCTCAGCTTCAAAATGGCTTGCTTTTCTCCCTTAGACAGCTCTCTGGTCTTCATGTTGGCTTATCCTTATTAACAACAAATGCAGTCTTCACTGGTGAAACTGAAAGCTAAAACCAAGAGTAGATTTTCAGAGCTATTTATTGTTTAAACAATCAATCTAACAGGACATACCCGGGTAACAAAAAATACCCGTCAGTCGCATGTTCCAGTATTTTTGCTAAAAACTGTGTGGTCTGAAACAAAATGTGCTATGTTCTATGTTGTTTAACACATCTACATAATAAATGCCAGGAAATAAAAGCTGAAATTCTAAACTCTCTTCTCATATTCATCTTTTGATCTCAAACCCAAATGTCTTTGGTCTACAGCAGCAACAAAATAATTGACCTTGCTGTTCAGTAGTTTCAGAGGGGAATGCAGCTAGACAAATCCTGTATTATGAGGAGTATATTCCAGCAAAAAAAGAAACGTCCTCTCACATTCAACTGCTTTTATTTCCAGCAAATTTCTTTGTAAATATGTATTAACATAAAAACATTCAACAACTGAGACATAAACTGAACAAGTTTCACAGACATTTGACGAACAGAAATTGAATACTGAGTCCCTGAAAAGGGGGGTTAATATAAAAAGTAACAGTCAGTATCTGGTGGCCACCAGCTGCTTTAAGTACTACAGTGCATCTCATCCTCATGGACTGCACCA
>JANDJT010000169.1:12602123-12615724 GCA_024331685.1 Stegophilus panzeri | reverse complement strand
TGTAAAGCTTATTTGGATTTTACAAAATTATCTTTAAAATACAGTCTCCTGAAAAAGGGACATTTCTTTTTTTGCTGTGTGTGTGTGTGTGTGTGTATGTGAGAGAGAGAGAGAGAGAGAGAGAGAGAGACCATATTAAATTTAGCTGATATATTTCCTTTACCTTTCTCTCCAAATGATTTATTTGTTGTTAATGAGTGTCATTTGACTACTGCAGAGAAAGGAATTAAATAAAACTACTGCTTGTTTGTGTAATGTCTGAAGAATGCTGCTGACTCCACCAATAATCCAAATGACACTGGCGAGGCTCTGAATGACGACTCACACAGAGAAGCCCATAAAACTCAACAGACGTCAATAAGAACCCACAAGGAAACAGAGGAGGCCAGGTACTAAGGATGTATTTCGATGCTAGTGTGTGATTAGAGTAGACCATCCTACCTTTGCACTGCATACTGCACCCTAAATACCACATCAGAAAGAATGCGTTGAGATTGCAAATGGCACTTTGCACTATTGTGTCTTTAGACAATTATTTTAATGTTACAGTTGTAAAGCAACTAGCTGCTTGCAGGAATTTTGGCAGTGTGTCCTCACAACCATTTTTAAAAGAGCTCTTGCAATTATTCAAATGACAAAACTCAGTATGAAACAGCAAATGATAAAAGATCTGATATTACTATTAAATCAAAAATGGAAAAAAAAATTTGAACGAATGCATTCCTAGTTAAAATTACTACGTGTTCACAATACATAATGTGTAATACCTACCGGCCCTCAGCCAGTGAGATTACACCGTTTGTCACTGAAATATAACGATGATCAAGAATTCTTGTCAGAACAGATTGTATGCAGTTGGAATCTGACTTTCTAGTAAAAACTTTAAGTAGACATGATTTCTAGTGTCTAACACAACAGTTGCTATTTTCTTTTGCATAGTTAAACTTGGTCCTCATTGGACAGCCATGGACAGCAAACGAGTTACAATACTGACCTCTAGTGGCCACGATTGGCGCATGCAGACACGTTTGGATTGATTAATTAAGTTGGCCATTTTAATTCAGGCTCATTTAGATCTTAAATGAACTTGAAATTAACTCACTGAAACGAACCTATACAAGTAATGAAGAGAACTAATTCACAAAATTAGCTGACCTTAATTCCTCTGCTCGAAGTGTGCGGTCAGTGAGGTGTGTGTTCATTTGTGGTGTTGTCTGTTGTGTATGCCCTAAGGGAGGCAAGGGACCGAGAACTTGAGCAGCGCATCAAGACTCATGTTCAGATGATGCAGCAGAGACGCAGAAGACCCAGAGGTTCACCTGCGGAGGAGGCAAAGGCAGCGGCCCAGGAGATGGAGGAGGTGAAGAACTGAAGTTTAATTCAAACATAGGCACACAGAGAGGGAGACAGAAACACAGATAATGACCCTCATTTATCAAAACTGCATAGAAACAAGCACAGATGTGAGTACACAGAATGGTGTAGGAACAATTTATAAACTCTTTATAGCAGTGCTTTGAGTGTAATTCAGATGGAAATAAAATAAAACTAAATGTTAACACAGTTTCAAGAGAAGAAAGGATTGGCCAACAGGTTTGTCTTTTGCAATCCTTTCTTTTTACTGAAAGTGACATTACATAAGTATATATAGAAAGTAATGGACATGAAAACACAATTTATCAAATTTAACAGAGCACTAATGCTCTGCATCTACATCAGCTATGACTCGATTAATGGACTGTAAATAATCCACATCTGCATATTCTGATTCACATTTACAAATTAGGCTAAATGCAGACACTAAACCCCATTAAATATATTTTAGTATGGACAACTGTATTCTAAAGTTTAACCATTAGGGGAGCTGAGCCCTCAATGTGTGATGTGTAAATTATGAGGAAGTATAAACACCTCTGCAGCTGAATACAAAAGGCACAGTAATTTTTTTTGAGTACATGTTTACTGTGTGTGTGTGTGTGTGTGTGTGCATGCTCGTACAGTATATATACATCTGTTTTCATCAGGAAATGTGCATTGTTAGCAGGCACCGTAGGTTAAAATGTGAGGTGTTTGAATTAATTCATTTTCAACTACCACCGGGGGAAATTTTCTCAAATTGGCGAACAAAACACCAACCTTTCCAAACGCAGTGAAAACTAACTATGTGTGCATTCTGAGTTTTTATTTTTGCATTTTGAAATGTAAAGGAGATATGTAAAATTCTAAGGAAAAGAAACTACTGGAATGAAAGTGACTTTTCTTCTCTGTGCAAGGTAAAACAGCTGCAGATGGAGCTCGCAGAAAGGAGACGGGTGAAAGATCTGGAGTATCGTTTGAGTGCCTTCACTGGAGAAAGTGCTTATGATAAATAACAAGACTCAACCCATATTTTGTGAGAAATATCCTGCTAGCACCTATACAGGCTGAGGTATTACAGGCCATCATAGTGTAATGTGTAAAAGTGGAGGGTGCCCTGGATATTATTTCATTACTGTGTAAGTCTTGATAAAGATGTTGAATTTGACCAGGCGGTGGCGCGGTTTTCATTTGTGTTCATTGTCGGCTTCAATCAGTACTTCAGGAGTCAGCCATTTTATGCTTATGGCCTACTGGATTGGGGGGTAAGGAAGTATAATATAAAGCGTGTGATCAAATCACATTTTTAACTTCATTTAGACAAGGCAGAGTATAATATAGTTTTTTTTTTTTTTTTTTTTTTTTTTTTAATTATATATATTTATGTTAGTGAATTGGTTTTTGTATTGTAACCTGACATTAGACGCTTGCAACATGATCAGTGTGATTTAATCACACAATTAATAAAATGTATTAGTAGACGATCCAACTTTAAAACAACAACAACAACAACAACAACACTGAAACAATAATCTTATGCTGAGTATATAACCCATGTCTCAGTAGCCTATATGTTATGAGGGAATAAATAAGCAGTGCTATTGATCAGTGGGTAAAACTACTGTATGTGGTTGACTGGAAGGGGCACGCTGGCAAAGCCGATCTTAAATACACGGCGATGTCTAGAGTGTTAACATCTTCCGAAACCGCGGAAACCTTGGATGAGGAGAAAACGCGAGGTGAAGCAGAGGATCGCGCGCTCACGGATTCCTTTCTCGCCTCTTTGTGATGTCACGGCTGGCCGCGCGGTTGTAATTGCGCCGGTGGGTTGATGGCGTCATTCCGTGGCCCTGTGTAGCCTCCTGTGCTCGCTAGCAGAAGGAGCGAGGATCTGAGGCCGACGCGCGCGGCTCCGGCGCCGGGGAACGAGCAGCGCCAAGCCGGACACTTCACACAGGAAACATGGAGGCCGCGGCCGAGGAGCTGCGGGCCGGCTCCCGGATTCCGGTCACCATCGAGCAAATAGTGAATGACACACTGGTGGTGACGCTCACATACCGAGATAGGAGCTACACCGGGATTTTGCTCGACTGCAACAAAAAGTGAGTGTGTTTCATTATTGTTATTATTATTATTTTTGCTTTAAACGCGCTAAGGCCGTAAGCTAAGCTAAGCTAAGGTAATTTGGCTAACTAGCAAACGCTATCCATCAAGAAGAGGCCAAGGAAAGACAAGCAGGCCCCCTATTTATCCAAAGCCAAGGAAGGATTTTTATAAAAATCTATTATTCCACACATAGTTCACGTCTTACATATATATGTACCAACATAATTTTATCCTACAAATCTAAGTATTCTGTCAGGGTCGAATATGCCTTAAAAAAAGGTCCATTAAGTAACATTACTTGCCAGCTAAGGTTAGCCACTTAGCCCCTGTAAAATGTGTAGCTAGTAATCATACAATGCTGCGTTCACAAACTGTATATTATTTCCAGCGTGTGGTTGTGAACGCACTCTCAGCTTCATGTATATCAACTGATATTAGTGTTTATTCTTGCTTATTGTCCAGGGTAGAGGATAAGCTCTCATTGTTGTAGCTTCTGGTTGCTAGCTGAAATTGTTCTCATTCAAATGAAGTGGAATAAACCCCAAGTTGATCATGTTTTGTCCAGGTATTTTATTGCTCAGCTTCTATTCGTGAGGTTAATATCATGGCATTTTAAACCGACTTTGCACAAGGAACTTGTCCATAGTCACATGTGAAGCAGATTGCCTTCCGTGTGTGTTACCCTTATTATCAGGTTATTGCCCAAAAGCTTCACAGATGTATATTAGACACATTTCCATGAACACATTATATATACTGTGAACAATAAAGAAAGCTATTTTGCTTCTTCATTTAGTGGTTCAATAGAATAGAGAAGTTGAAGCTGCTGGAAAGGACATCTTTCTTCAAGACAAAGACAGGTGGGGTGTCACTGACCAAACCAGTGCTAGTGACCTTTTGTTGAACTTGTAGCATATATTTCTAGTTAACATATACCTGTAACGTGTATTTATAGGTAGGACATATGATATAGGACAGATAGTGGTTTAATTGTTTTGCAGTTCTGCAATATGTGGTGTTTATGTCCTGTGTCCTGAATGTTGTTTGTGGTAATTATTGTGCTACCTACTTGGCCAGGTTTATGTCTGACTGTGCCTACCTTAGTTCCATAAAGGTTGAATATATAACTAAATCAGGAAATATGTAGTCATGCAAACTAGTCTTTCGGGATTTTTTAAAAAAATATTAAAGTAGCCTTTAAAAACCACTCTATGTATTTATAGCTACATCAGAAACCTATGATTTTCTTGCTCCTTATTCTTGGTGATGGATGGATGGATAGATTAGATAGATAGGTAAAAGCATAGTACACAAAGTTTCCAGAGAAACAAGATATTTTTTTCCCTGACAAACAAAACCTTCATCTATGTAAGCAAAGTCCTTCTGAGGCTGTAGGTCAAACCAGTATATTTTATATACAGCGGTTGATGTGTCATTGTAACACTTTACAATGCACAATATGAATCATGATGTTTTGCTTCATTGGGTCGCTAAATCAGTGTAGTCGTATTACTCCTAAATGACTTTATTCAGTTTTCATATGGTATCCTTATAGACCTAGTTAATAAGCAAAACAGGGTGAAATCTTAATTTAACATCCAGTGTATTGGTGACACTCGATACACAAGTGTATTGTGATGTTTATATATTACAATATTAGTATCATATTGCCGTGTCACCCAACCCAATACAAATAATGTTCTGGCAAATGTATCTTGTTGTCCAAGTAAGGCCCAAGACATTAAGGTTTTAAATCTGTTCCCTATAAAACATTCCCTTATTTGTGCCCCCGTAATTCAGATCACATTTCGTCTTTTTCCTTTTTAATGATACAATTCCCCCCAGGAAACATTGTTTTCAATCTCAAAGCTGCACTTTAAATCACACAATCTTTCAATGATTGCGCATAGCAAGTGCTGTGCATCTCACTATCTATCTAATCCAGTTTTACTCTGGTCTTTGTTCTAGTATTGCTTCATTTCTTTGTGGCAGTAATGTGTGATTGGTAGATATATTTTATAATGCAAAAACCTTTCCTCATTTCCTCCTTCTCCATTGTTATATCATTTGTCATTTCCTGTATTTTGGTAATTGCTGTCGTGTCAGCAGCATGGGTTGAATCATAGTGATGCTGAGTCACTGCTGCTTAGAAACTCTTATTCTCTACATGGCCAGGACAATTTGTACAGCTTTCCCACCTTGGTCAGGCTATTCTAACCTTTGCCAAATAATCGCTTTGTTCATTCGGGGTTTCATTAATGTTAGGACGGAATAGGCACAAAAGATCTCTCAAATGTCAAGTCATTAAAAAAACCCAGATAATACAGAAGTTCTGTTGCATTAGAAAAACTATTGTATTGTGGCCTACATGTTTGTATAGGCCTGCAATAACTGTACCTATGGCTTTTTCATTCCTAAAGACATACTAGATAGGTATTTCTTTTATCAGAGGTCTCACAGGATTGCATGAGGGGAGGGAAGCCTTTTCTTATAGGGATTAATTGATAATCAAATATCAAGCAGGATGTGAAAACAACCAAATCTCCAGGCTCTCCCTGGCTGCATCCCTGGTGGCTGATGGGATTGTTTTTGTTCAGGGAGTGTGGAGGGGGGCTGTTATGAGGCAGGCCTGTTGGTCTCTTTGTCTGTTGTCTCTGACAGTGTCGAGCAACTGAGTGTGCTGTCTTGACTACAGCCACTCTTCACTGATTGTAACAAAATGGTTCCTGCTGTACGCATGTCAGTGCTGTGCTTCACAAAGAGGGCGTATGAATTTATTTTTGGACTGAACTGCAGCACAAACCTGACTATCTAACCGTGCAGTATATTCATACTAATTTTATAACTAGGTTTTAAAATAAATTATTTAAAATAAATTATTTCAAACCATTCTCGCAGTGCAGATTTAATGTTCTTAATAGTTAGACAGATTGGCACCTTGATTCAATTCAAGCACCTTATAAGCGTTTAGACTTGTTGTGCAGCACTATCAAGATCAAAGTTGCTAGTGCTTTACGTGGAATTTCAGTTCCAGGGACTACAGTTTACCCTCTGCATGTTGCGACACAGTGTGTCAGAGTAGGAAATCACTACTATGACAAAATGAGATTTCCAACTTGAGAAGTGCTACTCTTCCTATTTGAGCTGGTTCAAGTCGAGAACTAGTTTAGTAACCATCTCTGCACTTTGTGTTTATTTAAAAAGATCTTTGAAATCAGTTGAATATATTAGTCAGATTTGGACCTCTGTGGTTGTATACCACCACTTGTCTAAGAGCCTGTGATTTCTTCACATTGTTTTCAGAACCTGTTCAGTGCCCTTATAGGCTTTCTCTTTTGTTCCATCTAGGACTGGGTTGTTCTGCCTGCCAGATGTTGTAGGAAAGTCAGAGGAGCCTCTCATATCCAGACAGGAATCTGACATTATGAATGAGGACCCATGCTCCAAGCCAGCCATTCAGTCAGTCCAGCGACCAAAGGATGAGAACACGGAGCCTGACAAGCCGCCTGCCGTCCCCTTACCCATCCCAATACAGCCAGGCCAGCCTACCTACCCTCCCTACTTTGAGGGTGCTCCTTTTCCTCAGCCCATGTGGGTACGTCACACATACAGTCAATGGGTTCCTCAACCTCCACCCCGCCCAATCAAAAGAAAGAAGAGACGGTCTCGAGAGCCTGGCCGCATGACCATGAGCACCATTAGACTGCGACCTAGACAGGTGCTATGTGAGAAGTGCAAGAACACGGTCACCAGCGATGAGGACAGTAAAGATGGGTCAGCTGTGGCCAAGCCTTCCAGGAAGGAGAATGCACCACAGGGGGAGGAGCATGCCAAGGAGGCCCCACCTAAAGGATTCAGGAAGGAAGACGGAGATGCAACAAGAGAATCCAAGAGGCGAGATGATGCTCCATGCTATGAAAGCAAGCGTTGTCGAAAAGAGAGAAAGGAAGATGAGAAGTTCCCAGGAGGTGATGTAGTACCTCACAGCCCGGTGATAAAGATCTCCTATAGCACTCCACAAGGGAAAGGGGAGGTAATGAAAATCCCATCCAGAGTTCATGGTTCTGTGAAGCCCTTCTGCCCCAAGCAGCTGATGCAGAATGGGCTTGGGGAGCATGAGAACGGCCGTGAGCCCAGAAAAGAGGCACGATCTGCTATTGAGTCCATCCGGACTGGCCTTACTGTGTCTATCCCCAAACTCAAACTTCCAAAGCTGACTGATCAGGACATCCCATCACCCAAAATCCGCTTAAAGTCCCGTGGGGATGGTGTGGAACATATGTCTGTGTACGAGGCAGAACTGGTGGGGGAGGCAAGGCGCAGGAGTCCCAGGATTCCTGGATCGGGGCTGGCTCGATCTGAGGACACCGTGGACAAAAATGCCTTGGAACTGTGGTCAGGTGAGGAAACCGAGCGGCATGGTGACCTCACACTCCTCATCAACTTTGGCAAGCGCAAGGCAGACTCATCCAGCCTTTCAGTGTGTAGCAGCGACAGCCTGGACGAGTCCAAGTCATTCAGCTCGGATGGGACATCACCGGAATTGTGCGAGCTGGCACCCGGCGAACATGTTATTGGTGTATCGTCCTCGACAACATCATCATCAGCATCACGGGCCGAAGGTAGGACAGTGCCACCGCTAACTGTGAGGTTGCACACGCGCAGTATGAGCAAGTGCATAACGGAGGAGGGCTATGCTGTAACTGTTGGTGATGTAGTGTGGGGAAAGATACATGGCTTCCCCTGGTGGCCAGCCAGAATCCTGAGCATTAGCGGCACTCGGCGAGAGGAGGATGAGGCAGATGCACCGTGGCCCGAAGCCAAAGTGGCCTGGTTTGGCTCGCCTACCACCTCGCAGCTTTCCGTGGCTAAACTTTCACCCTTCCGTGAGTTCTTCCGGCTGCGCTTTAACCGCAAGAAAAAGGGTATGTACCGGCGCGCTATCATTGAGGCGGCTAAAGCAGTGGGCCACATGAGCTCGGAAATCACCTCACTGCTGTCACACTGCGAGACATAGGTGAGACATCATCTCTACTGTTCTGTTTTCTTTAGATAATTTTAAATGTTTAGACATTTCCAGCACCCTTGTCCAACGGTATGCTTCCATCCTGTGCAACATCCTGTTAGTTTTCTCTGTAGACTTCTGTGGCAAATGACACCAATTGCAGGATGGTGTGAGGTGGCTCGCCATGCAGCAGCAAAGGTTAAGAAAATCAGACCTTTATGTGAATTAGTATGGTGGCCATGTAGTGTTTAGCCAATTGGACAACCCATTGAAAGACTTGTACTTCACTTCTGAACATTATTCCACATTAAGATCCTCATATGAATGTATTATTTGAGAAACTAAACATTACAAATTGCAAATCCTATGAAGCTTGTTAGGCTAATGTTAGCTAGGTTGCCTGCTAGTGAGCTAGCTTGTTTGCTGGTAATTCAGTTCAACTTTTATTGTCATCATATTTATCATGTATTATTAAAAATCGAAATGACTGTGCTAAATGTAGTGGTGCACTATTTCTGTTCAGCAAGCTATAGCTAGACAAGTGTACAGCTGAAGCTCTAAGTAAAACATTCACCTGTGCCTTATCTAACATCACGTAATTCTACAAAATACGAAACAAATTGCTTTTTTCTTACTGTAGTCCTAGGTTTGTGCTCGTGCATCACTGTCGTGCTTCCATGCTACACTAGTTCGACTTTGTAAAGTTTGCAGGTTACAGTCTTCTACGCTAATTTTAATATAAAATGCCCCCCCTGCCTTAGAGGACTTGGAAGTCGGACACTTTCTTTCTCAGTCACTTGACTTTTACGCCTCCTTCTGATGGTGACTCAGGTCATGTTGGGCATAAATGGTAACGCTGACATAAACAGTAAACTGAAGAAAGTCATTGTCGTTGACTCTGGGTATCTGCTAAAGCTAGTGGTGTCGCATTAGGTGCGCTTGACATCATGTGCCATCGACTAGGAAGCAGCTTATACTTCCGGTTAGTTAAAACCGCTAGTGTTCGGTTTGAGACGATATTACCCTTCTAAAATTCATACACTAGACTGTAGAGTGCAAGTATATAGGACGTCATTTGGTACACAACTTTGGTCTGTATTCTCCGATGCGTGTTTTCAGAACAGAAATAACAATGAGTTAATGTACCCCATGCCGCGCGTAGACCATCTAATCGGTAATGAGATTCGTCGACAGCGATTTTCATAATCGATTATTATCGATTAGTTTTTGCAGCTCTAGCTGTGACACATGGTGGCCTAACACACTCTGAGGATAGTGCTATCTGCCCTCTTCCACATATGAGTTCACAGATGATTGTGATTGGCTTGTTTCTTTGTGATTGACGAGAGCATGGGGAGAGGGAGATGACTGCAACATTGAACTCGAACTCGAGCTCTCCTGGCAACAAGGCGAACGCTTTTCATTTACGCCACTCAGGAGCCCATCCCATACCCATTTAAAGCTTGTTGTCATTAAATATATCTAAGCACATGAACTTGATTGTACTGTTAGATGCCAGCAGCAACCCTTTCTGATTATTTGTGATTTGGTTTTGGTTATGCAAGTGTCCTTAGTTTTTGGAGGTTTAGGACATGCCATTATTACTAAAAAATTTTCTGAATCACTCTTGGACAGGAAAAATATATTTATTTTAGGATTAACACATCCATTTTTTTTCCAGTTTCTTCTAAGTCTGTGAATGTTGCTCCAGATCTTGCTAATGTTAAATATTGACTCAGTGATTGTTCTTCTTCAGCCATTTTAGTTGGATAGCATATATGTTTTGTCTGAAAGAAAGGGAGCATGAGTGGGAAGTTGAGGTTTTTATTAAACTGTCTAGTCAGATGATATCATTGGGTCAAATTCTTTTTTTTTTTTTCTTTTTTTTTTCTTTTCTTTTCTTTTCTTTTTCTCTCTCCTCTCCTCTCTTTCGCTTAAATTCACAATGTGCTGATGTGCTCTTTTTTTTTTTTTTTCCTCTTTCTTTCCCCCCTACACTTCAAAGTGGGAAAGCTGGACAAGTATGTGAAATGGAGCTCAGTGACTGTAGACATTGTTATTGGTTAAAATTAATAGCCATATATGGTATGCTTTTAGAAGCTAAAATTGTACATTAATATTATCTTTGTCAGAATGGATAATATATTAATTCTAGCAGCAATACAGACACAAACATAAATGTCCACTATTCTGAAACTATTTTTTCCTAACAATAATATTTTATTATTTCATTAACTGCATTGAGAATATTTCTAAACTAAACTCTGCTGTATGCATTGCTATACTTTCCTACATATATTTTTTCCAAACCAGTTGTTTTTAAAGGTCATTGTGCTCATTTTCTCTTTTGTGACCATTGATGCCCACAGCCCCAGAAAAGCATTATGCGTACAAGGGTGGTGTATGTGTTTTGTGTTTCAGGAGTGAAAGAGGGGAAAGCTGGACTCTGGCTGGATTCAGGACCTCGTGCTCCCCTCCTGTCGTTCCCAACCAGAATGGAGTGCATTTGCTACAGATCTCATGAGTGAAGGTGCTTTTTTTCCCCCCACCCCCACCTGCTTGGAAGGAGAAATCAGCCACCATGCAGAGCAGTTGAGGGCTTGAGGGAGCAAGCAGGCAGGAACATCTGGGAAACACAAGAGAAGAACTCTTCCTCTCCACCTGTTTTTCTACCCTATCAATTTGTTAAGGACTTCTGTTTTAGTATGATGAGTAGCTCAACACTAAATCCGAATGTATTTATTGCCGGTGAAGCACAGGCAACCTTGCTACAGTCTCATACAATCGATCCCACCGCTGCTGTTTTCTGTCGGTGAAGAGCTGCTGCCTGTCAGCGGAGTTACTATAGCTAATGAGTCCATCATGGAGACCAACAGCCAGCCTGCTCTAGTGACACTCACCTAGTCCACTTAGACAGGACAAGACGGACATCCACATGATGGTAAATAACATGGCTTACTCTAAGGTCTCTTTCCTTTTACTTTCAAAACTGAAAATGTGAAACACTTTACTTTTTTTTTTTTTTTTTTTTGTATCCTCTGCATCTAGAGATCGTTGTGTAGGTCTTAAAACATGCAGTATGTCGTCATTGATAGATATATTTTCACCAGAGGGCCGAATTTCTTCAAATGGCCTGTCCCTTTTTCTGTTTTTTTCCCCCCATCATTTATTTTTCATTTTTATTATGTTTTGATGCTCTTTGTCTGAGCGCCTTGGAACTGTGTCATGGCTTGTTTGAGAATCACAGAGTTTCATATGTACTTGCTTTAATTATTTAATGTGTCATGTAAAGAAAAGCACTTTATCTGTACCTTCAGTGGCCTGCTGGACACTCGTACAACGAACACTAATTTAGAGTTTTACGGCTGTGAACAGCGGACAAGCTCTCAGCAGCCTTCTGGTTCCGACTATCACACCCGGTGCCTGGAAAGTGACTTCTTTTCTATCAGGTTTGGACATGGATGAGAAAACAAGACGCTTTCAGGAACTAGTTGTGTACACTGTATTATTGCGGTTAGTCCTTTTTGTCAATCTGTATTTGTTTTCCTTCCCACCACCGTCTCCCTATAAATGAAAATTTCCACTGGAGAAATGGACCGAAGTGTAAACTCCTATGCATCACATCTTTATTAAAGCTTTAAAAACAAACAAAAAAAAAAACACAAACAAACATAAACCTACTGTTATGGTACTATGAATTCCATACCCATGTGCTCTGAGCACCAAGCGGAATTGAAGTGCTTTTACGCTGCAGGTTTGTTGATTTGTTTCTCCTTCAGGTGGAAAAGAAAGGGGCTTTCTAGTCAGCAATTGACCTTTTAGGGCCTTGAGAATTTAAAGAGCCACTTCAGTGAGGGAGCAAGCATGAAAACCATGGGGGAAGGGAGCCAAACCCGAGCGGAGGTATATTTTAAGTTCACTGCTAAGCTCAAAGCATCTCACCACTGCATTTCAATGGTAGGTTCTTGTACTTTTTATGGTTCACTTTTTTTTTTTTTTTTTTTTCCCCTCCTTCCTGTAATGGTTTTGGGAGGGGGACAGTTGTGTGAGTGCCAGTGCAAAGACACCCGACCACTGTCCTCAGATCAGTGGAATTTTTTACATGCTGTACATAAAATAAAATATACAAACAATGCTCTTGCTTGCAGGCTTGTTCTTTTCCAGATTGGAAAGCAAAGTTTCTATTATCTCAACTGGCAACCTGCTGGATGTAAGATGTTGGGATTTCACCCTGTCTGGTTCAAAATTGCAACTTGTGGGAGAACATTACATAATGTGTATGTAACATTACATAATCCACTACATGGATTAATCTTACGGTTGAGAGTGCAGTTGAAGTCAGTTCAGAGAGAATTCAGGGTGATGTCCCAAACTGCACAATCCACGCTAAGTAGTATGCCTAAGTGGTGTACTGACAAACTATTTAGTATGATAATATACAGTTTGGGAAGTATTCATTTTATTGTTACCGTTGCTTCGGTATTCTGTATATATGTATATTTCATACATGAGAATGGGGGGGGGGGAATGTTTTGTGCACATCACATGAATGTCACAGTTACTGAGTGTTAGGTGAAGGTGCAAAGCCTCTTGGAGCCTCTACTGTAAACTTCTAGTGGTTTGCTATATAGGCTTGCATCTATGTCATTATGAGGTGCAGATCCTAGGCCAATAGAGTTCTCTAGCTCTATCTGTAGCTGGCTAGCTAAATGCATGGTTTTGTTCTTTACAATCATCTATGATCATCATTTGTGTATTTAATATGTATTATGTTCTCCAGCTTGTCAAAAAGGTTAAGGCATGGGCTGGGTAGTATAAAACACACAGCAACAATTAATACACATTGGGGCAAGCAAATCCTTCAGATGTCTTACCTCTACCCAGTATAGCACAACCCTTTAGTCACTAGCCAGCTACCATGAGTTCTCAAGCTAAACAACTGAGTAGTGATATAAAGTTCACACTGAGGATAATTCACTAGTTTCCTACCAAATTGGAGAACAAATTAATGACTTGCCTGTTTAGCAAGGGGGGGGAAGCTATAATGAATCACAAACTACTTTTTTTTTTTTTTTTTTTTTTTTTTTTTTTTTTTTTTTTTTTTTTTTTTTTTTTTTTTTTTTTTTTTTTTTTT
>JANDJT010000169.1:12570437-12602023 GCA_024331685.1 Stegophilus panzeri | reverse complement strand
AATCTTTTTTTTTTTTTTTTTTTTTTTTTTTTTTTTTTTTTTTTTTTTTTTTCCCCCTCTTATAGTGTGTTTTTTTTTTTTCTTCAATCTCTACTGTTTATTCTTTCAAGCTTTTACTGGATCTTTCCCCTGATAGGCTACCAGCTCCTGCCTGTCATTCTGACAGCAGAGTTCTCTTGTACCTAAAGTTGTCATGATGAGCGGTCATATGACACAAAAGTACACATTTTAATCCAATTCCAACATGACAGCCTTTATAAAGCTCTAATTTTGAATTACTACTACATGATTGTTAGGGTTACTCAGCAGCTTCTAAAAACTAGTTTTTTGTTTGACATTTTTTAACAAAGAAATCCTGTTGACCTGATACACTGGCTCTAATTTGACTCCATTACACATATGTAGAATTATTTTAGCACTAGTTGGTATAACATCAACAGATATTGATGATATCTTTGCTTACTACTTTTACTATTTTTCTCTTAACTCTTCTTGGATAGCTGTACTTTTTTTTAAGATTGTAGTATGTGACTTTAGGGTTGTTGATTTTGTCTGGTTTCTCCCAAAGAGGGATAAATACTGATCAGACTTAAAATAGTGTCCTCTGCCTTGGTTTCTCGAGGGACCTTAAACGTCTGGTTGCATGGCTTTCTTTGGGCAAATCTGGCCATAGTATATTTCAGTGTGTAAGACTGGAATACATTAGTCTTGCATACTAAATAAGAGAGCGAGCAAAAGTGTTGCAACCTAATGGTGGATTTTATTTGCTTCTTTTTGCATCAGATTTCTAACAAAGAGTCGAGTATTGTGTCTAAATGTTTGGCACTCGGTGTAACACCATAGTTCATTACTATGTAAGCGTTTCATTACCATAAATGCAATTGAGTTTGAACTGACAATTGTTTCATCTTATGACAAACTTGAACTATAGTGTATGTCAGGGGTGACAAACCAGTTTACCATGATGAGCCAGAAAAACCCTCCATATTACTGAAAAGAGCCCAACTACACATGTGTGCAACAGTATCTCTCAATAACTTACAGGCCTTACAACATACATAGTAGTTTTCATGGATATGAACTTTTGTATCAGCTTACCTCATTTCACTCGACTCTATGGGACACCTGGCAGGCTTTTGGCAGGCTTAGAACAGAGCGATGCTTTGATTTCACATGTTTCAGTGTAGAAAAAAAAAACTCCTAGAATCATAGACGTACGTTGACCCAAACATTGACAGTAGTTCTTAATGTCCGATATTCTTTGTTCAACAGTTTGCCTTAACAGCTGAAGGTTTGATACTGCACGTTTTATATTTGTTGTTTTCGGGAGAAAGAATAGAAACATCATCACTGAGGCACTTCTTAACAAATTTCCCATTCATTGTATGTGTGTTGTTTTGTTTTTTTGTTTTTTCATGAGCTATGTTCCATGCCAGTTGATATGATACCAATATGACGGTCTCTGAATGCTTGGTAATCATTTAAAAAAAAAAAAAAAAAAAAAAAAAAACTGAGTCTGAGAAGCAGAATGATGTTTCAACACGTTTAGCTTGTGCTTGCGAAGTTCAATGCCTTTGGGAAATTCCTTGCCGGCATTAGCGTGGAGTGAGGTGAAATGTCGCTCGAGATTTGAAGTCTTAAAATGCGACAGTGAAGTCTGGCATACCAAGCAGAAGGGCTTCCCATTCTGCTCAGCAAAAAACTACAATCCGTCCCATTCAGATCAAAATGTTCTGTGTTCATATTCATATTTGCGCTTAGCTGTGCACTTCCCTGACTCAGCCATTGCCATTCAATTCAGATTGTTTGATTGATGACAGTTTTTTTTTTTTTGTGATTTGTCACGTGAACCAGTTCACGTGTAGCTCACACGTGCACTTTTTTTTTCTTTTCTTTTCTTGTTGTTGTTGTTGTTGTTGTTGTTTAGAAATATTTCCAAATGAGAATTCTGCATAGTTTTAAATGTATACATTTTTGAATATTTAAAAAATTAATGATGTTGTAAACACTGAAAACATGGATGGATGGAAGAGCCGCAGATGACCAGGCGAAGAGTTGCATGCGGCTCGCAAGCCACAGGTTCGCCACCCCTGGTGTGTGTTGTGAATCTAACGTCTTTGCTTGGTTTAATAAAGTTCTGTAAACAACTTTTTTTCCACAACCATATTTAGGCCAGTGAGGAATTCAGTTTCATAATATTTGAATAGCTTCTCTTCCTGGTAGAGAAGCAAAAGAAAAAAATCTAAACTACCCTCATTTTTCCAACTGTCTGGGCACCTTCATCTACATTAAACCTGATGAACCGGTTTGCCGATGAAAGATTTGTTCTGGCTTATTTGCTAAAATTCTCCACGAGTGGTTAGTGCAAGTGGTGGCAAGTATTCAAGATGTAAGTGAGCTCTTCTCCCAAGCCTTCGATTACACTGCCACTAACTCTTCATAGTAATAGTTGGAAATTCCAGAGCCTCCAGGATTGGCAACTGTCAGCAATGTGGGTTTCATAAGCATCAGCACTGAGATTCCCTTTCCTCCCATGAGCAAGGATGACTGAAACTTGACACTGTGCGCTTTAGGACAGCTATGATCCCCATCTCCCTGTCGAGGCTCTGGGCCATCTGTCATATCGGCAAGGGAGGAAGTACTGATTAAATCAAGCTTAATATTCTTCTCCCAAGCCTGTTCTCTTTCTCCCACAGGTGCTGGTCTGCTTCCTGTGAGCACACCTTCCTTTTGCTGATGCATAAACACACACTGCTAGACACACAGCCGCTCAGACCCCTTGGCTCCAAGTATACTTCCTGCCACGGGAGTTGGCACACAGCCGTGTGTGTGTGTGTGTGTGTGTGTATATACTTCAAGTTAAGCCTAAAAACTTAGGCCACATGCACATGGAGACAGTCTAAGAGGCACCGTCTGAGCAATCCATTCCTGCTCCCTACAGATTTCCGGCATGGATTGAAGTTCTTCGTCACCATGACTGATTTCCACCACATTGATCTTAAAGCCTGGCTTCATACCACGGGTTTTTTTTTTTTTTTTTTTTTTTTTCCTTCCTTTTTTTCTTCTCCCCCCCCCCCCTCAATGTTAGTGCAGCCAGATGTTTTCTCTGCATGTTAGTACAGACAGCATGCAGAGATGCACTAATGTTAGCTTTTGGGAGGATGGCAAGTGTGTGAACATCAGTGTGTTGTGTTTATCTTCTGTGCTGTGCATCAGCCAGGCTTCAGGTGAACACTGACTGGTTGTGGCCAGGTGTGTCCAGTTGCATTTTAAATGTGTTTCTTTGGTTGGTTGTTTGTTTTTTTTTTAAATAGTGTTATTTAACAACGAAAAACAAATTTCGAGTCTTTCTGTCTGAGACATTGATCTGTTTTATTAATCTCATTGATTTAACATTTATGTAAGAAGAACTCAGTCAGTGATGGTTCTTCATTTACGTTTTCCACCGCTTTGTGGAGATCTGTGCGTGCTGTGTAGTTTCTCCATTATGTCAAATTTGGGTCTGATAGATAGAGGGGGGAAAAAAGAAAATAGTGATCATGACCCAACTGTTTTGACATGTTAAATGCAACATTAAATTCAACTATAAATTGATAACTATTAACATATTTCTTAATTGTTCCTTAATACATAAAAAATATGGTGGTTGTTGTTTTAAAAAAAAAAACAAAAGTTGATTCATTTCCTATAACAGCATACCCAGTAATGGTTTCCAGTTCCACAATGAAGATAAATTGACTGTTTTTCATTCATTAGCTTCCAACTAAATTATTAACAAATAATTGTCTTACCTGTTCATCAAGGAAAAAACTAAAACTGCAGCATACCTTTCCATTGTTCTCTTGTAGTATCATATGAACCCTCTCACTCATAGGCTCCCATTTGCTTTGTTTATTCTCTCACACTTTTAATCTTTCTCTCTGTCCTGATTGGCTGCTGACTCTTGGCTGTCACTGTTGAGTCTGACTTCTTTTGTGCCTAAGTTGGGGCGTGGAGACGTTTGACGTATCTGTTCTGGTGTACAGGTTTGGGTATAATGTGTTACAAAGTAACATGTTACTGTATTCTAATTACTTTTTCTGATAATGCAGTAATATAATGCATTACATTATACATTTATGTAATTTCATTAGTTACTGATGTCAATAAAATTACGTTACTTGCATTACAAATTTGTTGTTAAGAAAACAATACTAAGTAAAATGTATTTTTAAAATAAATGACGTTTTGCGTGGCTGCCATGGGCATAAGCTGGCCTGGGCATTTCTTTAGCCCCGAATAATTCTCCACTTGGAGCGGTTTGTCACTCCATAACTGAACGTCAGTAAAAGAAGACTGACATTTTATATCTTCCATTAGCCTTCTGGATTGTCCATGTGAACTTTAGCAAACTGGAGATGGGCAGCAATGTTCTTTTTGGAGAGCAGCGGCTTTCTCCTTGCAACCCTGCCATGCACACCATTGTTGTTCAGTGTTCAACTGATGGTGGACTCATGAACATTAACATTAGCCAGTGTGAGAGAGGCCTTTAGTTGCTTAGACGTTGCCCTGGGTTCCTTTCTGACCTCATGGACTATTACACAATTTGCTCTTGGAGTCATCTCTGTTGGTCGACCACTCCTGGGGAGGGTAACAATATTCTTAAATTTCCTCAATTTGTACACTGTGTGTCTGACTGTGGATTGGTGGAGTCCAAACTCTTTAAAGATGGTTTTGTAACTTTTTCCAGCCTGATGAGCATCAACAACTCTTTTTCTGAGGTCCTCAGAAATCTTTGTTCATGCCATAATACACTTCCACAAACATGTGTTGTGAAGATCAGACTTTGCTAGATCCTTGTTCTTTAAATAAAACAGGGTGCTTACTCACACCTGATTGTCATCCCACACCTGCCTAATTTCACCTTTAAATTGGCTCCTAATCCTAGAGGTTCACATACTTTAGCCACTCACAGAAATGGAATATTGGCTCATTTTCCTCAATAAATAAATGACCAAGTATAATATTTTTGTCTCACTTGTTTGTGTTCTCTTTGTCATATTTATGCAGATATATAAAAAATTCTAAAGGTTTCACAAACTTTCAAGCACCACTGTATATTTTATTGGTCTGATACTCCTAAAATAGTGACAACACCTGAGGCAAGTTTTATGATAAATCCAGCTTTTTTTGTAGTGTATTTTTGTAGGTTTGATAGGTTTTGAAAGTAAAGTAATTAATAAATCTGATTACTTTTTACATGCAGTAATCAGTTATGTAATCAAATTGCAATTTTAGTAGTAAAAGTAGTAATTAGTAATCTGTAGTGGATTACTTTTTTTTGAGTAATTTACCTAACACTGCTAGTGTATGATGCCATTTTCTGCCCACAGCCCCGATACAGCACTGACTCAGAATTACAGTATTGAGTGGGCAACTCATAGAAGCTTAGGTACAATACATTATTCAGTATTTTAATATACTGATTCAGTAACGTGTTTTTGTTGTTGTTCATTTTTAACCAAAAGTTCTTTGCAGTGCAGATTTAAGACATTTTAAGGCTGTTCAAAAGGATCTTGCCTTGAGATTTTTTCACCTTGTGTTCATCAACATGCCACTGTCCATTATTATCCTTTGGCATGTTTGATTGGAGCTAACCAGTTAATGGCAGCATCCCTACATACATGCAGCAGTCATGCTTTATGAAGAGTCTGCTCTTTGAGCCCTTAACTCCAGCAAACTCCTCATTATGGTATGAAACACGTAGTAAAACAGGATATCGGCTTGTGTTTTATTCAGACGTGGGAAGTTACATCCCTGATTACATGTCAAGTGCTTGGTGAGAGGGCTGCTTGCTTAATGAAATAATTTTAGAGCCTGAAATCAGCATCATGAAGATTCATTTCGAGATGAAAGTGTGAGCTACTGAAGAGTCTTCATGCTTATTCTGCAGAGGTTCATCCTGGGGTGTTAGTTTTCATATAATTGTCAGTGAGGATTTAACATTCTTACAAGTCCTTTTACAGACATCAGTGAAGTGCAGTACTATAAACTTGGCAGACTAACAATGTAGAAGTTATCTATCTATATATTTAGTGTACAGGAAAAGTAAATCAAGCTGTGGCCTTGACAGAGCAGAGCCAGAGCTTTGGCAGAGCTCCAAGTCTCTTGACGCATCTGTCTTTCTTACTCCTCATTCTCTTCTTTGTCTGTCTCCAAAATGGCTGCTAAGCATGCTTTGCTGATCTGACATATGGATCTGACCGATCATTGGGGCCTTATTGAGCCTGCCTTTAGTAGCCACTCTGAGTGATGCTAAAAGTCCTGTCTTGGGCTTAATGCAGTATTGATCACTTTCACCTTAATGCAGATGAGCTAAGAGGAATACCCAATACCACATTAATTACTTTTAATTGAATATATTAGTAAGAGGATTTGGCATTATCCCCTATAATATAACAGAATAATTCCCTTTACATGGTTACACCATCTACAGACATGCTAACTTACCAAAATAGAGTATGTTAGCATGTCTCTAGACAATAGAAAATATAAATACAGTCAACCATGTAGAAGGAATTATTACTATAATTCCAGAGTACAGCGTTTCACAAAGTAAGAAAGAAAGACTTGTACAAGTGAATCGTGGCTAGGAAAGTGTCCAAGTGTTACACAAGGTACTGAAGTGAAATGTTTGTCTGCCTAAGACAGCTGGAAGAACAATGATGGTTACCCCACTGTGTCTTAGGAGGGTATGTGGGTGCTTGCAGTCAGTCCAGATTTTTAATTTGTACTAAACAAATACACACCCATCCCTCTCTGCTGTAAACTCAGACATCCACCCTTGTATGATCACAAACGTGGTTCAAATATTAACATAAACTAGAAGATTGGGTAAACAGAGCAGGCCGCACCTTAACGAATCCTTCTGGGTCATGCGGGTTTAGTTGCAACCCAGGAAATGGCGAGGCTCCTTGTTGCTTACTACATTGTCCTGTGGTTAAAATGAGTCTGTGTGTGTTTAGTGCGATGGAGGAGGAGATGTACTGAGTGCTTCGTTCTCTTCAGCATAGGCCTGCTGCCTTAGGCCACACACAACATCTGTCAGTATGTTAAGAGAGCCAGAGAAAGAGAGAGTGTTTCCCAGCCCCCTTTTTCCCCAGGGTGTTGCTCCAGCTTTTTTGGTGGGGGGGATGGGAGCCTGTTTGGGATGTCAATCTGAACTGCATGTTTTTAAGTCTCTTTTTGCCAGCTAGCACACATATAGACTAACCTTTATATTTCACCACAACTCATTATAATTGTGCCTTTCTTTGCACTGACATTTTCTTGCATGTCTTGAAAAGGTCAGTCCAAAATCAGTATCAACCCCTTCTTTGGTAGAGAAACATAGCCTTTATTTAAAGACATCATCTCATCTTGGTCTGGTTTCCTTTTTTTTTTTGTCCTTCATCTCTCCTATCCAGTTGGCACATGTTGGTTTTGGCAAGGTTCCTGTGTTTAAAGTTGAAATGTCAACATGGAGGTCACTTCATCCAAAAGAAACACACAAAGCAGTCGATGGTTATTCCATGGTCTTTTTTTTTTCATTGACCTGAGCTCAAACACTTTACATTAAAGTGAAGCATATGTAGATATGAATAGCTTCATTACTTTATATGAGCCAGCTGTATCCTGCAGTTCCACTAATGAATCACACTGTGTTTGATGGTTATAGTCTGTTGTCATTATGTGGTTGATGGAGAAGGCCAATAAGATGGGAGAATTTCCATTTCTTTCCACAGATGTGAGCTCAGCACTTCCGTGGCTACAGAAAATGATGATCTTTTCATTAGGAATGGAGAGATCTCAGCAAAGTATGTATCCACATGGGTGGAGAGGTGCTGCTAGATCAGCGCTGCTATACATATATATGTAAATATACAGTATATGTAAAAGGATTTTTCTTTCTTATGCTATACAGGTTAATCACTATTACTGACACAGACAAAACAAGATGGTGGAGAATAACAAGTAAATACATAGTTTTCTTTTTTCCTTCTTCTTCTTTAGTATCTTAACCTGGGCAGTGGATCTGGACCCTATCCCGGGAACACTGGGGGCAGGCAGGAATACACCCAGGATGTGACAGCAGTTCATCACAGGATTCTATCCACACACATCTTTTTGCCACTTATTACCTGGTTGCTCTCAGATCCTAATGTGACTTAAAAAGGCAGTAATGACTAATATGGCACACCTGAGCTCTGTTTTTGTGTGTGTGTGTGTGTGTGTGTGTGTGTGTGTGTGTGTGTGTGTGTGTGTTTTAACACTAAACCAATACTGGGTAGGACCCCACTTTGCTCTCAAAACAGCCTCAATTCTTCATGACATTGATTCCACAAGATGTTGGAAGCATTCCTTTGTGATTCTGGTCCATGTCGATATGACTGCATCACGCAATTCCTGCAGATCTTTCAAGTGCACTTTCATACTGCGAATCTCCTGTTCTACCACATCCCAATGGTATTCTATTGGATTCAGATCCAGTGACTGGAAAGTCCACTGAAGAACACTGAACTCATTGTCAGGTTCATGAAACCAGTTTGAGATGGCTTGTGCTTTGTGACATGTTGCATTATCATGCTCAAAATAGCCATTAGAACATGGGAAAATTGTGGCCATGAAGAGATGCATATCATCAGCAATAATACTCAAGTAGGCTGTGGCATTCAAGCAATGAGTGATTGGTATTAATGGGCCCAAAGTGTGCTAAGAAAACATTCCCCACACCATTACACCACCTCCACCAGCCTGGACTGTTGACGGAAGGCAGGTTGAGTCCATTCATTCATGTAGTTGGTGCTAAATTCTGACCCCATCATTTGTGTGCCTCTATAGAAATCGGGATTCAACAGACCAGGTTAAATTTTTCTGTCCAGTTTTGGTGAGCCTGAGCCCACTGCAGCCTCAGCTTTCTGTTCTTGGCTGACAGGAGAGGAACCTGAAGTGGTTTTCTGCTGTTCTAGCCCATCTACCTCAAGGTTCAACATGTGCATTCTGAGATGCTTTTCTGCTCATCACAATTGTATAGAGTGGTTATCTGAGTTACTGTAGCCTTTCTGTTAGCTTGAACCAGTCTGGCCATGCTCTGTTGACCTCGCTCAACAAGCCATTTTTATCCACAAAACTGCTGTTCACTGGATGTTTTTTCTTCATTGCACTGTTCTGAGTAACCTCTACAGACTGTTGTGCATGAAAATCCCAGGACATCGGTAGTTATAGAAATACTCAAACCAGCCTGTTTGGCACCAACAGTCATACCACAGTCAAAATCAGTGAGATCACATCTTTCCCCATTCTTATGATTGATGTGAACATCAATCTAACTGCTAGCCCGCATCTGCATGACTTTATGCATTGTATTGCTGCCACCCGATTGGCTGATTAGATAATTGCATGAGTGTATAGTGTTCTTTTTTTTTTTTTTTGTAGGAATGTATCATAACACCTTAAAATACTGATGCCATTTTAAGCATTTTAAAATGCTCAAGTAATAACCATTTAAATCTCATAGTGTTCAGTCAGCCTAATCTTCTGAAAAACATACATGCATTTTGAACCAGTGCATGGTTGAATTTCATATGATTTCATGCTAATCATAAAGAAATCATAAAAGGGATACAAATGCTAACCTTGCCTCATCCCTAACCTCAGTCTCTGGTTCTTTTCATACCACTGGTCGTGATTTTGTGAGAAGTGTGAGATCATGTCTCAATTCAAGTCTAAATATGTTAAAATCAGTATTGCGTGGACTTGTTTTGCTCAGTGGATAGTAACAAAAATCGCTCTGATATTTATAAATGCTAACCATCAGCAGACTGGCTCGATTCCAGTCTGTGGTGTGTTAGCTGTGGTTTGGGGAGATTTTCATGGGTGGAGATGAAATGAAGCTTTGGATGAGCAGAAAATCTAGTGGAAAATTGGATCCACCAATCCTCATATCATCAACATCAGCTCCAAGTATCCATCTAGCTTCAGCACACATGTATGTACACAGACACACCCTATCAGATTCAACATGTCCTTGATGATATTTGAAGAGTAATTGTGAGCTCAGTGTGTGGAAGATACGTTTAGCATTAATGCAGATTTGCTTCCTCTGAGTTCATTTGGGATTCACTGACTTATTTCCAAGGCAGTCAGTGTTAATCCTTAATATGTGTTGTGTCGTTTGTCAGTTTAGAATGAATCTGGAAGATTTAGTTGTGTTTTGGGTCCATATGAAAACACACAGACACATCTGCTCCAGATGGTCTGTGCTCCTTTCATTAAGCCAACAGAGCAGAACAAAGCTGTGCATGCACATCAAAACCTGTCAGACAATAGCATAAGTGCACAGCTCTGCAGCCTCTCCGTGGTGAATAAAAACAGCACATGCACCAGGTAGCCAAATCAAAATGATCGAACCACGTTGCCCCATCAGTAGCATTTAATCAACCTGCTGTTTAGATTGTGATGAGTGTAACTGAAGAGGCATGTCAACAAGTCAAGTATTTAAACTACCATTGTTCAGCTTCACTCACACTGATTACAACATTGGCCTGTGTGACTTTATATAATAATAATAATACATTTTTAGGAATGTAATAAAATGTAAAATGATTAATCATAATGTCTGATCCACTAATTAATACCTTCAAGCAATATCAGTACTGGTGGCTTAGTGGTTAGCACGTTTTGCCTCACACCTCTGGGATTGGGAGTTTGAATCCCACCTCTGCTCTGCGTGTGTGGAGCTTGTATGTTCTCCCAGTGCTTTGGGGGGTTTCCTCTGGGTACTCCAGTTTCCTCCCCCAGTCCAAAGACATGCACTGTAGGCTGATTGGCATTTCCAAGTTGTCCGTAGTATGTGAATGTATGTGCGATTGTGCCGCGCATGCTCCACCATGCCTTTTGCCCTGAGCTACCTTGGATAGGCTCCAAGCTCCCCCGTGACCCAGTGTAGGATAAGTGGTATGGAAAATGGATGGATGGGTTATTGTAACATTTATTGTAGATGTTAAAACATTGTTATGGCAGTAATATCTAACACCAGACATCATGTTTTCATACAACATGTTTAGATGATTTCAGTTTAATTAAATATTTTTTTTTATAAAGTTTGATTTCAACATCATAATGCTTTTAAAACAGATATTGTCATGAAGAACGCACTCACTCACTTTCAGTAACCGCCAATCTACCTACTGGCATGTTTTTGGGAAGTGGATCAATCCGGGCACCCTAGAGCTGTGAGGAGGCGATGCTACCTTCTGTACCACAGTGCTGCCCTGTCACAAAGCAGCTTTACAGAAATTTGGGTCTAGATCGTTATAATAATCCTGTCAAAATTGACTGTTAAAAAGGAAAAGTTCACTGATCCAGACTAAGGAAGAAACCTTTAAAAAAAAAAAGAACCAAATTCAAAGGAGGAATTTAATTTATTATTTATTTATTAACTATTATTTATTAAATTTATCATTGAACTAGTACAATGAGATTGAAGTTGCACTTCCCCATCAAGCTCTGTTATGTTTACATGTTAAATAAAAAAGCAGAGGAAAGACCAACAATACTCATTGTGTTGAAAATATACAGGAAGAAGAGTCTGAATGTGAGCATAACACTGGTATAAGTGAACTGAAACAACTTAGAATCAATATTTTATGAAATTTGAGAGGAATTGTACATCCAAATGGATCCAAGCAGGAGGACCAGGGGTAGAGTTTCAGGATCATACACCAGTGTCATATCATGAAAATCCAGATTTCCCTGTTCCAACACACCTACTGAACTTGGTAATTAATTGGTAAGATGAATCACGTGTATCTGCGCAGGGAAAGTTTCAGTTAAATCTGCAGTTCAGATTAGTGGTGATTTAAATGTGTGTGTGGCGTCCCAGTCCTGCATCACACCCTGCTGTGGATGTTAGGGTTCCAGCTGCCCCATCTGTGAAGTGTGGTGCCTCGTGGGTGGGGATCAGGACTACTCCTGCTTATCCTCTAATCTATGATCATTATCACATTACTACTGCTAGAGCTAGCTGCAAACATACCTTTATCCATCCCATTCTGCTCACTACTTAGCAATGGATCTTCACCATTTTCCTGATCAGATCCTGACCATCTTATCTGATCTAAAATCAGTTACTATTGCAACATGTATTTTTAACTCTTTTTACCAGAGGCCAAAACATTGGAATTTCCACCTGATTTGCGGTGCCTGTGTTCAGCATTGAATTGATTTGTGATGTCACACTCCAAAGTAGTGGTTAATGGCTCATATGAAAGTAGACACTCAGGGCATTAAGAATTTGTAGTTATCTCTAAGTATTTGGTTTTTTTTAATATAGACTACTAGGTTTATATATTAGGATTTTATTGTGGCAGTTGTATACAATGTTTTACTGTCCATTTTTATCTCTGTACCAGTGTTATTGTGAAGAGGTGTGAATTGTTTACCCTGCAGGGGGTTCACACCCCTCCTCTTTCCCATCACCATGCTCACAAGCAGCTAAACACAGAGTCACGATAATCTACACACAGAAAACCAACAGTGTCCTGATTAATCTTATAAAAGTCTATAAAATAAAAAAAATATATTAATTTGATTATACTGATTGAAAATGTCGGATAATTCGATTCAGCTGAATGGAACACCAGTGTACTGCTAGAAATGGTTAAATGCAAGATATACAGTATCGTATTATCTGACAGGCAATGTTACCAGTATTTTCTGGGAAATTCTTTCACGTTTTTTGACGCAGTTTGAAAATATGCCATGGCTGGCTTTATCTGTTTTGGCTTCATGTGTCTATTCAATTCAATTCAATTTTATTTGTATAGCGCTTTTAACAATGGACATTGTCTCAATGCAGTTTACAGAAATATATAAACACGGGATACAGATTTTAAATGTGTGAATTTATCCCTATTGAGCAAACCAGTGGCAACGGTGGCAAGTAAAAACTCCCTAAGATGATATGAGGAAGAAACCTTGAGAGGAACCAGACTCAGAAGGGAACCCAACCTCATCTGGGTAACAACGGATAGTGTGAAAGTAAAAGAACGTTCATTATGGTTTTTATATGAAGTATGTTTTTTTGAACTAGTCCACTATTCACTAAAGGAGACTTGAGTGTAAAATTGTATGTGGAATTGCAGCCCTAAGGCCATAGTAGCAACCGTAGTCCCAGCAACCACCGCAAGAATGTTGAATTGAGGTCCAAAACCATTTCCATGGTACTTCAAGCGGCACCAGCCTCAGCAGTCTCCAGGCTGCACTGCTTGGGGTCGTCCTCAGTGGCAGAATGTAGCTTCCAGCTGATGAAAGCTCCATCCAGAAGTAGGGCATCAGGATGGATCAGGCAGGTCCAGAGAGCAGAAAGGGTCAAGATCACTGACATAATATCATATGTGGCTCGACAGAAGGAGAGAGGGAGAGATTGTTGGGTATCTATTTGTTAGGTACCTATAGTTTAGGTATAGAGATTGTTAGGTAGGTGTCTATTAGCCTGTAAATTGGCAGGTGACTAAATTGGGGAGGAAAATGGGGGAAAAGAAATCCGTCATGTACATACAGTATTTGGCCTCTTTTTTTTTTTTTTTTGGCAGCTGTATTTTTAATGGTTCAAAGCAGAACCTTTTAAAAGCCTCCTTTCTGGAAAATGCAAAAAGCTGAACATATACTGTGTGTACTTTTAAAGTATTGTGAATACAGTAATAGTAATACAGTACAAAGTATGTAGAATAATGCATTTGATGTCTGATGCCAATGAAGCTACTAACAAACAGCTAGCCGGCTAGTTAACTGATAGTAAATTGACTCGTATTTGTCACCGGTTGATCAAGTGGGATTTCAGTATTAGAGTCTCCACTTGCACTCGCATATTTTTAGCAATTTGTATGAAAAATAAAATGTAAAAATCAAAACTACATTTGTTTATCACTTCGATTAGCTTAACTCATAGGTTCTGCGGGTAAAGGATTCTGAGTGCCTCACAGAGTAAATTTAGTGACATCACTAACTAAGCTGGTACTAGGCTTACAGCCATTTGTATTTTTTATTCTTTAATTATTCAGAACCCTCATCATTTTAGAGAGGACAGTTCTGCACTTATACTCCTCTGCATCATTGTCCTCTCACAGATCAGTGAATACGAGAGCAGTGCATGCCTGTAAGCTGAGTCTGGACAATGTCACTCAGTTGATTAGAGGCTATTAACTCAGGTACGGAAGGAAATGCCATAACAAGGAGTCATCTGTCTTTCTGCAGTATTCCCTTTTCACATAGTATACCTGCACACAGATATGCATATCATTCTTCTAATGGAAGGTGAAACCTTTGATGCTACGGAAAAGGGAATTTACTTTTCTTCCCATCAACTGAATTCATAAATCTCCACTGAGGTAATGAGCCTATATGAAAATAAGAACAAGACAAGTTCAAGGAAGGTGATACGAATTGCTGCCACATATCAGAAATGATATACCATCTGTCCTAGCTCATTTCCTTGACATGAGACAGAATCTGTCTTGGGTTGTCTCTGTGGCTTGCATAGCAGACATAGTGAAAGGAGACAAGCCACTTTAATTTGTCTTGTGTGCCACACTGAGATTCTTCACAGCTGGTTTTTAATTTAAAAAAATGTATTCTGCAGAATATTCTGCTGATAGTGGTGCTGAGTCTCACAAATCTCACTGAGCCAGAGTCAACACAATGGTGTTTAAGAATATTTTAAAATATCTGAATTGAATCACCTAAAGTTACAGTTTTTAAAAAAAAAAAAAAAAAAATCAGATACTGAATACTCAGTGCTTTTCAACCTCATTTCTATCTACCACATCTGTAGGCTATGTGTGATTACCACAGAGAAGAATTACAGCATGTTTCCCTGTATTTAGAAAAGAACAGGAAACCTTTACAGTGACTTTAACATTGTTGATCATATTTTTCATTTGATTGAGCTTGCCTGACAGATTGTTGCCAGTTTGTTATAGATTCTTCACAGGCTAAAAACGTGGCATCCCATATGTTTCTGTATTCGGCCCCCTATTATTCATTTCTTCCTGCTTACTCCCTGCATAAGCAGTCATTAAGCAGGACTGTAAACTGTTCCTCATACAAGACTAAACACTCATACAAGGCACAGACATTTTCTTCTGTTAAAATCTGATTTAACAAACAAACAAACAAACAAAAAAAACCCCAAACAAACAATTAAAAAAAGAAGAAATATTGATTTTGCATACTACCACAGTCATGTTAATGGCTACTCTGGGAAACCTATAGCTGCAATTAAGGACTTGGTGTAAAAATACATGTTGATTTATTATTTCATTCTCATGTAGATAACATCTATAAAACTGCATATTACAATTGGACAGATATAGCCAATATAAGACATGCTGATTCTACATGATAATGATGGGAAAACTAGTACATTGTTTTATAATCTCTATATTAGGCCATTGTAATTCATTGCTGGTTTGCTGCCCTGCGCTCTCTTTAAGTCAGCTTCAGCTATTTCAGAATGCAGCAGGCTTTGCCCTTACCATGAACAGAAATTCACAGCATAAAATATTTCTAGATGCAGTGAGTTCCACGTTGACTTCAAAGTCCTTCTTATATCATTCAAAGATCTAAAATGGTTTAACTCCAGAATCTCCAGAAGCACTATAGTCAAGTCAACACAGATTGTTCAGTTAAAGGCATTTGTAAATCAAGCTCTATAACTGTATAGTTTATATTTTTGAAGATAAGACTTCTTTTTACAGTGAAGAATCTATGGTACTGTGTTACCAAATTATTTCTTTGTGTCTGATGGGATATAGATACCACAAAAACATTGGGAACATGTATGTGTGCATAAATAGCTGGAGTTGCTCCAGTGTCTGAAAATTGAATAAAACTAATAAGGAATAGCTTTAGTAAGACATTATCGAAGACATTTATTGTTAGAGTTGTAGTTTGTGTCATGTAGTTGTGTATTTATAGAATATTAGAATTCAGCTGCTGTGATTAGACTAACAATTTGAATCTTGCCTCCATCCTGTGTGCGCGGAGTTTGCATGTTCTCCTCGTGCTTCAGGGGTTTCCTCCGGGTACTCGAGTTTCCTCCCCCAGTCCAAAGACATGCTGTAGGCTGACTGGCGTTTCCAAATTGTCTGTAGTGTGTGAATGTGTGTTCTTTTGTGCCCTGCAATGGGGTGGCACCCCATCCAGGGTGTCCACTGCCTTGTGCCCCGAGCTCCCTGGGATAGGCTCCAGGCTCCCCACGACCCTGTGTAGGATAAGCGGTATAGAAAATGGATGGACATACACTACAGGAGTGGTGGGTAAAGATTTGGTTGAAAAATGCTGGAGTATTTTTGTTACTGATGTATCTTATAGATTGTTGAAAACATAAGCCACAATAAATGAGCAGATAAATAATCAAGAGGTAGGATTCTCACTAAGCTTTTCTCAGTAGAGATATGATGTGTCAAAATGGCAAGCCATGTTCCCTGTAGGCTTCTGGTGATTGGATAGCTGCATGGGCCTGTGACAGCATCATTGCTTCTCTCTAATCGACAGCTGCAGGCTCATTGTCCCAGCAGGCCTCTATACTGCCAATCAGCCACCGGTAATAATAAATTCAGCTTTAGTATGGATTTAGTGCCAGGAACTCGTCAACCGAAAGCTCTCACCTGATTATTTGAGAACATTACAATGGAGTAATGTGATATATACTTTTAACATTTCAAAACCCTACTACAGATCGGTAACAAGGTAATATCTGCAAAGAGATGTTGCTTTTCAGCTTATGGGTGCAAACTAATTTTATTAGGCAATTGATTTTTCTAGTCATATTACATGAAAATATTTGTAATATTTGTACTTCCATGGAAAATAATATTTTAACATTCAATTTACTGACTGTGACTCATTGTCTCTAAACGGATTTTAGCACAAAACTGGCAATGGAAAGCAGAAAGTAAATGTTTGTTACTTTATATTACTATATTCTAAGCGAAGTCACATTGAATGTGTCTGAAGCCCCACTGTAGCTCATATTAAAAAGAACTAAACCATTTTTGCTGAGAGAACATGCTATAAATTTGAGGTCAGATTTGAGGTCAGGCACGTTTGGAGAGAAAAGGCGACTGCATATGAGGAAAACCACCTAATACACATTGTAAAATGTATAAGTGTAAAACTGATGCTTTGGGATTGTTTTCCTTCTGCTGGTCCACAGGGTCTTGTGAAGATGGCTAAACATATTTCAGTGCAAACCGTGGTTGCCTCTGCCAGGAGGTTTAGACCTGGCCGTAGACAAAGCTTTCAACAAGGTGAAGCCAAGAAAGGAGCCGAGAAATACTTCTAGATTAACAGAGAAATGGTTAAAGAAACACAAAATCAATGGTTTGCAATGACAGGTTTACTAATTATTTTAGTATATGTAATTCATTTAGGCTTTCTGGGCTTATTTTTTTCTTTTCTTCCCCCTCTTTATTCAGCGAGACAATGTTGCAGCTTCAGCAAGTAAATAATGCGTCCCTGCTCCTCCTATCCCTTGTTTGCATTTCCATTTTATATTCCCTACTAACTGAAATATAATCCACCCTGCTACAGTATAAGACATGGATATTACAAGAATCCACCCTGCTATGAATTAGCTGCTGGCTCAAGTGCTTTGCTTTCTAATGTGATTTACAGAGAAACTGAATGTCTTGCTTATTCCTGTGCTTCTCTATTGCTCCCACCAGGCCACACCACTGTAATTTCAAGTTAATGAGTAACATGGGATGAATGCAGGGCTGAGAGGAATAACAAACACACACATTCTCCCTGGCCTTTGCTTTAAAGAGTTGCCACACCTTGATGAGAGCTTATAGAGGAGTACAGCGATGTTGTTTGAACATAAAATAAGGCTCCTGTTCTCTTCAGTTTTTTTGGAAGACAGTGTCCTTGGCAGAGCTTAGTCATGTGTGCATGCGCATGTGAGCGAGGGAGTGTGTTGGGTGATTCGTGTGTGTGTGTGTGTGTATGTGTGTGTGTGTGCGCAGAGTCACAGCGCAAACCTGCGCCGTAAATATGGAGTGATTCATCTGGAACAGAGGCAACCCAAATGTGTGTGCAAAGTCCATGTGGGTTTATTCAGTTCATAGTTTAAGATCAGTTCATATCAGAGTCATCCACCTTCTCTTCTCTGATTCTCGCATTACTGTGTGCTCCACACATTATTCACACACAGTAGTCACACATGACTGTACTATTTACTGTACAAACATCTTATACCTCTCTGGGAGAGATGAAGATTTGAGTAATTAGTGTAGTTTTACTCCTTTTCCAGTCTGGCTGGAGTTGTTCTTTCTGTTAGTGAGATCACATTCTGAGTGGTGGAATCAGTTCATTAAACATACATTTTGAAGTCTTGCGAATTTATGTTCACATGTCTTCTGTTTTACTATTTAAACTCTTTTAGTATTTTCGTTACAACGGTTTAATATATAGTGGACTCAATAGTTATTTATCGGTCTCATTCAAACTACTTTTTTTTAAATAACAATATTTTCTCTCAGAAATATTGTGGCAAAATGATTGATAAATATAAGGTATATTTAAATAAATGCAAACACATTGTGATTCTTGAATTGCTTCCAGTCTTTCTAGTGATGATACTAAACCTGGAGAGGAAGATTTTGGTTTTACCCTTCTGGTTTGTTTGCTCTAAACTCACTTGTTCTTCTCCACTGCACAATGATGAAACCTTTGAAATTTCCCAAAAAGGTTATAGCGAGCATTCTATAATTATTCAAACTAGCCCATCACAGCAAGATTTACCAAGGTGTTCAGTTTCAGATCATGACATTGACAACTGCAATAATAATAATAATAATAATAATAATAATAATAATAATAATAATAATATCATCGTTATCATAATCAACATCTTACTGGGGAAGCAAGAGGGATGGCCATGGTTCATGCCAGGGTGACACTGGCCACCCCTGGACATCCTTTAGCTACACCCCTGGACTGCATACAATGAAAAAGCAGCTGATACCCCAGTGTAAATCATAGTGGTAGATCACTGATTCATTAGGGCTATTTTACAGCTAGTGATTCAGGGGCTCTTAGGAACATTGATGGCATCATGAATACCATGATATTTCAGACCAAACAGCCCTGCCTCTGCTAGGAGGTTTAGACTTGACCAAAGATGGACCTTTCAACAAGATGGTGAGCCAAACACACTTTTAATGGAAATGGTTAAGAAACACAAAATCAGTGTTTTGAAATGACCATCTCAGTCTTTGAATTTAAACATATTGAACACCTGAAGTCTGAATTGAAAAGAAATATCCACATGCACAAACAAAAGGAATTAAGTGCTGTTATTCTCTCCCAGGCAGAGAGATGTCACAAATTATTATCTGTAAGATGTTAAAGAAAGATGTGGAAAAAAGATTTAAATAAAATAATACAATGTCCTTGTATGTTTTAGCTCAAAATAGTACTTTTTGTGTATGTTATTCTATTTATATATGAATAATTGCTCAAACATACAAGGACGTTGTATTATGTTTTAGAAGACACTGTATAATTATTGAATTAAGTAAAGATATGGCCCGTTGTGTGGATATGTCTTTCTGACACAGCTGTAGAAACATGTGTTAGGGTTTACTACTTACTTAGTTTTTTAAAGAAAGTTTCAAGGTTCAAAAAACCAAGTGTGTATGTGTAGGGTTTTTTTCCCCAGAGAAAATTCAATATACACACACACACACACACACACACACACACACACACACACACTTTTAACCGTCTACAGTCTGTGCTTTGAATATCTTTTACGTGACTCAAAAACCTGAGGATCAGTGTCTAAAACACATCATATTACATTTACTAAACTAAGACTAAACAGTGACATTACACCCTGTATGATGCAGTCACATTTAAACACTGACAATACAATAATGACCTTGCTCCTTTTGTTATATAGTTATCTTAAATACATTAATACTAACATGATATCATGTGTCACACTGTGACACTTTACATTCTGACTCTGAACCTTGTCGACAGTCAACATAAATAAGTCTAAAAGAATAAAATTAGTCATGTGAAATGGTGACTTTGGGATAAGTGTGTAAATGCCACCCTTTGAATGTTACTAAGTCATGGGACAATTAAATGCAGCTAAGCCCTTTTCAAAAGCCTTCTGTTTCCTTTTTGTCTTCAAGCTTATAAATAGCAAGTGCTGCTTTAATTAAATGAGATATTTTGTGCTACGGTAACAAGATTAAGGATTTATCATTGTGGTATTCCAAACACTTTCCTGCCTAGGTCAAAAATGCACAAATGTTCTAAAAGTAGTCTTAATTTCATGTGTTAATTTTTCATTAATGTGTTTCCTGTTAGTTTGTATACATCTGTGTTGTCCAGTGTGTTCACGGGATCAGTGATGTGACTGAATGTGTTTAATCAGGAAGGGAGTCATAGCAGATGTGAGGCGTAATTAAGTGGACATGGACTTAGTGTTCCGGACTTAATGATATCAGAGGAAAACACATGGTAGAGGGCCTAGATAGGTGTGTGTGTGTGTGTGTGTGTGTGTGTGTGACTTTGTGCATGTACATTAAAATTTACACATGTATTTCTAATTGTCTGATGGTTTATTATGGCGAAAGTTCGAGGCAGCAGGTAGCTTTGCCTCCTCATAGTTCCAGGGTCTCTGGTTTGATGAACTCAGATTACTGTCTGTGTTATCCAGTCTCCTCCCACCTCATATAACAATATAGCTGGATTGCCTATTCTAAATTGTGCTAGGTGTGAATGTGTGTATGTGCCCTGTGATGGACTGGTCCCATCCAGGGTCTAGGCTCTACCATGAGTCTGAGCAGGATAAATGGTTGATGAAGTGTTATTAATTTTTTGTTTGTTTTGTTGTCTAATTTTTTAATATTCATTATTATAAGGGCATGTTACACCAATCTAACATCAAGCAAACTTCAGTTCTGCAGTTTGTATCAGCTAAACTGGCTCTTCCTGAGCTACATGGCTGCTGAAGGAAATTTGACAGATTCTTGTACCTGCTGTGGATCCAAATCATCTCAACACTGCCATCTTATGGAGCAACATGTGAACTACATTAAAGGTAGTCGCTTTTACATGCGATTTACCCGTAGACCTTACAGTTTAGTGCAATATTTTGCATCCTTCTTGTTTTCTGACTCAAACAAAATACTTTCGTTTTATACTTTATCTGCAAAACAGAATTCCAAGTTCATTTAATGATGTTTTGCTATTAATCAACACTATTCAAATATGGCCTAAATAACATGGCACCTGAGTCTGTCAGTTAGTAACACGCTCACACGGCTGCATCCATGTTAATATGCTCTTGTTAATTCATTTGTACATTCCTATTTATGCTCTACAATGCTTTAAAACAGCCAAGATTACTTTAGTGACTTATTTAAAGCACAGAAAAGTTTAATAGAGTGATGCAGGAATGAGTCCTAAAACCCGAAAATGAGTTAACATTTTCGCACTTCCGGTTCCATTGCCCCGAAGTCAATGGGTTTGTTTGTTTTTTTTTAAGTGTTTTTGTTATTGTTGTTATTGTTGTTGTTTGTTTTTGTTTTTTTGTCAAATGCCAGAAATAAAGTCTGTGGTTAACATAAGCTCATGATATTTTCACGTTTTATTCTACGACATAACATACATCAGTAATACACCACTCATGTTTTTTAAAGCTTTCACATGGCTTGAAAAAGTCGGTTGCTAACAACTGGCTAAATGGGACTAGAGGTTGTCTGGGACATTAAAGGTCATCACGCCGAACAGGAAAACTCATCTACTACAGCCTCCCTGTGTTTATACTCGCGCTCTTGCAAACTATTCCAACTCAAACTTTCCAACGTATAGATTGACCAATTTATAGTATTTATAAGTATATCTTATTGATTTACTACAAGATAACTTGTAGTGCTTTTTAAACTAAAGATGAAAGAGAAGCTTAGTGGTGGCTTAATGGTGGTGTCAGAGCCATATCTCCCTGCAGTTTTCACCTGGTGTCCCACTGAAGCTAAGCAGTGCCAGTACCTGGATGAGAGACCTCCTGGGGAAAACTAAGGTTGCTGCTGGAAGTGGTATTAGTGAGGCCAGCAGGGGTGCGCTCACCCTGTGGTCTGTGTGGGGCCTAATGCCCCAGTATAGTGACGGGGACACTGTAATGTAAAAACATCACTGTCTTTCGGATGAGACGTTAAACGGAGGTCCTGACTCTCTGTGGTCATTCAAAAAAAAAAAATCCCAGGACACTTATGGTAAAAGAGTAGAGGTATAAACCCGGTGTCCTGGTGAAATTCCCCTGTTGGCCCTTATCTATCACGGCTCCCTAATAATCCCCATCTCTGAACTGGCTACATCACTCTCTCTCCACTAATCGCTGGTGTGTGGTGGGCATTCTGGCGCACTATGGCTGCCGTTGCATCATCCAGTGGATGCTACACTCTGGTGGTTGAGGAGTTCCCCTCAATACTATGTAAAGTGCTTTGAGTGTCTAGAAAAGCGGTATATAATTGTAACTGTAACTGATGTTGAAGTCATGCAACCGTGTAGTTTGTTTATAGCTAACTTTAGCTTTTTACTTCTGCAGATTGTTTTTAGGCTTCAGAATTCATAATAGTTGTGTTTGTTTATGAAGATTATCTTGATGAACAAAATGTGTAAGAATCATAAATGATTGTTGGTCACAGAGCTTATTTTCTGCAATAATCCACAAGCCAATGGAAAAATCCTATTGGATTTTTGTCGAGGGAACCAGGGTGATGCTAACTTCCGGGTTGGCCTACAAAAATACGTCATCCCTGCAGCACTCTATTAGACTAACTGTTTGTGTTAGTGTTAGTCTTAGCATTAGCAGTGAAGATAGGACTCAGTGGGATCAGGAACCCAGGTAACAAAATGGTGTGCCAATGTTGGCAGGGTTATTGGCAGGGTTATTAGAAAAAGTGTTCTATTGCAAGCATTGGGTTATGCAGCTGTTATGTGTTCCTTTCCCAATGTTGGCAGGGTTGAATGAAAAGTACTCCTATGCCAATTCTGGACAGCATTATGTCACCTTTGACAGTGTTGTTGCAACACTGGACCAATGTTGGCACAGTGTTGTATAGAAAGGGCCAACATAGCCACCTAGGTAGCAAACTGACGTTGGGCCAACATCAGTTTGTTGCCTGGGAAAGTGGCGATGATGAGAACAGAAAATATTGACCTCATATAGAGCTGGAGAAGCATGTAAGGGAGACATCACAAACATGGAAACTTTCAGAAATGGAAGAAACACCTCTTAGGCAGCTGGTAAGTGCTGAAAGGAAATAGTTTCTGAATTACTTCTACTACTTCCACTTCTACTAATGCAAGTTATTTTTTAAAAGATTTTTTGAAAGATGAAAAACAGTGAGGCAATTAGAAAATTTCTAAAATTTACATTTATGGCATTTGGCAGATACCCTTATCCAGAGCAACTTACATTTATCTCATTTATATAACTGAGCAGTTGAGGGTTAACAGGCCTTGCTCAAGTTCCCAGCAGTGGCAGCTCTGGGATTTAAACTCATGACCTTCTGATCAGTAGTCTTAACCACTGAGATACCACTGCCCTGTTTGGGTCAGTTTAGTAACGTAATAAGATGGCAGTCAACTGGCAAAGATGGTCTACCTGCTTGACTAGCTCAGCCTGTGTTTTGGAAGCTGGTAGCTCGTCAGACCAAGCTGGATTTTTCACCAGAGACAGACACAAATGCCACACAGTGAAAGAAAAAAAAACAAAAAAACAACTATAATCCTTACTGGTAAAGCTTTTTTCCTGGACTCTATTCACTATTTTCCATTGCGTTTCATTTTATTTGCAGAATGTAAATGTTAATTATTAAATTAGCTTCAAACATGGTGAAGTAGCTTGAAAGCTTGTGAAGTAGACTGCTTTAACTGCAGCTGATAACTCAGCTTTGTTTTTTGTTTTTTAGCATTCTGAATGTGATCCAGATGAACTAGCTAAGCAGGTGAACTTAGCATGAATGCACACCTTGTATGTTTCCTTGGCTATTTATTATGCCAACTAACCATTCAGTTTGCTTTCTTGTTTGGAGCTCACAAGATAACAGTCCCCTTCCCAGACCAGGGAAAGTAACTAAGGAACTAAACAAAAGCAAATAATTTAAGGAGGGCCTATGATTCTATTCAACCATGAAATGAGTGGAAACACATCTCAAGGAAAATACTGCTGAGACACCGTCAGCGCTCTCCCTTTGAGTACACGTGCATATTTTTGTCTATGTAAGGGTACTATTTTGGGGCATGCTGTTACCCTTTGAGGTGACTGATGACTTATGTTGCTTGTAGTCATATTGCTCTATCGCTAGTATTTTTAAATTTTAAGAGTTTGACTGTTTCAACACTAATAAATGGAAATGTAACTGCAAATGCATGGAATTTTGAAATTGCAGCAACTATTTTGATTATAACTCACTTCTATTAAACCCAAAACATCCACATTATACAAAAGGATATGCTTAAATGAACATCTGTAAAACATTATTCTAAGGCTTTAAATCAGTTGTGCATATGAACAGGGGTAATGACAGAGCAACCCACAAATACCCAAATGTAATTTTAAGCTTATAAAAGATTAGATTTTCTAAATCTGTTTTGCATAGTTGTGGCTGAAATCTTCGTCATATTACTACTAGTGTTCTTCATTTCAACACTGTGTTCTCTAACAGCAGTCATACTTCACAGCAGTGTTACTCTGTCTGAATGCAGGGAAAGAGTGTGACTCATAGTCCTGTTGTGCAACGGTTCGACTTGATTCAATCTGCTAGAAATAATGTGCCAAACTTTCCTATAAACTGGAGCTCATCACTTAGGTTGGCTGAAACTGAAAATATCTAGTTCCCCTAAGCAGAATGAGGCCAGTGTAAGACAAAGATAGAACACTATCAATATCCTACTTACCTCACTGAAAAGTGTTTTGTTTTACAGTTATTACTTTTGACATTTCCAGTTCTGAGGATTATTCACTGTGCACGTTACTATCTATTATAAAGCTACTCTAATCACAAAATATGGAAATGGTATCTTAGGGGTTTTTTGATAAAACCCAGAAGGAACACTGCAAGGCCCTTAAAGTTCAGCTACAGGTTTCTATTTGTACACCTAACAAAAGGAAAAATGTTAATGCAAACCAGCTGCTTATTGAAAAGTACAATCACAAAACTCATTCATTCATTTCATCACTAACTGAGTTATCTTGGTCAGGGTGGCTTCGGATCTGCAGCCTCTCCTGAATAAACTGGCCACTCTCAGTGGGATTCAGTCTATCACAGGCACACATATTCACACCTAGGGCCAATTTTGCATAGCTTAATGACATGTTTTTGGTTATTTAGGAGACTGGAAACTGGAAAACCAGTGGAAACCTTGAGTGGGAGCTCAGGTTCAAACCACGGACCTTGGAGATATGCATTTATTTCAACCTCTCCCCCAAGGCCAGCCTCACTGTTTTGTCAACTATTCTGTATGTTAATGCAGGTTAATGATCACTATTGGTAACAGCCAAACTATTGATAAATATGACTATATTCATAACACATCTTAATAGTAATAATATTAATATATGCTTTTTATTTGCATTCTTTTATGAATAGTTCATTCATAAACCTTGTCTATCCCTTCATGCATTCCTGTGAGAAAGTAGCTTGTAAGTAGAAGGTAAAGATGGAAAAACTTCTCTATAAACATAAGGCATACTGATGGTTTGTTTTTTTAATGATGGTGAAACAATGCTTCTGAAGCATCAACACTTCAGCATGGTGCACACTAGTGGCATCTAGTGTTCCAAAGGACAATGAGCAGAGATTAATCTCCCAAGTCCCTGTTAATGATGCTGGCTATTTTATGGCCACAGTCAGAGCATTTCTGAAGATTTGGCGGTCCTAATTAAAAAACAAAACAAAAAAAACAACCTTAGGCCACAGAAAATAAGCTGAACACACACACCTTCAGCCTCTGTCCACCTATTATTCCACCACCATGACACCATGTCTATATTATAATGATCTATAACTCCTTCCAGCGGAATGGAATTTCAAAGCTATGTTACTAGATTAAACTCAGTTATGAGCAGCGTACACCAGGTCAGGCCATGTCAGACTGATTCAGCACCAACATTTTCCAGGTTGTAGCAAGTCACCGTCATTGCCTTTGTCCTTGCAGGTCTTCTTGCTCTGTTTCCTTGAATTCTTCATAGCATATGGCTGATGCAGGACCACTAATTCTGTCAAATTTGCTAACTGATGAGTAGTTTCTGATAAGCAGATTAGAATTTGAGGTAAAGTCAGACAAGTGTATCTTGAGGAACGGCATTTGTTGATTCTGGTTGAGAACCTCAGTGGCCTTCCCGATTTCTCACTTGTAGAGGAGGACCAACTTTTCAGCTTCTCTGGCATTGAATCACCATGATATTCCTGCCTAATTTCAGTCTAAACTACAATTAACAGTATTTATCCATCCATCTTCTATACCGCTTATCCTACACAGGGTTGAGAGGGGAGCCTGGAGCCTATCCTAGGGGACTCGGCGCATGAGGCGGGGGACACCATGGAGGGGGTACCAATCCATCACAAGGCACAATTTCACACACATTCACACACCCATTCACACACTTTGGACAATTTGGAAATGCCAATCAGCCTACAATGCATGTCTTTGGACTGGGGGAGGAAACCGGAGTACCTGGAGGAAACCCCCGAAGCACAGGGAGAATATGCAAACTCCACACACACACAGGACGGAGGTGGGAATTGAGACCCCAACCCTGGAGGTGCAAGGCAAATGCGCTATTTATTTATTTATTTATTTATTTATTTATTTATCATCCTCATGCTTTAAATGTATCTTACTTACACACAGTTTTTATCCCCGATAAAATTATACCTCTTTTGGCCTTTCATCTGATATAATGATACTGACTTACTAGTGACAGTAAAGGTCAGTAAAGGATGAAGCAGACAGAGGGAGAGTTTTACCCACTTTATGTATGTAGTATGTAGTTTTATACAATTTTCCAACACTAGAAGAGTACAGTAAAAAATAACTGTTTACTTAGACTTTAACTGAAGTTTTGTGATGCTCATGTGTGATCAAATTATGTTCTATTTTAGTTTTTATTAGCTCACAGGAGTTAGCAAGTAATACATTCAGGGATGGATTAGTAAATCCTGGGTCCCTGGGCAGGAACATAAGCAGGACCCCCTTCCCACCCTGCTTCTCCTGAAGCAACACTTCATGTGTATTAATATTTAATATTACATAAGTAGTGTCCTCATGAGTGATAATATTTACCATTTACCATTATTGTAATACCACGAATATGCTTTAAAAGCACTAGAAGTGACCGATTTATTAAGGCAGAGAGCGAGAGAGAAAGAGAAAGTAAAACAGATGATTGCTTCCTGGTTTTGATCCACTCAGCATGTAGATGAAGTTGAGGAAGACCCTAACTGTCATACTCAAAGAGTGCCATTATGAGTATGTTTCAAGGTTTTTCTGTCCTATTTTCTGAGACTTAGATTAGGTAGCAATTAGGTTGGAAATGTTTAATGATTCCTTTAAGCCAAAATGCTTGAACCACTAACTGGTGTTATAATATATATACAAATATATTTTTGATTTACCTGTTAAATCTTCAAGCTTTACCTCTGGGCACGATCTTTAAAACCCACCAATCGTACAAGCTGCTGTAGACAGATATATGCTGGAGTGCCACCTCCCCAACCTGCAAAAATGTAAAGTAAAACCAAAAACTATAATGTTTCATGGAGAAGTAAGACACTTTTGTTCAGAGATGAGATATCCCCAGTTAAAATGTGAAAGCAGAACAAATAAGAACCTTCATTTTGTTGGAAAACACCTGAGAGAAACTATACAGAAATATCCTGTGGGTCATGCAGGACGTCATAGGAAAAGATGAAGGCTTTTGGGGAGACTGGAATACTGTATTATGGTTTGAGAAAGTAAAGATCCAGTCATGTTCTGAATCAGTTTCTGGATGTCAGCAGAAGGTTTTATTGCATCCTAAAAGACTAAATGTTGTTTAGAATTTGAAGCAAATTATACTTCCAAGGCTGGTTTATCTTTCTCTAATGCAATATATTACTTTAATAATGCAGGTAATATTAGATCATAGATAGATACAGATAATGTGTCTTTAATAATGCATTCATTTTTAAAGCTTGATATACTGTAGCAAAGCCAGATGGCCATCTACTGGCTGTCGAAGTAATCACATCAACGGCATTGAGAAAATGCTGCTCTAGACAGGATGAAAAAACAGGTTACAGCATATACTGTACAACCCGCCAGAGTCATCATATGAAAGACAAAAGGAGACACCCAGTGATGGTGATATTATACAAGAGGGCTAAAATGTAATATCTTTTAATAGCTCTACAATGAAACTTTGGGTTGAGCAATGCATTATATCACAAGGTCTCATTGATGGCATAATGAGAGTGAAGCAAGCTGAAGCAAGCTGTTACACACACAGGCACACACACACACACACACACACACACACACACACACACACGTAAAGACAGATAGGCAGCTGCATTCATGATTTCTAGTTGTTAGGCTTTTTTTTTTTAAATGTTAGGCTGCATAAGTCTACAGTCTGAGCTAGAAAGAAATCACTTCTTCATACCATTTTGTGTACTTTTCTTACAACCACTGGTGGTGCTTTTGTTCCTAATACAAAAAAATGTTTTGTTTAATAGAAAACAATCCACTTTTAGACATTTGTTAACAGTAAATAATCTGATGCAGATGCCAAAAATGAAAACTTATAATGACCTCTTTTTATCCTATTAATTATGGTCAGGCTGAAGAAAAGCACTGTATATCTGTCTGATCGTTCGAGCTGTCTGATTAGCTTTCTATGGAATTCATCCATGTTCCAAATCAAGTTCGAATTTAAACATATTTAAAATTTTGTGACAGTGGTAGCTTGATGGTTAAGGCTCTGGGTTACTGATCGGAAGGTCGGGGGTTCAAGCCCAAGTACTGTCAAGCTGCCACTGTTGGACCCTTGAGAAAAAGGCCCTTAACCCTCTCTGCACCAGGGGCTGACCCTGTGCTCTGACCCCAGCTTCCTGAAATGCTGGGGAATGTGAAGAAAAAAATTTCACTGTGCTGTGACCTACAAAGACTCATTATCATTAAATCAAACTTCATCTTTAATTGACTCTCAATAAAAGGTAAACCGGACATTAGTTACATACAGTATGTAACAGTGTTCTGTGAATACCACATGCACACCATGTTGTGGACATATGTGACCTTGATACCATCCTATGCATGTGTACATGCATGCTACAAAGTCATGAAGTGTCCATATGATATCGTATAGTTGCAACAAATAGTTTGTTATACATCCATCTTTCCATGAAGCTAGTTGCAGAGCTCCTGACAGATTGGTGCTGATTCTGAATGACAGGGAACCATGGCTGTTATCCAGTTTTTACAGAATCACGGTTATAAACTGAAAGTGTGTTCTATTTCACCCTTCCTAACCACCATGGTCAGTGACAATCACTTGGATAATGTATGCTAGAATGCCATTAGAAACCCACCCACCTTGGCCCATTTCTATATGCAGAACCATTAAAGTTATCTATATTTGAAGGTTTGTGCATGTGGACTGCCCTCTATAATTCAGACTAAAGGCTTTTAACCAGATACAAATCTGGACATTAAGTCAGCCATTGCAAAGTACTGAATCAGTATTAGCACAATCGTCTCAACATGGTTTGGATGTATGCTTGGAATCATGATTGTTGATAGATCCATCTATGTTCAAGTCTTAAGGGCTTTACTATAGGCTAACTAATCAATGAATAACACTGATATCTTGTTACAATGGCACCTTTCAAAGGGTGGGAGATATTAGGCAGCAAGTGGACAGTCAGTTGTCAGAGTTGATGTGTTGAAAGCAGGAAAAATGGGCAAGTGTAAGGATATGAGTGACTTTGACAAAGGCCAAATTGTGATGGCTAGACTTGTGGTGTTTTCCTGGTATGCAGTGGTTAGTACCTACCAAAAGTGGCCAAGGAAGTACAAATGGTGAACCAGCGACAGGGTCATGGGCGCTCAAGGCTTATTGATGTGGAGCAAGGCTAGCCTGTCTGGTCCGATCCCACAGAAGAGCTACTGTAGCACAAATTGCTGAAAAAGTTCATGCTGGCTATTATAGAAAGATGTCAGAACACGGTGCATTGTAGCTTGCTGTGTATGGGGCTGCATAGCCACAGACCGGTCAGAGTATCCATGCTGACCCCAGTCCACCACTGAAAGCACCTACAATGGGCATGTGAACATCAGAACTGGACCATGGAGCAATGGAAGTGTTATGAATCTCCGGAAGGAACCATGGACTTCAATTCCCAGCAGCCACTGCACCTCTACATCATGTCACCTGACCACAAGCACCTGACTCTCATCCCAGTTAACGAGCACCTGTGTGTATTTAGTCACGGTTTGTACAGTACTCGGTGTCTGGCTTTATTTGTCACAGGTTGTCACGTCATGCTCTCCCATGTCCTAAGTATTGGTTTATGTTTATTTTCCTTGCTCACATATGCTTAGTGTCTTTTGTGTTTGGTTTGATCTCTTATTAAACTTTTAATGTGCAAGTGCATCCGCCTCCGTCTCCGCATTCGTGACAGGGAGAAAGTGGCCAGGTCTGATGAATCACATTTTCCTTTACATCGTGTGGATGCTGGGTGCATGTGCGTCGCTCAGCTGGGGAAGAGATGGCACCAGGATGGGAAGAAGGCAAGCTGGCGGAGGCAGTGTGATGCTCTGGGCAATGTTCTGCTGGGAAACCTTGGGTCTTGGCATTCATGTGGATGTTACTTTGACATGTACCACCTACCTAAACGTTGTTGCAGAACAAGTACACCCCTTCATGGCAATGGTATTCCCTAATGCCAGTGGCAGTTTTCAGCAGGATAATGCGCCCTGCCACACTGCAAAAATTGTTGAGGAATTATTTGAGAAACATGACAAAATTCAAGGTGTTGGCTTGGCCTCCAAATTCCACAGGTCTCAATCTGATCGGACATCTGTGGGATGTGCTGGATAAACAAGTCTGATTGATGGAGGCCCCACCTTGCAACTTACAGGACATAAAGGATCTGCTGCTAATGTCTTGGTGCCAGATTCCACAGCACACCTTCAGAGGTCTTGTGGAGTTCATGCCTTGATGGGTCAGAGCTGTTTTGGCACCAAAAGGGGGACCTACACAATATTAGGCAGGTGTTTTTAATGTTCTGGCTGATCAATGTACAGTGGGGAAATAAGTATTGAATGCGTCAAAAAAAAATTTCAGTAAATATATTTACAATGAGGTTATTCACATGAAATGTTCACCAGACATCAGTATTAACTCAAGAAATCTGCAAATATAAAGAATTCACAACATTAAAGTCCATAAATGAAGTTATGTGTAATAAAGTGGAATGACACAGGAAAAAAGT
>JANDJT010000169.1:12527819-12561446 GCA_024331685.1 Stegophilus panzeri | reverse complement strand
ATCCAACGACATCAAACCTGAGCGATCAGACTGGAGAGGCAGAACGACAGCAACCCGACATCTCCAAACGCCAGATATTTCAATGACCCAGAACCCACAAGTTCTTCAACTTTGTTGAAAGTAAATAAAAACATCGAAGATTCTTTGCTTACAAGTAGAACCGTATAAAAAAGAATAGAATAGAATAGAATAGAATAGAATAGAATTGCCTTTATTTGTCATTACTCACTCACTCAGCTCACTCATTACTAAACCCCAACTCTCCTGTCTGGATGAGTTCTTTTGCTGTGCTAATGCGGTTGGCAGTTTCCCGACTACAACACATCCCACGCCGAAGCTCCTACCTGGCGAACGATGAGCACAGGTGTGAACCGGTCTGGGTTCACAATGCATATCTGTGTAGAATCACACCGCCCGAACTTTTCACCCCCACAGTAAGCCACTCAGCACCTGACCTAACCTCACAGGTAACACTGAGAATTTCAATACCGGTCTATGAACAGAACAGAAGTCTCAGGGTTCCAGCGCCGGGCTCGCCCCTGCACTTTACCACCTGAAGGAGTGACGTGTTTACAGTGGAATTGGTGGAATCGTTTACGGTGTCCATGGTGGGCGTATGTGTCCCCTTACACCTTCAGAGCCAAATTTTAATTCTGAACCTCCACCTGCTTTGGTTTTAAGGTACATCGAGTGATGTGGTGGCTTAGTGGGTACTACTGACACCAGGACAGAGGTCGTGGGTTCGATCCCCAGGTTGGTTGACGTGGGTTCTCTCAATATGGAGTTTGTACAAAACTGACACAGTTGCATTAATATTAGTCTGTGTATTATAGTATATATATATATATATATATATATATATGTGTGTGTGTGTGTATGTGTGTGTGTGTGTGTGTGTGTGTGTGTGTGTGTGTATAAATATATATATATACTCGAAATCTAGACGAGCAGGCTACATGCAGCATACAGGCTGAGAGTGCAATTTGAGCCACAGCTACAGTGAATGATTTTCCCGCACCTCTGCTTTAATCTTTGACGGGGATTCCTGTCCTCAGTCTTGCTCGCTTTAGCTGAGTGACAGATGTGTGTTGCCCTTTTAAGAGGCGCGGATCTCCTCTGGCTCCGTGACGTCATGACAGTAAAGGCTCCAGCCCTCCCCCTCCTCCTCCCCAAACGCTGAGCGATGGTCGGAGCGCAGTCGCGCTTATGGGCGAGATACACTTTCTGGTTTTTTTTTCCTCGCACCAATCGCCAAGGAAACGCTCCCGCGCTGAAATGAACCAGAGCCCGGTCTTCTGCGCGGATTGACACGGAAACTTTTACGATGGCCGCAAAGGCGCAAAAGTAGCTGCAAAAGAGCACGAGAGAGAGAGTGCGAGCGATATATATATATATATAAAAATATATAGAGAGGGAGAAGGAGAAGGCGAAATCTCTCAGCTCAGCTCGCCACCACACGCAGGCGCAGGGCTAGAATGTACGCGGTGAGAGCCCACTGCAGTTTCTAACGGCGAGACGCTTTTTTTTTTTTTTTTTTTTTTTTTTTTTTTTTTAAATATACAGCAGAGTCGGCCTCCTGAAATCCGTTTTGTTTTTGTTTTTGTTTTCTTTCCCCCCCACCTCTCCTGCTCTTCAGTCGCAACTCTGTTTCCGAGGCTGTTGTTTTTGAACCGCTGATAGATCATAATTATGGCGGGGAAAGGGACATCACAAGGCACGGGAATATTGCTGGTGACGGCCAACGTCGGCTCTCTCTTCGAAGATGTAAGTGTCTCATGTGGGGCTCGTGCACTTTGCTTGCAGTACTTCTGTGATCTGATGCCTTGTTTTTGCAGCAGCAGTCATTCAAGTCCTGTGCACGCGCCATCTCTCAGCTGACCTGATCCACATGTATGCATGCTCTCACTCTCTATCTGTCTGACTGTCTGACTATCTATCTGTCTATCTATCTATCTCTCTATCTATGTTTATATATACTGTATATGTGTATATATATTGTGGGAAGTAGTAGCTCTGTGGTTGGTACGTTGGACTTCTGATCAGAAGGTTGTGAGTTTAAATCCCAGTACCACCGAGCTGCCACTGCTGGGCCCTTGATCAAGGCCCTTAACACTCAATTGCTCAGTTGTACAAAGTAAATGAGATCATTGTAAGTGGATAAGTGCATTTGCCAAATGCCATAAATGTAATACATGTGTGTGGATTTGATCATTCCCTAGCTTACCTCCACTAGTGTTATTCTCAGGCCATGGTGATGCAAACTTCCCATTTTCAGCTTTCTGAGTGAGACTTCTTTTCCTGCTGAGAAGAAGCTGCATGCTTGTGTCAGGATAGTTTTTGATCTGCAGCTCTGAATAATGCAGCTCTCCTCCCACACCTGCTCCTATAATCCTGGCTATGAACCTAGATGTTTCAAAGACAAAATGTGGCTAAAACATAGAAAGCAAAGCCATCATGCCGTGCCGTGCCATGCTATGCCATGCCAGACTGCTGACAGAGTCATACTCCACACTTTGATACAATGCTGTCATGGTTTCTGTTACCGGTCAGTGTAATCCAAGCTGTGAGGGAAATCGTGGCATCAAATGACAGATAGTTTACTATATTTAGTTCACTATATCATGATAAATAGTGATAGCTGTTGAGTAAATAAGAGTAAATGAAACAAGTGTACATGGTATGTTAATTTGTTGCTATGTTTTCTTCTTTCACAAAAAAAATAAAGATCTTTGGAACATGCAAAGCAGTAAGAAAATCGGCACTTTGTAACGCTTCTTCCCCCCCCCACGTCGCTATTAAGTGATGGTCGCTAAAGTTGTCGAATTATAAAGTTGTCAAATATGAATTATTTAAAGCCCGTGTTGGTCGATTTATTTATTTATTTTTTTAATAAATTTTTGCATTCATTGATTCATCTTAACTGCTTTATCTTGGTCAGGGTCACGGTGGATCCGGATTTTATCCCAGGAACACCGGGCATGAGTGGGAATACACCCTGAAATGGGTGACAGTCCATCGTAGGGCACCGTGGCGTGTACACACACATTCGCACAATTATTCAAACCTACGGGCAATTTAGCATAGCCAGTCCACCTTCCGGCATGTTTTTGAGAGATGGGAGGAAACCAGAAAACATTGAGGAAATGTACACAGACACCCTAACCCTAACCCTAGCTAATTAAAACCAGTGTGAGTTTATTTTTATAAGACTGAGTTTATTTTATAGACTCTCACTCCTCAAAAAAAAAAAGAGCGGTGCTTGATCTTTCAGTTAAGAAATTCTCGGTTTTCCTTTTTGGTCGTTTAGGCATTTACATTCACATTCAGAAGTGCTTTGAAGTCTCTATCAATAAATGCATCATGGTACTTGTTTACAAGGTCACGGACTGAGAATACCATCAGTCAAAAAAAAACCCACCAACCTCTAGACTTATTGAACAAGGATGTGTTGTATAGTTTCGGACAATATAATGTTCACGATGAATTGAAAATCTTTCTGACACAATGTCGGCTCTTGTCACTTCTAACATCTGCCTCCATTTGCACAGCTCCACGCTCTGTGGCCAGAATCGCAGAATCACAATTTTGCTTCCATTGCTGACAATAATAGAGTCCTTACAAAGAGGTACACGCTGTGATTTTTTAAAGTTTAAGACACACTGCGTTCTAACCACACAATAAGTAATCAGTAATACAACCTGTTTGTTACTGTAATCAGTCTGACTATATCAGCGAGATTGTTTATGACCGTGTGTAGGCCATAGGGCACAGTCTCTTCTGATAACTGAAATTAACTCTGAGCTTCCGTCTGTGTAACCCTGAGCAGGCTGTATCTAATGTTAATTTGGTGTAAACAGTGTAAGAGGCACTGTCTCTTCTGCGTGTGAACCTTTAGCCCTAAACATACAACCTTTAGCCCTAAACCCCCCTTATTTATTTATTTATTTATTTATTTATTTATTTATTTATTTATTTATTTTTACAAGTGAACGTGACTAAAATGCCCATATGGTTGCATTGCCTAACTTTCTCAGCTTTGCTTGCTGTGGATTTGCTTGCACGTGTACACGTTGAAATGTATTTCGTGCACACACTTGTTGTCAGTGGGAAGTTTTGTGTACTGTGTACGTGCGTGTGTTCATGCGTGTGTGTGTCGTGGCAGGTGGGGGGGTTTGGGGCGTATTCCAATTTAGACGAAGGATAGAAAAAGCAGGTAGCGCATATGGTCATAACACTAATTTAGGCCTTGATCACTGAAAAAGACTTTCTCTTATTCGTCCAGTGACTGTGTGTTTATAAGCATGTGTCGGAAATCCAAGCTGTAGCTAGCAAGTCAAATATTCTGAGCACCGTTAAGAATTTCATGCTCTTCAGGAAATATTAATTGCTTCTCTTTAGGAAATTCAGCTGATCTGGCTGCAGCCCAAAACGGCTCAATTGTTGCTGGAGCTGCCACCTACATGTTCAATAGTGTAAATGGTGGCAGCTAGGATGGTAGTGTTCTAGTATAATGTGTCGGATAGGTGTGTAGAAGGGTGTTAGTTTTAGTCCGCTTCATGTTTATGTAGTGCATAAAGCCACAGGAGTTGTTTGCATGAGGCAGTTATGATGGAACAGTCTGTGTGTGCCAGGAGGATCTTATGAGCTTCATTTAACTTAAGAATAGGCCCTCCCAGTTTGCCTATTCAAATATGAAGAAAATGAAGCTGGCACGGAGTCATCTCGAAGTTTGTTTACTGATTGACAAGCAGCACACAGAAACAATATAGCTAATATTTCCAATGCTGATAACAATTGAACTGTATCTATTCCTGTATTTTTCTTGCTTTGTTATTTAAAGTGCACCTATTATGGTTTTGAAACGTGCCTAATTTTGTTTTAGAGGTCTCATACAATAGATTTACATGCATCCAAGGCCAAAAAACACTTTAATGTGCTTATAATTTAAATTGCAGCATTACCTTTTTTTCCCCCCAGTGTCACAAACGACTCGTTAAATGATCCATTGTAAAAGATTCATTCTAAACTCCTCCTTTCAGAGAGCATACTCTGCTCTGATTGGTCAGATGTCCCAGTCTGTTGTGATTGGTCTACAACTGTCAGCGAGCAGCCAATGAAGATCAGAGGCGGGGTTTTTTTGTTACAAAACCTATGTAGGTTAGTACAGGAAGTAAGTCTGGAATTACTAACGACTCGTTTCAACTGTTCAGAATCGGTTCCTTCTTTTGGGAGTCAATAACCCCGTTTGTCGTGCGCTTAGATTTTTCAAACTGTGCAGACTTTTTACATTCACAAACAGCTCTATAACACACTACATGGAAGGTAATAATTGAAAATCCATAGTAGGTGCACTTGAATGAATTTCCTGTCACTGGTTTGCTAAACTGACATACTGAACCTAATCATAAATTCATTAGTCAGTCCACCAGTCAAGTGAAAGCTGGAATGTCCAATTAAGTCAACTAAAATGCTTCAACTAGTACGTACAGGATTTCGGTGAGGTTTTTTTAAATTGTTGCACCCAAAAATGCTTGATTTAGCTGTGGCTTTTAAAAAAATTTCTGCTGTAGTTGCGGAGTTTTTTGTGCCTTTTTTTGCAGAAAACTACTCAAATTGGCAAAATTGCAGTTGCACAAAATAGTTTTGCACGGTCTTTCACAGTGATGTTTGTTGGTAAATGAGACCTTTGAGCTGTATTTATGTTTGATGCACATGAATCGAAGAGAGCTTTGGCTGAATATGCGTTATGATGACGACACATGACGCGTCTTGGCCCAAGCCTGCTAAAAATCTGCGGTAATTTAAAAAAAAAAAATGGCAAGCTCCTCTGCATATTGCGGAGTTTCCTTGATTTCGCATTCATTTCTGCGATCGCAAAATCCTGGAAGGAGTGCTGAACTAATAAAATTAAACCCAAATGTATGATTAGGTGCATTAATGCAAGTGAGAACTTCTCTGGGAGGACTACAATAAGTAACTGTAGTCTTTCTCCTCTCCTGTTAATGCCTCTAGTGATGAAGCCTTGGGGTAAACGGTTGAAAATATTTGCTGAACATTTCAGTTTTGTGTACATGTGCTTGAGTCTAGCACCTCAGATAACTTCACAACATTACTAGCATCTTTATTAGTGTTTAAATGTGAGCTTACTGCATGGTGCGCTAGCATTTGAGTTATGTAAGTCTTTAGGCTGCACTGCACTGTTTCCACATCCCTTTGTGTTCCCGATGCAGGAAAGATCGTCTAGTGTGCGTTTAAGCTAATTAACATGCCTAATAAAAACAGTTCCTACCAACAGCCAGAATTCATAATGCATAATACATGTGCACTGTGCAGAAATCGAGAAATATACGAACCAGTTGGTGTGTTATGTTTAAATCAGACTCTCCAGGATTTAGCTATTTTGCAGTCGCAGAAATGAACACAAAACCAAGCAAATATTCGGAGGAACTTGCAATTTTTCAAAATTACTGCAGATTTTCTGCAGACTTGGGCCAAGACGCATCATGTGACTTCATCACAACTCTCATTCAGCCAAAGCCGTCTTCAATTCACGTGTATCGAACATGAGTACAGCTAAAAGACCATGTGGAACAATTTCATGCAATTTAGGGATGAGCGATATCTTATCGTTAAGAACTAGTCTTCCCGTGATGATGACGATAAAGCCTAATTGATGACGTATTTCTGTGTGTGACGGTGTATGACCCATTCGCAGCTCACGTGCAGAGTGAAAACAAGTACAGTGGAAGGCGGATGTGAAGCTGAGGAGGAGTTTATCACTAAACGAGGAGCTAGCTTTACAATCTGGAACTGGTTTGATCACAGAAAATCAGTTTTACTTTTAGATCAATGTTTGTGTTTCTGAGGCTCTGAAGATCACAGCTATCACTTGTAGCTAAAAACAGTGGTGAATGGTACTATATTTATATCGTCACTGATATCGTTATCGCAATAAATACCAGAAAATATCGTGATATAGTTTTAAGTCCATATCGCCCATCCCTACTGCAATTTCGCCGATTCAAAAGCACAAAATCCACCCCAAGTTGCATCGCAAATTTTGAAAAAAGCTGCAGCATTTTTGCCTACAACAGTCACAAAATAAAGAAAACCTCTGTGAAATCCTGCACAGACCGTTAAATAAACATATCAGATGAGAAGTTTTTTTTTTTTTTTGAAAGTCCATAGGTGTATTTGTCTTTGACAATTATAGTAACAGCTCCCTGAACCTGCTACTGTGAAAGAAAGGAAAATGCATAGCCTGGATGATTTGTCCACCTCTGCTAACTGCCATTTATATGTACAAATCCTGAAACTATATTTACATCCGAATGTGGAGGCGTTGATCATTTCATTTAGTTATAGCCCTGTAAAAGCTGAGAATTGTCAGTCATGCTGTGTATCTGTTATTATCGAATGTAACAATCTGGGTTCAGTTTGAGTAACGTCGTAATGGCACAATGCTTCCTAGAGACAGAGCTCTGAGTTTATGAGAAAAGAGACATTACAGTGTGTAATCGTATCAGAAACGCATCTCATGGTCCCACAGCATGTTAGCAGACACAATTCCATTTAACAGCGTGCACATTAAAATTGCAATAAAGCCCGAAAGAGCAGAAAGCGATCAGGTTTAGTTTATTAATCAGTCACTAGAATATGCACTGCAGTGTGGTGTGAGAATGCTAGCCAAACACCAATGGTTTTTGTTCTGTGCATGTTGTAACAAATCACACATGTTCCTGGAAAGAGGTAGCCTGAAGGATGCTTTCATCCCATGAGTTCTGATGGCATATCAATGTGTACGAATATCTTTTCATTGCACTTTAAATAGCATCTAAATCTAGTCGCTAAAGCACGAAATCCAAACATTTGCAGTACCTGAGAGCACTTTTATGCCTATTAACCCACTTGCTGAGTCAGAATCTGTGACTCAGAAAATGGTTTGTTTGTCATTTGGCTATGTTTGGTTTTACACTTGTGCATAATTAAGCAAAGCAAAAAGAAAAAAACAACAACCATTTTTGACGGCGATGTGTATGGTTTAAAACATTTCTAAAATCGTTTCAGTCATTGGTCAGAAATAGCTGAACGGGCAGAGTAAGCAATCCTTTGCAAAGTGTGCATAGAAATCACAAAGAAAATCACAGAGAACAGAGTCAATGCGGAATAAATGATTAAGCAGTTATATAAAAGTTTAAAACGTGTATGCTTTCACTGTTTTTCCTCTTTTAATTTATCCGAATACCTAGGACGCTTTGCATGTCCACAGTGCTACAGCTCTGTCCTTTGGTTCAGTTTTCATCTCATTCAGTTTAGCCCAGTGTCACTTACAACCCAATATACATTCCACGCTTGGTTCACTTCTTGCAGTCGAAACACGTCAGCGTTCGCTCTGAACCGGACTGCAAGCACCTCGCTTAGGCTACTTCCACATTTAATCCGGATAGATCTGAACACTGCATTTTCCTTTTATGGCATTTAAAAAAAAAAGTTTTCGAAAAATTGCTCAGCTACACTGAAACATCTGAAAACGCTTACATAACTATACTGCACACGTGTGAAAACGTAAGAAGCTTTGGAATGCGTAATTTCTCTTGGGTTATCAAACTGGATAGCAGGCACCACAACTGCGATACAACATCGTCCACCATCTTCTTTGTTTTGAGTTGAATGGGTCACATGACTACGTTACAAGACTAAAAATAATTCGTTTTTGAATTTCTCAGTCCACACTACACCGCGAAAATGGTCTGTTTTCGCTGGACAGAAACGCTGTCTCAGTGTGGACGGAAAGACAAAACTAGGGCTGGATGGGGGGGGGCAAACTTTCAGTACCATTTTTTTTCCCCCCATTTATTTAAAATAAACTCCACACACTGGGTGTTACAAATATAAACTTCAGACTAAAACTTTACACAACTGTTTGTCCAATTATATAAGACTGAAAAGAACCCAATACACACACACAAGAATTCATTTAGGACTGTAGTTTAATTTGGTGCTTTTTGTGCATCCATAAAAATAATGTATAAATACTTATATAAACTAATATATAAGTTTATATTGTATAATAGTATTTATGCATAATTTTTTTTATAAAAGGTAACGCTGTCATAAACAGTAAACTGAAGAAAGTCATTGTCGGTGACTCTGTTGTCTGCTAATGCTAGCGGCGTCACATTACTTGCGTATGACTTCATGCGCCGTCGACTAGGAAGCAGCTTAAACTTGTTGTCAGTTAAAAAAAACGCTTGTGTTCCTTTTGAGACGATATTACCTTTCTAAAATTCATACACTAGACGGTAGAGTGCGTAATTTTTGACACAACTGTAGTATTTACTCTCCGAAGCGTGTTTTCGGAACAGGAGTAACGTAATGAGTAAATCTCCCCCGTGCCGCGCGCAGACCAACTAATCCATAATGAGATTCGTTGACAATGATTTTCATAATCGATTATTATAGATTTTATCGATTAGTTGCTGCAGCTCTAGACAAAACGTTGAGAAAAAGATGTGATTTCAAATTTCTCTGGATTAATGTAGACGTTACAGGAGCCTTACAGGCTCTCGGACTGGTTGTTTTGGTACGTGCCTGAGTGTGATCGTCGTGTGATCGTCGTGTTCTCGCCTGCCCAAACAAACTCAGGAGGAAAACACACCAGGGACTAAACATTAGAAATGGGACAAAATAAAAAATAAAATTTGCTTGAAGACAGATGAACTATTTGATTCTTATCTGCTGCCAGTTACACGTAAACGGATCTTAAACTGTTCATGGACAGTAAAGACGCTACAAGGTCATTACGAAAACATTCGCATCACTCTTGCAATCCTGTAACCAGCCACACTTCATGTAAACTTGTGAGTAGCGAGAGTAGCAGAATTTGTTCGAGTGACTGTCGACTCTCGTTAGCAGAAGAAAGGAACCGAAAATAAGCCTGATGGTGATTTTTACCTGCCGTCATGTCCCTTATTTCCAACAGACGTTTGCAGGAAAACAAGGTTAATGAAAAGCGTTTGTTTGCGCATAGCGCAAGATTGGAGAAGATTTGTTTGATTCAAGCTGAGGTGGATTAATTTGTGTTTGGAACATGGGCTATTTGCTTTGACGGAGCGAATTCACTGACGTGCATCTCTCGCTTACTTTCTCTTTCTCTGGTTCCCCCTATGCCTCATTAGCACTGTCTGCTTCTGCCGTGTTTTCATGAAAAATGCCAGTGATGTGCTGTATTTACGCAAGCCAAATAAACATGAATAAAAAGTCATCTGAAAGAAGGGTCTGACTCAGTGAATGCGTGGTTTAGTGCTATTACGAATGCTCAAGCCCAACACAAACAATAACTCCATTGTAAAGACCTGCTGAGTTTCCCTTTTAAAATAAATATGCGCATGGCCACAAGTCTTTCATTTTTAGCCACTATATGGTAAACATAGAGCGTGTGCCAGTACACACATGTCAGGAGGTGAAAGTCCGCATGCAGGGTGATGTCTGTCTGTGTGTGTGTGTGTGTGTGTGTGTGTGTGTGTAGAGCTAAATGGTGTGATGAGAAAGCTACTGCTGTCCTGAGAGGTCGTTTGCTGGATTTTGCTTGGCCACAAAGCACTTTCAGCACTTCCCTGATGAAACAAATGGTTTAAGATGGATGTTAGTAATGGAACACAAGACCATGTGTTTTGACACAGATAGACTTTCCAGAGTTTAGTAGCCAGATGAGGACGTTTGACATTCTTAAGAACAAAGTGTCCGTTCGGTAAATCCACCACTAAATTAACGCACGCCATCTTCATCCTGCAGGCTTTCAAGTCTGGAAGCGTTAAAAAAGAACCAGTAATTGATCACGAACAAAAGACGTCAGCTTGTGGCTTTCGGGAAGGAGAAGGAGGTTCGGAGAGTGTGTCAGGCTCTGGAGCTGTGGTGGAAACTTAATGAAAGGAAGATTATGTTATTTTTATTAGCGCTTTGCTTCCTCTCCGTGTCTGGCTGCTCATGAGTTGGAATTTCAATGGGAAAGGCTAATCTGGACTTCCAAACGTTGACGTAATCAGCATGTGTTTCCAAAGTGCCCTTTCTGCTTGTGTCCAAACACTAGAGATGAGAAGTTTAAATCTGGACTGAATCGTTTGATCTATTCTCCTCTCAGCTACCATGTCGAAACTTTTTTTCATATGGGAGAAAGTAAGTAAAGCCAGACTCCGGCTGTGCAGACTTTAGGGAACTGAGATGAACGAGCAGAAGACTTTATGACCTAGGGGCTGTTTACAAGACAACGTTTCCAACTAAAAACAGAAAACTTTTTAATGCGTTTTGGCCGTTCGTTTACCCGACAACGGCATTTCGGGGCCTGAAAACGCAAACTTTCGGGGGGAAAAGTGCCAGTTTTTGAAAACAACGCCGTTATCGTCTCTGTGTTAACGTAGAAAAATGCAAATTTGTGAAAACGATGACGTCATGCGCACGCGTATTATGTGTTCAGTCTATAGGCATGCGTGCGAGTACTTTGAAACAAAGCGCAAGACGTTCAGAACTACAACGGTGGACTACAGGACTGTTTGTGCTGCTCAAGATAGAGTTTACTGATGCTTCTCCGGCAAAGTGTAGATTTACTGCATCACTACTATGCCCAGCGGAGACGCATTTGTTACATACGCCACATTATTAACCCACATGTACGCCGACGAAGGAGATTCAAGAGGTGTGTTTGGGTAAGACCTGGGAGGACAAGCAGTTGGTGGGAAACTTTATCAACGGCGTTGTTGACAAGAGAGAATGGAAGGAAAACTTCCGCATGTCAAAAGCCTGCATAATAGAGCATTTTTAGTCGCTTTCGCGGATCCGTGTGAACGGGGATCATTTTGATAACGTTGTCTGTACTCGAAACTTTTCAAAAACGCAAAAGGAAAAACTTTTCCGTTTTTAGTGCATCATTGTCGTTTAAACGTACCCTTAGCAAACAGTCAATATGCGTTCACATCTAATTGGTCCTCGAGGCAGAAATGTTATGATGAATTGCAGTGATGTTAGCTGGCCGACGTCACACTCCTCATGCAACTCTCTAATGAAAAGAAAGTAACTTATTACAGAAATTTTCCAGAACATATGTTGTCATCTCACATGGTTCACTGATTAAAGCAACATTCGAGCTGCTCTTCTTAGATGAGTAAAAAAAAAAATCACTTCTTGGAATCACATCCAGAAAACTGTTAGATTTCAAAACTCTTTTCATGTAACGGATAAGTGATGTCCTTGGCACAAACTTCCTCTTTATTGAGCAAAACTGAGTAAACATTGATATTGATATTGAGAATAATGGACTGACATCAGCTTCACTTTTATTCTTTAAAAAAAAAAAGTATATATGAAAGAAAAGGTATCTTATTTATAGACATTTACTACTCAATAGCTATGTTTCCATCCTTGTATTTTTATGTGAATTTTGGGATATTGCAAAAAAAAACAACAACAAAAAAACACTGCATGGAAACACCAGATGCGTAGAAAATCTCTAAAATGTGCATAAAGTAATTATACGTGCAATTAAGGAGGATCATTTTTTTTCGTTCTATTCATTAGACCACGATCGAAACTCCAAAGAAAATTCCAAAGAAGAGTGGCCTTTAGCAGTAAAAGCATACATGTCTGATGTAACTGAAGATAGTGCAGCTAATAAAACAAATACGTTCTTTGTGACGTTCACGTTTCTAGTACGTGCAGTCAAAAAGAATCTTGCTCATGCAGAAATACAGACATGAGAATAAACACTTCTCCTTTGAGATCATTGAACCTGCCACACAGCCTCAGATAGCTGGTGACGGAGAGAAAATGAGCCCTTCTTCAGGTAAGGAAGTGAGATAAGGTGGAATATGTCAGTGTCTGGCACTGATCCAAAGTGAGAAGGGAATGTGGGAAGGCTGCCATCAAATACACACCCTCCCAAAGTGAGGCGCAGATAACCACACTTCCCTTACAGTGTGAGTTGTATGACACTTGGGTATCAGTTGAGGGCCTTGCAGGGGTGGACAAATGTACAATTTACCAGCCAGACCTCTGAGCATGTAAGAGCTCCAGTGTGCTGCCAAGTCCTATATTTTCATTGCCTGAAACTGACTACGCAAAGTGTGGTAGCTAAAGTGATGCAGTAAAATATGGCAAGTTAGTTAGCTAGTTTAAACACATTAATACAAATTAAGGGAAGTGAATAAGTATATGATTATCCTCTTCTAACAAAGTTTATAATCTGGCACATTGTGTTTGTACCCTCAGCAAAAAGTCAGCAAGTCTTTGGCCAATGTTTGAGCTATACACTGTGAAGCATGTTATAATGAAACATAGCTACGTACCAAATGAACAATTTTAATTTTGCAACCGTCAATGATGAGTAGACTTTTTTTTGCTTCTTTTTATGGTTGTTGAACGGGGGGCCCTGTGGGCGCGGAGTTTGCATGTTCTCCCCATGCTTCGGGGGTTTCCTCTGCGTACTCCAGTTTCCTCCCCCAGTCCAAACACATGCATTGTATTTCCAAATTGTTCGTAGTGTGTGAATGTATGTGCGATGGTTGGTACCCCATCTAGGTTGTCCATTTCCTTGTGCCCCGAGTTCACTGGGATAGGCTCCCTGCAACCCTGTGTAGGATAAGAGGTCTGGAAAATGAATGGATGGATGGATGGATGTTGAACCTTCTCTGCCAGACAAATACGAATAAAAACACTACAAACCTGGACACAAAAATCTGCTTGTACTGATTTGTCAATCTCTGCTACAGGTAGTAGCTGCTACAGTATAACCAAAATGGTCAGCTTTTGCTATTGTGGAATTTCTGTTTTAAGAAAGGAGGCATTCTCTGTGTTGATTCATTTTGGTATTATAATTTACACCAGTATCCAAGATCAGAGAGTATGTGTTAATTAGTAAGGTGTAGTAAATGCTGGGTAACTGCTATTGCCAAGATGTTCCTCAAGATGAAGTGATGACAGATTGAAGTTATTTAGAGATATTAAAACCTTTATTCAGACACATTCATTGAGTCCTGGTAGAGAACTGGTATTCTGCATATCTTCCCATGTTAGGGCATGTTCAGTAACACCCTGTATTTTTCATGTATTTTTTTTTTTTTTTTGAAAAAAAGGTTTTTTATGAAACTTAGAACAGCTAATGAATGGGCCCACGCTCTCAAGCATTCATGGACTTTGACTAATATTGTGCCTGCAGATATTACTTAGGATTAACTGGGAGTATACAGTGAGTCCCAACAGTCTGCCGTCTGTCTTTTCGTCTGCACTTCTTCTGGCCATCCAGCACAGAGCTGTCAGAGGGAGGATCTGAGACCTGGCATGCTTGGTCACAATAAGTCGAACTGGGACTTCTGTGTTTTATTATACCGCTGGGTTGCAGTTTGGTGTCCCCTTACTACAGCATCCAGATGCAGCAGGGTGTGCAAACCATGGTTCATATTCTCCGTTTGCCGTGCGTGTTCCGACGTGCCGCATGGATGGAATGTAAACATGAAGCACGAATGAAAGACGTAAGACAGAGCTCGCTTTAAAAAGGGTTGGGCTAATCACAGCCTAGTACAGGCAAAGGGAGAGTGTGTGCATGCAAGAGAGTGCAAGTTACATACATACTTACACAAACGTCTGGTTTCAGCTACTTTGCGTAGTTGATCCTACTCCACCTGGGTTGGCTTTGTTGATTTTTCCAGTGCTTTTCCATTGACTCTGTTTTAATAGACAAATCTTTGCGAGCGAGCGCAGATACACAGTGTTCTGTGTTGTCTTCATTTCGCTAAGAAATTTGTCCACACACTTTTATCATGGAGGCTGACAGGTGACCGATTGGATTGTTATTATTCAGCAGTATGATCCTGCTAGAGATCAGCCAAGTGTTCATGGTTTCAGAATAAAAAGAGCAGGTCACCTCATGAAAGTGTTTATTTCATTTAGGAAATGCATGTTATGACCTCTGTGTCCTAGTGGTTTGGATATATATTTTTTTTTACTTCGGAGCATTCATTTATTTCATAAGAAGGCAGAGGTGTTGAGTGGTTCCTCAGGATTTCTGAAAACATTTTGGGATCTGTTTCTTCCTAGTTTAATGGAAAATGCTTCTTTGACATGAGTGTAAGGACTGTTTAGTGTAGCTATTGCTCCAGGCTGATATTTTTTCCTGAATTTGCTCTTGAACTTTGTTCTTGACCTGTAGATAAACATGTCAACATTCAACACTGCATATCAGTGTAGTGTGATCAAATCACATCCACTCGAACGACCTGTGGTGGCGTAAACTAGCCCTCGGTTTTATACTTGCCTGTGTGTGTTTAGAAGACGGCAACAAAGGGCACCTGCATCATCCTTATTGTTTAGTGTGCTGTAGATGAGTGTGTATGTGATGGGCAGCTGAATAGTGAATTAAGTGTGTTTATACAGTGTGGAGTATGTGTGTGTGTAGCTAGGACTGGACCCTAGAGCTTATTAACTATATTCTAGTTCTATTTTCATCTTCCTCAATGGCCTGTGGCCTGGTTTTCTCATCTTCTGAGACACCATAACTTTTAACCAGTGTGTTTCCTTCTTTCTTTTGTGGTCTTTCTCAATCTTTTTTTTTTTTTTTTTTTTTTTCCCCCTTCTCACCCTGACCCAGAAGGTACAGTATATAGCCATATATTGTTGGATATATTGGCTTTTGTGATGTCCACATCATTTATTAATTCATTTTTAATTGGATATGGATATCATCCATCCATTTTCCATCCCGCTTATCCTACACAAGATCACGGGGGGGAGCCTGGATCCTATCCCAGGGGACTCGGGGCACAAGGCAGGGGACAACCCATCGCAGGGCACAATCGCACACACATTAATACGCTACAGACAATTTGGATACACTAATCACCCTACAGTGCAAGTCTTTGGACTGGGGGAGGAAACCCCCAAAGCACGGGGAGAACATGCAAACTCCACACACACATAGGGCGGAGGTGGGATTCAAATCCCCAACCCCGGAGGTGCGAGACAAACGTGCTAAACACTAAGCTACCGTGCCCCCCGGATATGGATATTGGAATTTGTAAAATCCAATACAAAACCAGCATTTTGTGCCAATATCTGATATCCACATTGTTTATTATTCGTTTATCTTCAGTAAGCCCATGCCACCCAGATTTAGATCAATATATTCCTAATATTAAGTAGATCGAGCCTCTTTTACACATCTACTTTTATTAGAAATTGACAGGAAGTGGTAATTAATTGTGTATGTAACAGGTTCTGAGAAGACTGGCGTGTCAGTGAACCAGATAAGACCTAGTGCAGTTTCTAGGAAATTATCAAGAGGGCTCATGTTTGGACAGAAGCTGGTATGTTACCAGGGAATAGTAATGCAACAACAGGAGAGAAATCCTAAAGTCAGCAAAGAATAACAGGAGAAATGTCTGGAAATTGGAAAGCGTTAAAGGAGCTGAAGTCCATTTGTACTCATGACGACCCATTTATAAAGGAATCACCAGCAGAATCGGAGAGTTGGAGATGGTGCAAGTAGGGAGAAGACGCCGGCAAGATGAAGAGTTCAAAATGTACATTCCACTGTACAGCATACACCATACAGTCACTGTACGTGGGATTTGTTAAATATATAAATTTGTGTAATAGCTTATGAAATGCATGTATTTTGGTAAAGTACTGTTTGAAGGCTGCAAGTCTGAATGATGCAAGTCTTAATTATAGCAAAATATGCCACTAATGTTCTGCTTTTGAGTGTGAAAACATTATAGCTGTGTTTTCTTGACCTTATGAGCTGCATCTGATGTCAGACACTTTTTTTTGGTCCTAGTTTTATTCTCATAGCTTTATTGCCTTCACTGTGCGATGAATTGTGTTCTTTATATTTGGAACACTTTTATCATGCAGGAGTGTGACATGGCTGTCTGGCCAAGTCATTAAAGAGGGACTGTTGAGCACTTGTTTTCCATGCTTATTTTGATGATTTCCTGAGCATGAGGGTGGTGCAGGCTGTACCAAAAGTACATGGAGGGGGAGTTAGAATTTCATTTTTTGTAGTGATTTTTATCATACCGACTTGCTTAATGCAGCTTTATAGACATCAGTGCCTTAACGGCAAGTCAGCAACCCAAGGGCAAGAAAACTTGAAGAAATATTAAGAAATCTTGGAAGAAACCAACACCTATCAATGTGTGGTAGTAAAAAGTATATCAATACATTGAATTATAATGCAGGTAAAGAGATTAGCAGATTAGTTCAACAGTCAGTGGTAAGTCAAGGATGATGGAGCAAGGACTTGGTGCAGGAGCTTGGTTTAGGAACTCAGCATGGCTGATACTGCTAGCTCAGTGGCTAAGATGTTGGAATACCAATCAGAAGGTCGTTATTTAAAAACATAGCACTTCTAAGCTGCCACTGTTTGGCCCTTGAGCAAGGCCCTTAACCCTCAATTGCTCAGTTGTATAAATGAGATAAATGTAAGTAGCTCTAGATAAGGGTATCTGCCAAATGCTATAAATGTAAATGCAGTGAAAGAGCTAAGAAAAGAGTGAGAGAGCGAGAGAGTGTAGAACTAATATAATGTCTTTATTGGTATGTGACCTCCTGTGCAACGTTATTAGTACTAATGCAGGCCTAATGAGTGTCTGCATTAGTTCACCAAAACTCTCTATTCATCAGTCCACCACCTTTACCCCTATGATAATGGAAGATCAACTTCATACTTGACTGAACAGAGTGTCTCAAGTCCAGATGGGAATGAACAAATGATACATTTATTAGCTAGCCCACCAGGTAAGTGTAAACTTCAGTGTGTAAAAACTGGCAGCTAACATAATGTAATTAAGTATGGTGAGCTAGTTAGCCGGTGCATTAATACAGACTAAGGGAAACAAATTGGTGCATGATCATGTAGTAGATTTTGTTTGCATCCTTTACAAAATGTCAGCCAACGTTTCAGCGGTGGAATGTGGTGTTCTCATGTCGGATGTGAAAGGTATCATTCAAGTCTGACATTGTTTTTTATTTCTTTTCTCTCCATTACTGTGAGCTGACTGTTTGTTGTGCTAGTGGAAGAGTTATGACGACCTTTGCTGGACTTTTGATCATCATTGAAACCCTTATGTTTATCGGGTGTTTGTCTCTTCGTCTCCACACATGCGTCCGAGATCCTCATTAGTGTGATATCTCAAGAACGAGTGGTTGAACGTTTGTAGGATTTATATGTAAAAGATGAACTGATTATATTTTGGAATTGATCCAAATAGGGTCAAGGTCAGGGCAAGGCCAAATGTCTGATATAGTTTTTCATAGCTTGCTTCCTGTTCGAAGAATATTGTAAGGGTATTTCTGGCATACAAATCAGTAACCAGAAGGACTAGACTTGTAGTGGAGGCATTTCTGTCCCTACGTAACACGTGCCTGCATGTCCCTGAAAAGATTGTCTGTCATGCCCTATTGTATATCCTAAGTAATTTGCCTGGTAAAAACTGTTCTAGTAACGAGAAGCACTTGCTATAATTACTGCATTGAGGTGTGTTGCACCACCAGGAAGTACATTAAGTTTAAACATAACCACATACCAATGAAAATGTTTCTTTTGCACTAATATCCTGGGCATGAAATCTGCTGGTGGCAAACACCCAGGCTAGTTATTGTCCATTGCTACCAAATATTGACAGGAAAGCTATTCCAGAATTTCTATACGTATCTGTAGTTTGCTTTTCTTGGCATTGATATCAGTTGCATTTACTGATCGGAGATGGTGAGGTGGATTATAAGAGGTTGGGAGTGATGGGAGCAATGTTTTCTTCGAGACAGTCAACATCAGCCATTAAATAAGATAAAAAAAAACGAAAGAGGCACTTAACCTTTAAGGATTGCAGTGTACATGACAGACAATTAGTGTTTTTGCCTCTGTGTTAGAGTGTGTACATGTCTGTTTTAGTGGTCCTGGTTTCTCTCACTCACGGAAAGCATTAGCGCAACTATAACAGAGAACTCTTAGAGCAACATCAGTATTTCTGTCTTTGCCACAAGGTGCCCATTTATGGCAAATGTTCAGTAGAGGTTGGCAATACAGTAACCCCTGCTTTGCATCAGTGATTTGTATATTCACATGCGCGCACACAGAAGAGTAATCCATGTAGTTTAACTCCGGTGTCGTTGTCTCTGTGGTAGTATCAGATTGCCACGTGTTTTCACTAGAGACCTTTAAGTAAAGCAAATGAGTCATTTTGAGAAGCTGATCAGGGAATGCCATGTGTGGTGGAAACTTAAAAGGTCCTAAGCCAAAAGCTAGGGTGTGTTTGGGGAGGGTGGATATTTCATTGCACCTACATTTCCTCTGAGAATTTGCACTCTGCATGAGTGGAACAGTTGTGAGGAGTTTTGGAAACGTGCCTAAAAAATGTCATGTTTACAGAGTTGAGTAGATTTGTGCTGCTTGAATGGTGTTGGTTGTATATTGCTGCTTGGGTCTGGCCTTAAGGGAATCCACCAAACACTGAAGCTTTGGTTGGTCTGTGTAAGCTATGCTAATTAATTCCTAGTCAGTAGCAGGTAGGGCAGTGTGAGTCATTTCCCATCTCCAATGACTGTAATTTGGTTGTCACTTGAAGTAAAATTGGAAGGGCAATGGGACTTTTCTCACCAAACCTTTTATTTTATTAATTTTTTTTTTGGGTGTTTTGGTGGCTATTTCTTCTTGTTTAAGGCTTATCACCACCATTGGGTCTGAAGGCTGGTGAGGAGTTTATCTGCTGTCTGCATTTTCCATTTCAGAGGTATGGCTTCATCGTGGAACCCAAGGGTTATAGGTGTGTAGGCATATACAGTGTTAATTGACTATATTTATTCTATATTTGATAGACCTTGATGTTTCCTAATATTTGCAGCTAGCATCAGGCTTCAATACAGAAGCAGACCTCATAATGTCAAGCTGTATTTTTTTTTTTTTTTTTAGTTGTGAATGTGAACAGGCACATTTTAAAAATATTTAAAAATATATATTTTTTGATAGCACTGTTAATTATGATAAAGATTGGTCATTTCAGTACAGGGAAATTTTAATGTTGGCACATACCTACAGCAAATAGTGAATACACATTTGATGGAATGCATAGGTGTTAGGAGAGCTTTCAGTATTAAAGTGAACTTTGAGTTCTGTGCCAGTTTTTCCTCACTGACTGCTGAAACTTGCTGGTCAGGACTAAGGTTATCGCCCGCATGCTGTTTACTGGTAACTGCATTTTCCATTTTCCACTTTGGAACAATGCAGCAGCTGTAGAGCTTACAGTTCCCTTTTTTTCCGGGGCCTATTTTTATCCTAAAAGCGGTGGAGCTTCTCAGTTAAAGACATCCTTTCCTTCAGAAAGCCCTTAACTTGCCCTCAAAGGCACCCTGCAACTAATGTCCTAGTCTGAGCTCTATTTTAAGAAAAAGAGGAAAAAAATAACTTGGTCGTTAATATTCTCATTCTTAGTTCTTGGAAGTTCTGTTGTTTTTTCCCCCACCACTTGACTGATGATTATTTTTTATTGCTGTTAGTTCATTGTTGTGCATTCATGCTGCTTCCTGCATGTATGCGCTTTGGAGTGTTAGGCTGAAATGGCATGGCTTAGTGCATTCCAAAGAAGGGAGTTTCCATCTGGGGCTGTTTTAGCTAAGGTTCATTTTCTCCCCCCTACTGTCAGCTCCCCCTGCAGCCAAAAAGCTTTTTAAAGATTTGAAATATTTATTCCTGTGATCACTCAGAGGTTCCAGTTTATTACTTCCTATCTCTATGCGTAATAAACTGGCAAGTAAGTGTTTGTGTGTATAGTTTACATATTATTAGGTATACAACCAATCTAGTAACTAGGAAAAAGAGGTGCTCTATTCGTGTTTCTTAAAAAAAACCCAAAAAAAACCAAAAACCCAAAAAACCCTTGCCAGAAAGGGTCACACACAGGGCACATGACACTGACTAGGCTATGACACTAGACTATACATTGGTACTGGGATGCCACGGGATGCAACAAAAAAAAGTCATAGGACTTTCAAAGTCAAAGTCATAAGAGCTGGAGGTTTTTATTTTCATGTGGGCCATTGGTCAGCTAGGAAGCTCATGGGCATGAGCCAGCGTTCAGATATGAAGCTTGCAGGATAAAGAAAGATCACGTTCACTAACGTGAATGTAAAGTAACTGCCATTAAAAAATAATAAAAAAGCATAAAAAAACAGTCCTGCGCACATTAAAAAAAATAATAATTTAAGCCACGCCCACTTCACGCTTAAATCCGAATACTGATGTTCAGTACTAAACAGATACAGATTGTTATATACTCCTACCTACTAGACATACTGAGCTGCCAGTTTATGTACGCCACCATCTTAGTGATTGATAGCCTGGCGACTCAGTGTGTATGGACAACGGAAAGAAACGAAGCTCATTTTCCTCAACTCAGTGCTCCCGTTTTACATTTCCTCAAACCACAGCACGGTCCTGTATTACACAGGCCACTTGTCAGGCTGTGTTCCTACTCTTAGCCTAAAGTGTTGCTCATACCATCTGCTTCCATCAAGCCTCTCTGTGAACCCTCCTTCTCTTTAGAAACATAGATTGGAGTCCAGCTGTGGAGGAAGAAAACACTTGCTCTCTTAACTCCTACCGAAACATCAAAAGCTCTACAGCTCCATCAACCCTAACTGCAAACCCTAAACCCTTAGTCAAAACATCAAAAATAAACCCTGCAGCAGATGGTGAGCCAATGGGAGTGATCTGTGTATGGTGTGTCACAGCTTTGTGGTTAATCACAGTGAATGATTGGACAGTTACCTCACCACTGGCTTTTTCAAGATACAGATTCAAGTGCGTTTCTGTGTATGTGCGACACTTTTCCATGCAGCCACTGTCTCTTTCATCTTAAGATCGGACTAGTTTTACAAGGCGAGGTGAGATGAGACAATTATTACAGGTGTATATCTGGACTTTTAGTCAAGATTGCATCATATCCTGTGAGAAAAGAGACTTTTCACTTTTTCGTCAGTATAAACACACTCCAGAAGTACTCTTCTCGGCTGTCTTCCAGCAAAAACAAAATGAAACCAAGTCTTGACTGAGTTTAAAACACAGAACAATAAAATAGACAATGTTAAAAAGGACTTGTCAGAGAAACGATGCTTCTTATCGAGTTTTTTTTTTTTTTTTTTTTTTTTTTTTTTTTTTTTAAACACAGGTAAAGCCTAGATTCATGTTATGGTCAAGTAATGACCTAATGATAAAGTGCTATGTGCGGAGCCACTATATACAGTGCTTATAATAAAGGTCAAATATTGTATTAAAAATTAGGTGTGTGTGTGTAGTATGCATGGAATTTTTACTGTGACATTTATATGTTAGGAAGACTCACTCCATTATTACACACAGAGCCCATGCAAATGGATCATAATTGCTACAGGTGCCTTCTGGCAACATTACTTAACAATCACATGTCTGGAAATCTGATTCTGATGAACAGTAAATATTTTCTTGACTTTTCACCACTGTAGTTCAAATTTCAGACCGTGGTTCAAGTGACAATTTCATAACGTCGAATTAAACAAGCGGACAGCAATTATTATGGTAGGACGGTATTGCGCTAACCTGCACACTGTAGTGTCGAGAGCTGTGTGTCTGTGTAATTTCTGTGGGGGTTTTGCAGCTAGACAGATGGAGAATGTGTTCTCTCTTCCCCTCTCCAAATGTAAATACCAAAAGCTCATGGAAGCAAGGCACTACCGGGTTTTTTACGAGCTTTGGCACCTGATCAGGACTAAATGAGACAGCTGTCTTGTAAAAGAAGTGTTGAACAAGGGTACATTATGCTACAACGCTGATGAGCTTTGTTTGCCGAGCATGACCCGTGTGTTATTAGATTTGCGCAGTGTTTAGTAGTGCAACAGCTGGACAGATGTCACTGGGGAGAAAGCAGCCATGCCAGCGAGGTCTGCCTGGTGCCAGTGTCTCCAGGAACAGAAATGGTCATCCTTAATCTTTAAGCAAATTCATAAAGAAGTTTTGGGCAAGTACTATGTCATGGAAATAAACACTCAAATAATTTCATATAACTTTTCTTTTTTCTTACACACAAAACGCATAGCCGACCCAGAGACTCCTAAGCGAGCCAGCCTGTCTGGCAGAATCTGCCTTTAACGACAGGACTATTTCCGTTGAATTTGACCGCAACTGTTTTCCGTGCACTTTATTCTGGTTTTGAACTGTTCCGCTACTTCAGGAGTGCCTGAGTGTGGTCTGCTCCTTCTGAGAAATCTAGCATTAGGAGTGTTTTATCTCCGTATTATTATTGATTTGCTGCAATGTGATATACACATGCTTTGAATTGAAGCAAGCCGCTTCTCAAGAAGCAGTCAAAACCTCAGCTGATGAATGAGTTGACATAGCGATGGAGGTTTAGCCCATGTGAATTAGGGATTTCACTGGAGAGTGGCAAATGAACCAGGTATTTGTGTAGCTGTTGTGGTAGATGCCCTGTTTTCTTTTGTGAGTCATTTTAAATCAAACTTCTTAGAGGTTTGATAACTAGCCAAACCCAGCCTGGCTAGCTGCACTGGCATTCGCAAGTAATAATAATAACAATAATAATAACAATAATAATAATAATAATAATAATAATAAAACAATAAAAGTTTCATATAACAGTCCCTCCAGGATTTTGCGATCATAGAAATGAATGCAAAATTCGTGGGGAGCTTGCAGTTTTTCTAAATTATCACCGATGTTCTGCAGATTTGGTCCAAGACACATCATGTGACGTCATGCATTCAGTCAAAGCCTTCTTCGATTCACGTACGTCGAACATGAGTACAGCTAATTTAGTGCAATTGCAATTTCACCAATTCAAGCTCAAAAGCTAGGGATGGGCGATATGGACTTAAAACTATATCACGATATTTTCTGGTATTTACTGCCATAATGATATCAGTGACTATATAAATACAGTACCATTCACCACTGTTTTTGGCTACAAGTGATAGTTGTGATCTTGAGAACCTCAGAAACACAAACATTGATCTAAAAGTAAAACTGATTTTCTGTAAGCAAACCAGTTCCAGATTGTAGAGCTAGCTCCTCGTTTAGTGATAAACTCCTCCTCAGCTTCACGTCCGCCTTCCGCCGTACTTGTTTTCGCTCTGCACGTGAGCTGCAAATGGGTCGTACACCGTCGCACACAGAAATACATCATCAACTAGGCTTTATCGTCATCATCGTGGTTAGACTAATTCTTATTGTGGGGAGAATTTCTACCGGTATATCGCAAACAATAAAATATCGCCCATCCCTAACAAAAACTTGGAAAAAAAAAAAGACACCACAAAATCAAGAATTTTTGGCAACTGTCTCAAAAAACCTTAATGTGAAGTAAAAATAAAGAAAGAAAGATATAAAAAAATATAAAAAAATATAAAAATGTGTATAAATATATGTGTATAAATATATGTATAAACAACTTGTTTTAATAATAAAAGTAAGGAAAATAATAAAAGCTAATTAAAGGCTAAAGTGAAAAATGTTTCTTTTGAGCTGTTTTTATTAAATCTGGATGAATAGATGGAGCCTGATAAATGTTTAATGGTAATGCGTTCCAGATTTTTGGTCCATAGTTTCATGCATAGAATATGGAGAAATCTAGTGCTACATGATTTGAAGAGTGTAGAACATGGTTTATCAGAAAGTTTAGAGATGTATGAAACTACCTGTAATACATTTTTATAGTCAATTCTAACGGAAACAGACAGTCAGTGGAGTGATGCGCAAACTGGTGTAATATGATCTTGTTTTCTAGTACATGTCCTGTAGTCAGCCCCCACCCTTTTGCACAGCCGTAGTGTTTTTCTCTCGTTCTTGCATCCTCTCCCGAACAGGAAAAGCCCAATTACAGAGATATCAGCGCTACACTGCAAACGTGATAGCCTGTGAAATGTCTTGTGCGCTTCTTTGTGAGACTGTGTTTGTCCTGCTTGCAGAGCAAACAGGATGTGATGTTCTGGAGAAAGGCAGGAGATAAGACAGGAGAAGAAAGAGAGGAAGATGTGTGGACAGACTGGCGGGTGGGTTTGAGGCATCAGGATGTAAGGGTAGAGTTGAAACCGAGGCTGGACAGTGGACCGTTGTTTTGTGGGCTGTGTCACAAACAGTGACCGCTGACTGAGAGTAATTAGGGTGGGTCTGAAGATGGATGGTGCCCTACTGTAGTTTAAAGGAAGCATAGTGTCGTTCACCTCTTCGTGTATAACGCCTCTAACCATTTCCTGTTTACTGCCTGTTCTTGTGCGAGACAGTATTCATATTCTTCCTTTTTGCTTAGGTGTCTTGGCGCCATGCTGGCTTTGTGTGTGGAAAGGGTTTTTCCTGAGAAATAATTAAATAGACCACCATAGTAGCTGTAAATGCCCTTTGACTCCTCCTGTACACTTCTTCCTTTTCCTGGTCTCAGAACAAGAGCTTGTTCCAGTCCTTGTAAAGCTTGTAAATCTTTGCCAGGCTGATTCTCTTTCTCTCCATGCTCATGAATAACGTAGACTCGGCTTACCATGCCCTTGCTTTGTAAAAGTTTCGGATAAGATCTCACAAGTTTTGTAATAGTCTTTTCACATGTCGCTTTATGTATAAACATGCACTATATGGCAAAGTTTTGTACAAAAGGCACCTGACCATCACACCTACATGTGGTTCTTCCACAAACTGTAGGACGTCTTTGCATGCTGTAGCATTACAGCTTCCCTTCACTGGAACTAAGGAGCCCAAACCAGTTCCAACATGACAGTGCCCCTGTGCACAAAGTGAGGTCCAAGAAGACATGGTTTGCCAAAGTTGGTGTGGAAGAGCCCTGACGGTAACCCCACCGAGCACCTTTGGAATGACCTGTAACCCTGGAACGACATCAGTGCTTGACCTCACTAATGGAGCACAAATCCTCACAGCCACACGCCAAAATCTAGCGAAAAGCCTTCCCAGAAGAGTGGAGATTATTGTAAGTGCAAAAGAGGGAAATCTCTGAGATGTTCAACAAGCACATATGGGTGTGATGGTCAGGTGTCCACAATCTTTGCGCCATAAAGTGAAGCTTTCACGACGTAGTCTATTCAAGATTTAAACTGTTGATGCCCATCAGAATGACACGGTGAACTTTTCAGCATACTTCAGTATAAGAATATAATAAAAGTGCTCATACCTGCTTGTGGCTTTGGTTTTGCACATCTGTTAATAATCTTGGTTAGCAAATGGTTGCATCTGGTGCAACTCTACATAGGTTGCCAATCTTACGTGAAGACACAGTGAAGACATGGCATTAAGCAGTTCAGTAAATGTAACAGGTAGCAGGAAGTGTCATTTTATTTATTTAACTGTTTGGAGACACACCAAGGACAAGCCCTCTTATTATAGATAATACTCTTGTAGTATTTTTTTTTTTTTTTTCAGACTGAAAAAAAAAAAAAGAAAAGAAAGTTTAGTTTTTTTTTAATTTACTATATGATAATAACACTAAAATGAATGAATAAAACATTAGCACTGCATCACAGTCACTGTCATCGTGGATAGGCAGTGACTGGGAGTGATTGATGAGAAGTTACAGTGGCATTCAGAAGCGAGCAAAAGTGTAATACACTTTCTGCAAGTAATTTGATGTGACTTGAGTTGAGACTAAGTCACATCTGAGACTAATTCACACATTAATGAGACATCCACATGTGTTGTTGTGCCCAGAACATAACGTCTAAAGTGTGTGACAAAATGTCTTTAAACACTTGAGATCAGAAGTGTGGGTGAAACTATGAGCGTTTTATTTCTCTTATTTGTCATGCTTCTGAATAGGGCCACAGTTTCACAGTTAGACACAGTGTATGAGGATGAGAACCTCAAAATTGACTTCTTTTTTTTTTCAAATTGCTGATTAAAATGCATTTCCGTCTATTACCCATTCAATTTATTTTTACTCAGTTGAGTTCCTTACTCCAGTGGTTCTCATCCCTTTTTATATCCAGCTGCGACTTCCCAAAATCATTGCAACCTCATTCTGGAGTACGAACCTCTGCATCATACTGCAGACTTCTCTGTTTCTCTACACAAGTGGCTGCAATGAAGATGCTTTCGCTGTGTAATCAGTTACAGTTTACATAATACATTTTTCCTTTAATGTTCACCACTGGCTTGTGTTTTTAAAATGGTCGATTAATACCATGATACTGTGATGTTATCATACCTTGAACATTTCAAACCGTAACATCCCTACTTCTGTACAAGTAAACAAAATTGACCCCAATGACTCCTGGGCTATAAATCAGACTAACTATAGTCCTGAGCAGGTCCGCTGGGGCCTTGAGAATTGAATATGTCCAAAGTTGGAGAAATCAGCATCACTGTTTTTCAGACACTGAATATTCCACATAGAGGAGTGGGGAAGGGAAGAGAACTTTTACTTTTACACACTTTGACTGTTTTAGGACAGTGTCGTCTACAGGATGTGTAGGATTTGAACGCTGTGCTTAGTCCTTAAGACTTTAATCCAGGAGTTTGTGTCACAGTATTATAAATTATTATTGAACACCGGGCTATAATCACTGTGTATACTGAGAAAACATATGATTCCCAGTACTCAAGTGTGACTACGTTATCACCCCTAATGACTGGCAGTAAGGTAACACCTTTAAGAACTAATCCAAAAAGTGCCACCATTCGTTATTAATGTCAGTTTATTAGAATGAGCCATTTAAATCAAAGGAGGTGGAGCATACTTTGACGGATATAGACGTCTGCAAATATTCATTATGTGGTTATGGTCTAACCAAGCCAGAGCTTGCCATTTTGACAATAAATGTGACCAGGAACCACTTATTTCCAGAGCAAGAGACTATTTTACTATTTTAGACCATTTTCCTGTTGCCTGTCGGTAGCCACGTGAGATTATCTTATTGTCTCACCACTAGCTGCTTCAAACAAAACGAATTCACTTGAAAAATTTAGGTTTTGTGAACATTTTTAAACCAGTGACTATCTTTTCCCCCAAAAAGTTCAATGTATTACAATAATGCTGTAGATTAGATCCTGAAGATTGTGGTGAGAAAAGTGTACCAAAGATAGCAGCCGTTTCATGGCGTGTGGATGGAGCGTCTATGGCTGTGACTATGTTCTTGATTGAACAGGTTATATAGGAGCAGGGATTTGTCCTCTACTTCTGGTATTGACATTTCTTCAGGGCAATTTCTTGCTTCTGTCTCCCTTATCTTCTTTGCCCAAGGACAACTTTCTTGACCATCGTTTAGAACTTTATTTCTGTATAGAGTTGTGTGTTATTATGTGTGATTTATAAAGGAGTCTCCCTGAACCCAGTGCTTGTGAGTTTAGAAATAAAGCCTTGATTCAATACAGTTTTACTGGAAATGTGAGGAAAGGCTCTCCTTACTCGCTGGTGGAACTCCCTGTGGACGAAATTTTTAGCTCTGCGTGCTTTTCTCATTATTGGAATCCTTTGGGGGAAAATGACTGATTTGTACATGAAATCAGTTCCTTTTCCTCCAGTTCTGCAGTAGTGCCCAGGCAGTTGCCAGGAAATTAATATGTTGTATAAATCAATGTTTCTTGGACAATGTATGCATGCCTCTGTGTTGTGATCTCGTGCCAAATCTTGTGAACTTGTCATATGTTGTAGTCTTAAGTTAGACAAAACCACCTTCTCTGTTTCAATGCTCAGGAAAGCTAATTTGTCTGCTTCACTGGAGCCAAATAACTGTGTCAGTTAACCACAGGGTGTAGTTTGACCATGCACTTGAGCCTTTTTTGGTTTGAGGAAGTCATGCGAATGCGTGATGTGTCCTGTACTCTCTACTAGCTTTTGTTACCCAGGATGAGTCGTAATTAGAAATATGATTGATACAACCAAAACTGAAAAAAAACCAAAAACCCCACTTCATATATAATGTTAAATATACACTAATGCATGGTTCATATAATACTCACTCAGTCACTCACTTTTAGGAAGTGCTTTATCCTGGTCAGGGTTGCAGGGGATCCAGAGCATATGCCAGGAACTCTGGTCGTGAGGCGAGAATATACCCTTGATAGGACACCAGTCAATCACGAGGCACCATATACAGCATTCACTCATTTATTTACACTTAGTTGGTGGACTGGCTACGCTAAATTGCCCCCGAGACGTTTTTGGGAGGTGGGAGGAAACTGAAGAACTGAGAAGAACAGGGAGAGTATGCACAGAAACTCCACACAAACAGTAAGCCAAGCTCATGATTGCACTGGAGAGCCTGGAGCTGTGAGGCAGCAATGCTACACGCTGTGCCACCATGCTGCTACATAACAGTCATTTCCAAAAATATTTTGCCCATCCAAGAAGACATTAGATATCAGATGTACAAGCTGAACAGGCTTTGAGCCAAGTTCTGACTTCAGATCTTTACAATTACATTTATATAGCGCTTGTCTAGACACTCAAAGCGCTTTACATTGTAGGGGGGGGGGTCTCCTCAACCACTACTAGTGTGTAGCATTGACCTGGATAATGCGATGGCAGCCATAGTGCGCCAGAACGCCCACCACACACCAGCTATTAGTGGAGAGGAGAGAGTGATGTAGCTAAGTCAGAGATGGGGATTATTAGCTAGATAAGGGCTAATGGGGGAATTTCGCCAGGCCAGCGGGGTTATACCCCTATGAGAAGTGTCCTGAGATTTGACCACAGAGAGTCAGGACCTCGGTTTAACATCTCATCTGAAAGATGGTGCTGTTTTTACAGTATAGTGTCCCCGTCACTATACTGGGGCATTAGGCCCCACACAGACCACAGGGTGAGTGCCCCCTGCTGACCTCACTAATACCACTTCCAGCAGCAACCTTAGTTTTCCCCAGGAGGTCTCTCATCCAGGTAATGGCCAGGCTCAAGCCTGCTAAGCTTCAGTGGGAAACCAGATGAGAACCGCAGGGAGATATGGCTCTGGCTCTCATATTATCTCCATAAATAATAAGAGTACAGTGAAATAAATAGAGATGTCTAATGGGGTGGCCTTCTTCCTGGTAACAGTTTAAATTTTATTAACCCCCATTGCTGGAGGATCATGCCACTCCCTATTCTAACCGACAGGACGCACCCTATGATTGCTCCAAGACCACATACACCCTAAAAGCAGAAATTATGAGTGAGTAAAAATCCACAGTGTGACACAACTCCTTTTAATAAATGTTTCCAATTATAAAGCACCTGTGACTAAAGCTGGTGTGGACAGGAATATCTCAGATTTGGTGATTGTTGTGTTGTTTTTTTTTTTTTGTAAAGCCTATGTGGTTCATGTGGTGGTCATAAAAGTGCCCACCAAACATCCTGTTCTCCTGGTAAAGCCACATCCTAGCATTATGAGCCTTTTAGGTTGTCTAATGATGTTCCATTAGTGTAGCTCTAGACTTTTACTCAGGGAAGTCTCTAATTTGTGTCTTCTAGAGAAATGATGTGGTACCAGAGCTCAACCAGACCTCATATTTCCTGGAAAGCATTGTTTCAATTAGGCTAAGTGTGTTGTCATATCCTGTACTAATGATACCAAAATCTGCATACTGATTGCAGGCTTGTTCTGTTAGTTATCAATCTTCTGATCCTTCTCCATCATCGTCCCCACATGTCTTCACTTGTCTCAGGAAGAATGGGTCAAGGCCACTGATTAATTCTAGCTGCTCTCTCATTCTCCATGGTCTCGGCCTAATTAGTTCTATAATGAGTGACCCTTGCCGAGGATTGCCTTAGCTTGCCTCTCTGAAGAGGGACACTCCATAACAATCCAAACAAGGAAAGACAGCAAACAGAGATTGCTCTTTCCCTCTGTTCCTCTCTCTCTCGGCCAGGATTAGAGTGCTCTGTCCTTGCTCAGTCTATATTTTTAGCCTGGCTGATGTTCCCCAGATACTGCGCAGCCTCCTTTCCATGATGAGGAGCTCAAAACTCTGACAGGCATCAGGTAACTATCGTTACCTGATATAATATACTGAAATTAAATATAGTCGCTTATAGTATTTAAGTATAAATCATCCAGTTGTCACAGTTGTTTAAATGGGTTTTAATCACAAAAAATATTCAGTTTTGTGCCAGATATTTGAGTCTCATGAACTGAGATGGTATTATATCACCACAGTGCTTTGCCAGAGCTTCATGTTATCTCATTTTCTTCTTTCTCTTTTACATTTGCTCCCTTTTCTTATTTAAATCTTCACTTTTTTAAAGGGGGGTGGGGGTGGGGGGTATGGGAGGGAGTGTGTAAGCAGGCACCAGTGGGCAGGTGCAATGTACGATTTACTTAGGGTATTTGTGACTTCCCATAGCTGAATCATTAAGATTAGTTTTTGGTTGGGGTTTCTACCTGGTGGTTTCTTATTAAAGATTGAGAGAGTAGAGCATTGTGCAGGTTTAGGAAGGAAGTAAAGATTCTCTGTACTCACTATCACACCATCAGGACACTATCAAAGAGTTTGATTATCCACAAGACTGAGATTTCATGTTGCTAAATGGTGTGCAGGGAATGAAGCAAAAATTGTCCATATTGTGTCTCAAATGTCAGTTAATCAGTATTACTTTTTATTATTTATAAAACTGTTGTATAAAAGCAATATTGCACATGCAATCCTGCTGTCACAGCTGTGGTGTTATTCAGTATAACTGCACTCTTGCGTGTGCGATATTGCTGAATTATAAATGAGCACTGCTGTAAACCCTTCCGGGAAACATGCATTCCAGCATTACAAACATGCAAAAATGTTATGCCATTCTTAAAAAAAAAATTAATATTGAATTAGTTATAACATCAAATGTTCTCATACACACACATACACATGCAGCCCAAACATACAAGATAGGGTGCCAGTTGATCCCTTGAATATGATCAAATCTGATATGATAAGACTTGGAACAGATTTAGAGCAGCTTACATTCAGTAACATTGATTATACCCTGGTCGGTCTGATTACTCTATTCTGATTGGCTCTTAGGTTCTAAATTAATGACCGTTCTAAATTAATGTGCTGCATATAAACAATCGTAACCATAGTAACATACAGTTACAGTTGCATACAGTAGTTAAACTCATAGCTTCATTATTAGTAGAGACACGGCACAGACGCAGGTAATTCTCTCTCACACACACACACACACACACACACACACACACACACACACACACACACACACACACACAATCTCTCTCTCTCTCTCTTTCTTTAATAACTATTTATTATAATTCATTCAAATAAATGTAATCTTATCACACTCCTTTATCTCTGTGTATGATTTAGAGCGATCAGAGTTCTGGATCTAAAAAAATAACTAATTAAAATGAGCCATTATTTTTATCCTTTCAGTCAAATTTTGCACTGCAAACATCAATGACCACTTTAACTCGTCAGTGCTGGCAAGTGACCCTGGTATAAGCGGGATAATCCACAACTAGGTGTGCTTAACACCATTTTAATGCACTCCGCCTCGTGTCGGGTGGTTCTTTGCCTCCACGCCGTGCAATAAAATCACGTAATGCACACCTAGCTGCGGATTATCCCTTACTTACAGTATTCAGTATGCACTGATGCAAAGGGTGATACACTGATGATACTGACTTGACATTCGGGGGGTGCCATTAGATTAGATTTGACATATTTTCTAATCCGCTGACTGACTGACCCGACACAAATCTTAGTTCATAAAAGGCAAGTACTCCTCTGTGCATAACATAGCATTGTTACTAAGAGGAGGTCAGTATCAGGAATGAATCGACGTTCAGAGCTCTGGTGCTTTTCTACTAAATATTGAGACAACTTTTCCTTTTGTTAAAGCACACGCGTTAAGTCTGAGGGTTATTTTTAGTCGTTTTCTTTCCTGCAATATAGATGTGAGGTAGTGGCACTTGGGCAGTATACACAGCAAGGCAGGGATTAAGTAATGAAGCTTTTGAAGTGGAAGGGCACTCCTCAGCAGGGATCGAGAAGTGAGTAGGTGTGTTTTGCAGCAGCTAGCGCAGAAACATACTCACACTTTGGAACGTGGACAGTGGAATCACATTATGGCTAAACTGCTGTAAAGATGACTGTATACAGCTTTGTGAGCTGCAGCACAAGCAATGTGGAGACATGCCAGTGTCACGCTGCTCTCTCTTCTGGGTTTTGTCAGGAGGGATCACACCATCAAAACAAAATCACCAGGGAACATTTCTGTCCTCAAGCGGTGTATAGTAAGAACAAAAATGTTGAGCTAAATTGCAGTGCAAACACACCAGGAGAGCAAAGAATTGCAGCGTAAGGTGCCCAGACACACACAAAAAAGTGTGTTCTGCATCTGGAAGAATGTAATTTAGCATAAAGACAGATTGGTAGTTGTTGGCCAGATGTTGCCTTTTGTGTAGGCAGTATATATAACCAAATATGTTACGATGAGAAATTTTTCTATACTGATCAATCTTGATATTTATCATTATAGATAATTGCACATCATCATCACAGCTCTTAAAGAATAGACTCTGGTGGTATCCTTACATAACAGGATCAGTGCTGTTATTGTGGTCAGGGAAGGCGTAACCACTAAAGTATTTGAAAAGAAATGAGATGTGTGTGTGTAT
>JANDJT010000169.1:12503314-12515770 GCA_024331685.1 Stegophilus panzeri | reverse complement strand
CGAAAAGCCTTTTTACAGACCATCAATTTACTAACCCAGCTGATATTAATTTGCACAGATAGGAGGTATAATTACTTGCGGATTTCAGTTGGTTTCACTGGAAATATATTTACTGAAAAAATGCTGACGCGTCCAATACTTATTTCCCCTACTGTATATATACATATATATTCTTGTAAATCAAACACACTAATAGTCACCACTTGTAAATAGTTAATCGTGGTTAGTAGGAAGTTGTTAATTTTCTATTCTAATTAATTTTCTCTTGGTTTTGGGTTAGCTAGGGAGTGAGGGAAGGCAGTGTATTTTTTGTTTTCTTTCTTTTTAGGTTAATTTCTTCTTGTATAGTTAGAGGGGGAATTTTTGTTCATTATTTTGGTCTGGTTGGCTTCCGAAGTTTAAACCACTGGAACAAAAAAGGAGTGAGAGTAGACACAAAGCAAACACAATCCTGGTCTCGCCAATCCATCATTTCATTGTTTGTTGCGGCCCGACCTAGACGGAGTCGTAACACCCCTCATTCAATGGTTGCCTGAAATTTGAATATGAGTTCAAACAGAGAAAAAGTCAAATCCAAGCCCACTTAAATTCATCATCTAGGAGTTCATAATTCTAGTCCCAAGGGATCACTGCCATGGACATACTGAAGTTGTCCCTACTGCTGACATTCCTGAGCAAACTGAGCAGCTAATTAGGAAGTCCTTTTTATGAGCTGGATCAGGTGTATCAGCAATAAGGAAAACTAATCTGTGCAGTGCAGTGGGGGTCTGGGATTGGTGTTTAGAACCCCTGACATATAGCTGTGCCTTCCAGATCAACCCCAAATGATCTATACACAAATTTTGGGAAACATTGTTTCTCACAGCAGTAGATAAATACCTAGCAAGTGACAGCATGGGAAATAAAGGAACTATTTATTCCCCAGGTAAGTTTACAACATGGAGCCATGATTCATTTGACAGCTGCAAATGGCATGGCAACAAGTGACATTCAAATTGAGATTTTTTTTGGTGTGTAAATTTCTTATGAAATTTGTCTCACCCATAATGAAGAACCAATAAAGGCACTTTTTTATTACCAATCTAAAAATATATTTTTAACAAAGGTAATACAGTGTTGCATATATATCATAAAGTAGTCTAGCCTAACAGAACAAGCAATAACAATAGCAGTTGCTACACTCCCACAAGAGACATACAAGGGCTCTTGCCACTTGTCAGTGTGAACATAGGGTCAGAGAAAAGAAAGACAGAGTGTGTGTGTGTGTGTGTGTGTGTGTGCATGCCTGAAACATGAGAAGTCAAACTGAGAGAGGACAGGATGCAGATAGTCCTCCATTCCTTTAACTATAGCTTGGAAATGCTCCCTTAACTCTCGGTCTGTGTTGTGGTTCTGTACAGAAAAAAGAGTGAATATAAGGCAGGGATAAATAAGGATGGAGAGTGCAATAAAGAAAAAAACAAGACTGTGAACAGAGAGATAATGGTTACGATAGAAATAACATCTGATGATTAGCCTCATCATTCATAATAACAGCACTGATGGTTCATGCAATTTTTGGTGACATGGCCTTACACATTAATATACTGGATATAATAATCCATGGCTACAACATTAACATGAATGTGTTTTCATTTCATTTGCAAGTCACTGCTCTGTTATGGACTGCTCCGTATTCATCATCTTTCTTTATGTATAAAAATTCTTTTATACCACAGTGCTGTTGAATTCTCAAATCTGATTGGTCAGAAGCTGTTCATTAATTTTCTATAACAGCAGCTCTGACAGTAGTAGGGAAAGTCTTAGGAACAGAGAACTTTGCACTTTCTCAGTCACATAGCAAGCTGCATTTCTTGTCTTAGTAATTTTAAGAGAAAGAAAAATGATAGACTAGTGAGGGACATTCCACAACAGTAACTATAAATGGTTAAAAAGTATGATGTGACATCCATGAATAAATAAATAAAAATCATTGTAATCATTGTTGTGGTATAAGAGGAATGAAACACTTCAGGTTGTGCTCCTATTGGAAAATAATCAACTTTGGCATGGTATTTTTAACTCCATCTCATATGGGCCTGCATCACATCATGCTCTCAGTTATTTCTATTATTATTTATTATACTTTAAGGCAGTTAAAAACACTAATGTCCAAAATCTTCTTCTTGAATATACTCATAAAGTCTAAAACTTTACAAGCAACAATGGCACTTATTTTTTAAAGAAACATCTTATTTTGCCTTGTTTAAAGTAAGCTACTCCACTGAGGAGGGACAGTGCAATGTGTGTGCTTCTGTGTGTGTGTGTGTGTGTGTGTGTGTGTGTGTGTGTGTACCTGCTGTGTGTAATCCTTAGTCTGCACAGCATTTCTGAGCCAGCAGGACTCTTTGATCATGGTTTGTGCAGCGAGCTGTCGGAAGGCTTGGGCTTGATCTCGGAGTTGGAGCAGGACAGAAGGTTGCACCCGGGCTTTGGCCACTCTGGAACACACTAACCCACCTGCAGCAGCACAAAAACTTTTCCCTTAAGGGGCAATAATAAGTCCCACTGAGCATTACTTAGTTTAAAACACTGAGACTGAATCAGGACACTCTTCTCATGCTGGATATTCAGCTCTCATACAGTATTCTCAGTAGAACCTTGACCTGTGGCTTAGCAACACTGCAGTACATTTACATTTACAAGCTATTTACAACTTCACAGATACTGATATATACTGTAAATATGTATGAGCAGGGCATGTTAGAAAAGATGGTGGATGAAGGAAGGGAGAAGACTTTATTACCTGCTGTCTGCATACTCTTAACTTTCTGATTTTCAGTGGATTTTGCCTTTTCATAAAAAGCCCCATAGAGCACTGAACTGCAGGAGGGAAAAAAAAAACTCAGTGAATTACTGGGCTGCACAATGTTTAAATATCAGGTGTACACTGATTCATATGTACTCATTATAAATATTAAAGCAGTGGTTCTCAACAGGGGGGGATTGGAAGGGGAAACATTGTTCCTGAAAACATTGTTTTCAAGAAAAAAAAAAACACAGACAGGTCATCATTTGGGTACTTGGTGTATTTTATTGCTTTTCAAATAGAATGTGCATAAATGAAAAACTCTGCGTTCTCTCTCCCTCTGTACTTTCTTTTTGCTGGAGAAAGGCGGAGTTTAGCTGCCTTTTATCTAGCTGTCAGTGCAGACCAGTGTTGCCAACTTAGTGACTTTTCAGACCCCTTTAGTGGCTTTTTTGGCATAAAAAAGCGCCTAATGTCAAATCTAGCGTCTTTTTGGACAAACCTTAGCAACTTTCCAAATGTCGCCAGTACTGTCTTGCAAGCGCGAGGTCTTTCTTTCCTGCTGCACTCACACCTCTCTGCATCTGCTCTGTTCAGTGAGGGGCTGAGAGCCGGAGCAGCACATTCTGTTGATCGCACAGCAGCTGACACAGACGTGAACGTAAAAAGAAGCAAGCGCAGGTGTCCCAATGATTGATTTAACAATGTCATGGATAATGAGACGCGCCCTTCATCCCAGTTTACATAATTCGTATGCGAATGTTTTTAGAACGCAAGACGAATGGAATGCAACATGTTTTACATGTAAAATAGTCCACGTTATTGCAGTCTAGTTCTCTTGTTCAAAGTAGTTATAGTGTTCAGAAACATTTCTGATTAATCATGTTCCATACCTGTCTGTTATATAGTTTTATAAAAGCTATTTTAAAAGATCATAAAAGTTATGAAAGGTAACTTAAAGTACAAAAACACAAAAGCAAAAAAAAATCTATCTATCTATCAAAACAGATGATAGATTAGGTTATATATAGATAGATTTTATTTAGAATATATAATCATTATACTCGGTGTCCTCCAATATGGGACGGGGGGGCTTTAGTTACAAAAGACTGAGAACCTCTGATCTATAGCAAATAGTGTTAACAATGGTTGTTTTAAATAAAGGATATTTAAAGAAGGGATATAAAAAAAAAAAAAATAAATAAAAAAAAAACATTGTTTGCACTATTTGCTATAGATGGTGCTGTTACTATTTTTGCATAACTTAGTGAGCCCTTCTTTCTCGATAGAGTAAATGGGGAACACACGTTTTGTGACATGAAATGCCATCGCAACTGAGAAGTTGACTTGGGGTATTCTTCTCAAATCCGAGAAGGATTTAGCTTTAGATTAATTAGCATACAGACTTATTTGTTTGTTAAATCTAAAACATTGACTATATATTATTTCCCGCACTGTATATATTATAATATATAATACATGAACTGCTGTCTGCTGGTTAGTTTTTCAGTCCATCATTGACATTGACTGCATCTCTACAAAGTGCACCTGTACAGTCGATTTACCTGAAGAAAAAGTTAATGTAAATGGGTAGGTGTATATGATAATCTAGCAGCATTTGACAATATTCCTGGTCCAGACCTTGAGCTGTATAGTTGATGGATAAGCCGAGCTGGATTGAGGCCTGTGCCTGCAAGAGTGTGGTTTATCTTGTTAAGTGCCAAGCTCAGTAAGGACACATGTGAATTCTGCAACAGGGCATTTACATATTATGAAAGGCATCAGTTTTATAGCTGGTAACCTCAGCCACCACATTATTTACATATCAAACACACTGAAATTTGTTTCAGCTCTCTGTAAACTGATTTTTGCACTTTAAACTGATCACTGATCACATCGACTGGCTTAACAAGCTTAAAATAGCCACAGTTGTTGAACTGGATTAATTGGGTGCAAAGTAATATCAAACTCGCACTCCAAAACTGAATCGAGTCTAAAATAGCTGAGCATTGCAGAAGCTAAATTGAATAAAACATAATTTTGTAACCATTTGTCCAATTCAATGTTTTGTGCTGCTTTTTATTTTTTATTTTTAATTAAATTAAAGTTTTTCGATGTCATGGTAAATTTGCTACATGGCTCAAAACCATGTGACTGAATGAAAGCACTTTCAAGCTTACTGCCAATAAAATGGATTTTTCTTCAGTTTTCTTTTTTTTGGTCTGCCTTCTATTAGCAAGGAATGTTGTGATAACGATTAGTATAGTTACTATAGTTACTCAGATTGCTTTTTAAAGAAAAAAATTTGGGTGCGGATTAAGTGTGAGAGATGTGAGATAGAGAATGCTGGTGTATGTGACCGAGAAACAGCATATGAGAGTGAGGGATGGCATGAGAGAGAGAGAGAGAGAGAGAGAGAGAGAGAGACTGAAAAACAGATACAGTGAAGCTGCTAAAAATATTCTAGCTAAATATAAAAACACTCAATACCAATTTTAAGGACCAAACTATTATGACAGCCAGGAATAATAAGCCAATATGCTTTTTCAAGGATATGTAGACTACTTATTATACATAAACATGTAGAACTCTCAATAACACTGAGCTCTCAAGTGAGCAGATTTTCAGTACAGGGCTGCTGTGTGTTATAATGGTCTTAAGTTTAAATCCTAGTTATGTAATCCAAGACACTGCTGTCTGTGATTGGTGTATTAGAACACCCTACACATTTTCTTAAAAACAGAGTTGGATAGTCTCCATATTATCAAGTGTAAAATAGAGATACATTAAAACAAACTGCTACATTTTGCAATGAATTAACAATGCCATGTAACAGTGAGAGTATTAATGGGGACCAGAAACAGTTTTTCTGAGACTGTTGAAGCAGGTCCATGTTGTTTTATGCCAGGTTGTGGGTCTGTTTTCGTACCTTTTTTCCACACATATGCGTTAATCCAGCTGTGAAGCAGAGGAAATGTCAGGAAAAAGTCATTTCACTTTTGCAGAGCTCCTGTTGTGTGCCTCTTTGTATGCTTCCACTTTCAAAACAAAGCTCTAGATAGTATCACAGATGCTGCGCTGATGACCATATCGAGGCCTGTCATGATAACTACTTTTGTTGGACAATATATTGAATAAAAATTGACATTGAAAAAAATTGCAATAAACAATATTATTGTCATTTTAAGACCATTTTATGCCACTGATGACAATAACGATAATATAATATAAAAGCACAGTAATGCAAGTACACTCTTTCAAAGAGCAAGGAACTTTTAATACTTAAGAATATTCAGGCATTGGAACTGAAATATCAAAAAATAGTTTTTGCCTTCTGAAGAAAATATCCTTTAAATTTAGTCAATATTTCATCGTCATATTTATTCATTTTAGTCCATTTTACTCTGACTAAAATGGCATCAAATATCAGTCAGAGGCATTTTAGTTGACGAGAAAATGCAAAAATTAAACCAGATATTCACACATTTTATATATTAACTTAAACATGTATCAACAAAGCCATGTGAAAACTGCTCTTGTGAAAACCCGATCTCCTGAAATAATAACATTACAACGAGGACACTATTGTAATACAACCTTGTGAATTTTTTATGCTGTAGTTCTTCGTTGTCAGTGTTTTAGTGCATTGTTACAGAAAGAGCATATTCACAACGTGACTTACTATTCTACCTAGTGCATTTTGTGCAGGAGCAAGTTGTAATATTATGTTTGTTGTGTATATGTCTGGTTAATCTCATATGTGTATAGGATGCGTTTAGGTGTGTTAATAAACCCGCTAGTAAAGGGCTTCAGTTTACCGGTGTTCATTAACTGTTCAGCTTCAGCTCATGCAGCTTCAGCGGGTCAATCCCTGACATTATTGACAATGACTGGATTATTTGAAACACTAGAACTTTTCTAGATTTTTCTTCTTAAACATTGTTAGTGCATTGTTAATATCTTGCATGTAATTTTTTTCAGTAAGTTTTAATTATAATCCGTGCTAGTGCTTGCTACACATCTTACATTTGAATGCACTGTTTTTCATTGGAGTGTGCAATTTTTATCTTAAATTTAACAAACATTTGAAGTTAGAATTTTAATTTGACACAGATTGCTAGAACAGACGAGATGACAGAAGCAACGTGAATGGTTAAAATGTTGGTGAGCATTCACTTTTATGACAACAAACATGCATGTAAACACAATGGACAATATCACGGTCAGCAAAAATGATTGAGGTCATGTCCATATATCGTACGATAAGTCGGTAACATAATTATGATGACAGGCCTAACCAGATCACAGTATTTCAGTGCTGAACCACAGCAAGAGGCCTCAGATTATGATAATAGTATGTTAAGGTTCTATCTGCCAGGTTCTTCGCCTACATAAGACCTTATAATACTAGCATGAGATTTTTAGCTAGTGTAAATGTAATCTCAGTCTGAGATGCTCTGCCTACGGCCCATGGAGTGTCTGATATCGGTTTCTGATGGGGAAATAAATCTTTGAATATTGTGATTCAGTTAGCTTTTTGGGAGGAAAATGCTGTCATTGGACTGAAAACTAGTTCACAGCATTTTGTCTTTAAAGGTTTATTAAGTGTTCTGTTTAAAGCAAAAAAAAAAAAAGCAACAGTGAAGTGTCTGATTGGTTGGTTACAGTGTTGGTCATGTAGCCTTTTTTGCAGTTAAAGAAAGTGGTTCTTGGCCGTTTTTACTAGATAGCAGTCTAAATACACCCGTGTCTCCAAGAACTGTAGCCTGTAGGGATAGAGCTGTATTGAAATGTCCACCTCTTTAACTGCCGAAATTAGCGGCTTCTTTTGAAAACAATAAACAACACAGAGAGCTGAATGTAAAGTGGTATGAGGTGTTTTGCATATTACGTGACATACAGCAACCAGATTCCTGTCCCTAGTGAGAGATTCATTTGACTACGAGAGTACAAAGAGGAGTGATTTTGGAAAAGTACTTTGACTTGTATTTAAGCAAAAAACATAGAAAGACAAAGTATTTGATGTTTTACTTGGTCACCTGTGTGGTTTTTTTGAAGGTAAATGTTTTTTGAAATTGATGCATGCAACACGTTCCAAAAAAGTTGGGACAGGCGCAGTTTAGGACTAATAGCGATGTGACTCGTTGAAATAAGTAGGTGATGTGAAACAGGTGAGGCAATCGTTTAATCATAGTATATAAAGTGTCTCCAAAAAAGGCCTAGTCCTTCAAGAGCAAGGATGGGTCAAGGCTCGCCAATCTGCCAACAGATGCGTCACTGAATAATCCAACACTTTGAGAACAACATTCCCCAAAGACAAATCGGTAGGATTTTGGGCATTTCACCTTCTACAGTGCACAATATAATTAAAAGATTCAAGGAATCCGGTGAAATCTCGGTGCGTAAAGGGCAAGGCCGAAAACCACCTTTGAATGCGTATGATCTCTGATCCCTCAGACGTCACTGTCTTAAAAACCGTCATGAGTCTGTATAGAATATCCTGACATGGGCTCGGGAATACTTTGGTAAACCTTTGTCAGTCAGCACCATTCGCCGCTGTATCCACAGATGCAAGTTAAGGCTTTACTATGCAAAGCAGAAGCCATACATCAACACTGTACAGGAGCGCTGCCAACTTCTCTGGGCTCGGTCTCATCTGAGATGGACAGTAGCACAGTGGAATCGTGATTTGTGGTCCGACAAGTCGGCATTTCAAATAGATTTTGGACCAAACAGCCGTCGTGTTCTCCGGGCCAAAGAGCAAAAGGACCATCCAAGCTGTTATGAGCATCAGGTCCAAAAGCCAGCGTCTGTCATGGTATGGGGGTGCGTCAGTGCCCATGGCATGGGTTACTTGCGCATCTGTGAGTGCACCATTAATGCATGTGCACCATTAAGATATGTACACATTTTGGAGCAACATATACTGCCATCCAGAGCAGGACAACGCCAAACCACATTCTGCCCAGATTACAAGCGCATGGTTGCATAAGCAGAGAGTGCAGGTGCTAGCATGGCCTGCCTGCAATCCTGACCTGTCTCTGATTGAGAATGTGTGGCGCATTATGAAGTGCAAAATAAGGCAATGAAGGTCCCGTACAGTTGCGCAGCTGAAGAAATGCATAATGGATGAACGGGGGAAAAGTCCACTTGCTAAACTTAACCAATTGTTATTAAAAGAAACGGTGGTAAACAGTCGACTGTCCCAACTTTTTTGGGGTGTGTTGCAGTCATCAACACATTCGGAGTGTGTTGCAGATTTGAAATGACTGTATATTTTCAAAAACAAATTACATCGGCAAAGTAAAATATCAAATAATGTTACTAATGTGTTTTTTGTGTAGTACAGGGTGAACTGAATTTTCAAATGACTCATTTTGTTTGTTTTTTGCATTTTCCATACTGTCCCAACTTTTTCGGAATTGGGGTTGTAGTTAAAGTCTACAAGTTACAAAATACAAGATGCTTGAAAATGGGGACTTAAGGAGATATTTGATTTCCCAAGATGCCAGGAAGTCCATGAAATCTTAATATTGGCTGTTTTCATTAAGGGACTTTTATATTGATCAGGTCCGAGAGAGAGAGAGAGAGAGAGAGAGAGATACACTTCCCTGGAATTATTGCAGCTCCTGTTGAATTGATTGTAGAAGCAGTCTGCATCACTCCTTATCTCTTATCTCTCTGCATACGTGTGCATGTTTGTGTTGGTTGAATCAGATTTTCAGAAGTCTTTTGTCTCAAGGGACATTAAATGACAGCTTTTCCTAAGCTCACACACATGGAGATATGTAAACAAAGAAATAACGGGGGAGGCAGACTGAGAAGGGTGCAATTATGGAAGTGATATTCATCTCAACAAATGTGGTGGTGCGGTCATTCTAGTTTAGATAATATGGAAACCCTTTTTGTTTACTTTGGATCAAGTGGCTCAGTGTGCTCACATACGTCCACCATCTGTCTCTCTCTCTCTCTCTCTGTGTGTGTGTGTGTGTGTGTGTGTGTGTGTGTGTGTGTGTGTGTGTGTGTGTGTGTGTGTGTGTGTGCACACTCAGGCTGCAGGGTGCTGCATGTGATTCCCTGTGTGCAATAAATTTGCCCTAAGACAAAACAAACACAAAACTGCTCCTGGACCCCCTATGTCCTCCTGATAGAGACGTGCCTCCCCTTTTCTAACTCTTCACTGTTTTGCTGACGATTGGCTTAACAGCTCATCCTTACCAGTCTAATAGCAATGGCTAGCATTTTTATGAGTATAATAGCGAACATGAGCATCTTTACCAGTTTAAAAGCTAACAATAGCATATTTACTAGACTAATAGCTAACATTAGCAGCTTTACTAGTCTAATAGCCAACATTAGCATCTTTACGAGTCTAATAGCTAACAATAGCATCTTTACTAATCTAATAGCTAACATTAGCATATGTACTAGTCCAATAGCTAACATTAGCATCTTTACTACTCTAATAGCTAACATTTGCATCTTTACCAGTCTAATAACTAACATTATCATCTTTACCAGTCTTATAGCTAACAATAGCATCTTTACCAGTCTAATAGCTAACATTAGCATCTTTACCAGTCTAATAGCTAACACTAGCATCTTTACCAGTCTAATAGCTAACACTAGCATCTTTACCAGTCTAATAGCTTACAATATCAATATGTTTGACTGCTCACATGTTTTCATTCTGTGGTCCAGTCTAGTTTACAGCATGAGGATTATCACCTACAGTATATGTAGTTATACATTTCATTTGGTTTTCAAAGTAGGATAATATTCACTCCTTCACCCAGTAAACTAGTGTAAATGTATTTAGTTTAACATCAAACAAACTCATTGCTGCTATTTATTAACTTCAGCAAGAACGGCTGCACTTCTTATTACATCGTGGTACTCCAAGTGTCACAGCAGGCATGTTATGAGTGTCTTTTATTAATCAGTGCTACATATGAGTGTGCACTAGACCATAATTTCGTGCGTGAGTGTGCAACTGTCTAGTGGCCTATGGAAATCTAGTGGAGTGTGCTGAGGTCTTAATGATCTTTTTCCACCAATAGCGCAAATTGTAGGCTACGTTCTGTAATGTGCACTGTGTAATACAAATTCTATTCACTTCACTTCATTCAGTTCATAATAAAAAACATGTGATGTGATTGAGGTGAGTGAAACAGTGAGTGTTTTGGCATGGCAGTGCTCAGCGATTCTTGTCTTGATTGTGTGTGTGTGTGTGTGTGTGTGTGTGTGTGTGTGTATATGTGTGCTGTTCAGAGAGATCGGGGAAGGCCTGCTCTTACCAGGCCTCACAAGCATGACGTCATGGAAATCTCACAATCTGTCTCTTTCTTTCTCTCCTGTTCTCTCTCTGTGTGTGTGTGTGTGTGTGTTGATGAGAACACCACGGGTGACTGGTAAATCTCTAAACTATGATCTCGCTGCACGTGTATTGTATGTTTGGACATATATAAAACGCACTTTCTCTCGCTAGCTCAGCTCATCTATGAAGGCCGTGCGCAGAACCTTAGGTCCAGGAAGAACTGTAATAAGAGATGAGGATAGATTGTCATTGATCAGTATCTCGTGTAAAACTGGATCTTTATGGTCCACGTATGCAGTTTATAAGAGATGAAGATCTGCTTTTGTGCCTCTGGTTACATTACATAAAGCAGCACAGGGCGCTTCTAAAGATCGTCTTTGTGATAAAGAATCTTGTTTTTTTCCATTCACGCACAAGGCTGAAGTTTGATATGTGGTTGATTATAAGGTCAGAGAAAGATGCTGTGTGAGTATGCTACCAAATAGAGCTTTTCCACTGGAGGAAGCATCTCGGTTCAGCAAATTACTCATTTGTCGCTATTTCCATTGCCAAGAAATCTGTGTTAGTACCCATGCTGAATCACCTTTTTGCCCAGGTACCATGCAAGACACACTGGGACATACTGTACAGGTGAGATAACACCAGTCTGGGCCACAGGCAGTTGCTTTAACTGTACATGGGAATCCGGACATTCCCTAAAATTTCATTGCAGCAAAGAAGTGTCTTCACACAGCAAAATCCCCAGAGTTCAATGAACTCTTTGAGTCTTCATTTTTGTCCAATTGGACATGGATAAAAAAAAAAATCATTATTAAAAATTCTAGCATTCTAGCAAAAAATTTTAGCAAATCATATTATTAAATATCTCATCTCTCTTGGTTTTGCATCTCAACATTTATTGTAGGGCTGGTCGATATGACAAAAATATCCTATGATGATACTTGAAGACATTTCCACGATACACAGTGCGTATCATGATATATCATTTAGCTAACAAACTGTCCACAAAACTGAGTTTAACCTGAGTTTGACGATACTTTTCTTTAATGCCTAAAAAGACAAATAAGGTTAAGTTAAAAAAAAAAAAAATACAACAAATCAACAACATCCATTCAGTACCATTTAATTTGTAATTATTAAAAGCATAAAAAATACATCCATACCAACGATATCTCAGAAAAGTGTATCGCATAATCATTTATCAAGATATCGATATTATATCGATACATCACCCAGCCCTGATTTTTTTGGACAGTGCACTTTCCTCCCCCCCCGTGCCTCGATACAATCCTGTCTCGGAGGTCTACAGACAATTCCTTGGACTTCATGGCTTGGTTTGTGCTCTGACATG
>JANDJT010000169.1:12489153-12500872 GCA_024331685.1 Stegophilus panzeri | reverse complement strand
CTGAGCTCAATTTTGAGTGTCATGGCAAAGGCTGTGAATACTTATGTACATGTGCTTTTTTTTTGTTTTTTATTTTTTAATAAATTTGCAAAGATTTCAATCAAACTTCTTTCACATTGTCATTATGGGGTACTGTTTGTAGAATTTTGAGAAAAATAATGAATTTAATCCATATTGGAACAAGGCTGTAACATAACAAAATGTGGAACAAGTGAAGCACTGTGAATACTTTCCGGATGCACTGTATATATATAATATTCGATTGTGTGCCCATCTAACAGATAATACACCTAGTCTGCAGTATAAACAGTATTTAGTAGAAGTTACATCCATCCAAGTACATGGGAATATGAGTATAAACATTTACAGTCAAAGGAAGAAAACACTCCTCTTTGGCAAACAGTCATACTGTCCTGCATCCGTGATCTACCTGAAGATACACTTACAATAGTATTTTCCAAGAACACACACAAAACATGACTCACAGCATTTATGATGCATCGCTCATTTTATATTTCACTAAACAGAGAATAATTGTGTATTTACAGTCATTTGCATGAACATTCAAAGATAATCATGGACCGTGTGCGTGCGTCCCTTACGTTCACTTATCAGCTTGTTTGTATGCGTTTTTTCCATTTTCACAGGACAGGATAACCTCTTTAGTTTGTAATAAAAAATAAAATAAAAAGATATCACGATATCCATGATAGTGTATAGTGACTGAATGTATCATGATAACGATATTATATTGTCATATCATATAGTCCTACTCTCTAGGGCAGAGCAGTGTGGGTTTTTATTTATTTATTTAAGTTTGCTGGACTGTCACACACAGGTGAGTGTCATTGAAGCTTCAGGAAGTGCCACCCTGTCACTAACATACCTGTGGGACATAAAAATGTCTACTCTTAATTTCTGGGGAGGACCCTGTGAAATTTTATATTGTTAGTTTGTAATCCTAGTCGTTTTATGGGGCCAGTTGTGATCTCTAATGAGGACACGCGTCTCTAGACGGTCATGAGAAAGTTTGGCTTGTTGTGTGGGTGGGATCGCAGTTGCCAGGAAACTCTGTTTTAAATTTCTAAGTCAGTCAATTATGAAGACAACCTGCTCGCGATTATTGTACTCGTCCAGATGAAAAGTTAAAAGTGCACAGACTATTGGAGTTTGGTGCGGGTTTTTGAGGAGAAGCTTGTTGTCCTAGCGTTGTTTGGCCTAAATTCACTCCAGATGTGTTTTCTTGTTCAAGGAAACTTTATCCCTAGTGACGTTTGCCCTCTTCTCTTCCTGTCTCACTTCTTTAAAAATAAATAAATAAATAAAAATATCTTTCTTCCATAGGTCTCTACTCTGTCTTTGTCCTTCTCTCTTCTCCATGTCTCTTTCTCATCTGCCTGTCTCATTCTTCTCCCTGTCTCTATTCTTTTTTTTCTTCTCCTTCTCTCTTCCTGTCTGTCTCTACTCCCTGCCTAACTCTTCTTTCTCTCTCCTGCTTGTCTCTCTCCTCCCTGTCGCTTTTCTCAGTCTCTTCCTTTCTGTCTGACTCTTCTCCCTGTCTCTCTACTCCTCATCTCTCTACTCCCTGTCCTCCTTATCTTCTCCATCTCTCCTGCTCATCTCTCTCCTTCCCGTCTCGCTCCTGTCTCTCTCCCTCTCCATATCTTGCTCTTCTCCAACTATCTCCTGCCTGTCTCTCTCCTTCATGTCTCTCTCTTCTCCATGTCTCTCTACTCCCTGTCCTCCCTGTCCTCCTTACCTTCTCCACCTCTCTCCTGTTTCTCTTTCCTCCTTGTCTCTCTCCTCCTTGTCTCTCTGCTCCCTGTCTTTCTACTCCCTCCCTGTCTCACGCTATCTCTCAATTTTTTTTGTCACTATCCTACCTGTCTCACTGTCCTGTCTATCTATTCTGTATCTCTTTGCCTCTCTCTCTCCCTCTCTCTCTCTCCTCCAGTTTGTCTCTCTAAGCTTTGTCTTTCCCTACTTACTGTGGGGTTTTTTTCTCTCCATCCCTGTCCTTTGCTTTGTTTTTGTCCAGTTTTTTGGTTTTGATTGTGTACATGATGGAGGGAAAAGTAAGATTTCCGCATAATGCCATGTCATGTTTTCATCTCCTCTTTCTGCCAACCTCAGCTGTCATAGGCCAAGAATGCTCTGCTTGTTTTAGATGAAATGACCTTGCATTAGTGGAAAAAAAAAATCATTTACATTTTTAACATTTATAGGGGGACACAGTGGCTTAGTGGTTAACACGTTTCCCTCATACCTCCTGCCTCTGCCCTGAGTGTGCAGGGTTTGTATGTGCTTTGGAGGTTTCCTCTGGGTACTCCGGTTTCCTCCCCCACTCCAAAGACATGCGTTGTAGGCTGATTGTCATTTCCGAATTGTCCGTAGTGTGTGAATGTGTGTGATTGAGTCCTGCGATGGGTTGGCACCCCACCCAGGGTGTCCCCCGCCTTGTGCCACAAGTTTCCTGGGATAGGCTCCAGGCTCCCACTGACCCTGTGTAGGATAAGCAGTATAAAAAATGGATGGATGGATTTTCACATTTACAGCATTTAGCAGACCCACTTATCCGGGGTGACTTGCAGAAGTGGATGTGATCAGAGTATCTGCAGGAGTTAATAAACAGTCTCACGCACAGCTCTCTTTGGCACCACACAGTGTAGGGGGAACAGATAGTGTTGACCTTACTAGTGTTAGCTGAAAGCTGTGTAGATGTAATGCAGTCTGGGTCTAGTGCAGGTCATTGCACTAAGTGGCACACAGCAGCCTGATGGAAAATCCATAGTGTTATTGCTCTACATTACCTTTATTTGATTTGCCTCTTAGTGGGAATGATGCAGGCCAAGGTGCGAGTCGACCTAAAAGCCTGCGTGTGTCCCGGCCTTCACGCTCTCCTGAGAATCACAAATCCTGAGTGACGCTCATACACAGCCCCATACACAGCTCGCCCAGCATCCAGCAGCCTGACCCCGGGAGTGTGTGTGAGTGCTGTAATTCACTCCACTATGGATTTTCTGTTACGAGTCACGAGGAGCTGCTGGAGCCAAATGTAACAGCAGTGTAAAGCGCAGACGTCAGGACGTGTTCTCTCATTCACTGATGTGTGTAGCTGTGTTGTGCTGTCTCTCCTCTTCCTGTCTCTTTTTTTTTTTTTTTTTTTTTTTAAATCTTTCTTGCATGGTTCTTTACTCTCTTTCTCCTTCTCTCTTCTCCATGTCTCTCTCCTGCCTGTCTCATTCCTCTCACCGTGTCTCTTCTTTTTTTCTTCCACTTCTCTCTTTCTTGTACTCTTTTTTTTTTTTTTTTTTTTCTTTTTTTTCTTTTTTTCTTCTCCTTTTCTCTTCCAATCTCCTATACTCCCTGTCTCTTTCCTTCCTGTCTGACTCTTCTCCCTATCTCTACTCCCTGTCCTCCTTATTTTCTCCATCTCTCTCCTCCTTGTCTCTCTCTTCCATATCTTGCTCTTCTCCAACTATCTACTGCCTGTCTCTCGCCTTCCTGTCTCTCTCCTTCCTGTCTCTCTCCTCCATGTCTCTCTCTTCCATATCTTGCTCTTCTCCAACTATCTACTACCTGTCTTTCTCTTTCCTGTCTCTCTCTTTCCTGTCTCTCCATCCCACTCTGTCCCTCCATCTTTTTTGTCTCTATACTTCCTGTCTCTCTGCTCTGTATACAATAGGGGAAATAAATATTGGACGCGTCAACATTGTTTTCAGTAAATAGATTTCCAATGAGGTTATTCACATGAAATGTTCACCAGACATCAGTATTAACTCAAGAAATCTGGAAATATAAAGAATTCACAACATTAAAGTCCATAAATAAAGTTATGTGTTATGTCAATACATTTATGTCATTGACATAAAGTTATGTCAGTATTTTTTTCACTTTATTACACATAACATTTATGGACTTTAATATTGTGAATTCTTTATATTTGCGGATTTCTTGAGTTAAGACTGATGTCTGATGAAAATGTCATGTGAATAACCTCATTGAAAATATATTTACTGAAAAAAAATATTGACGCGTCCAATACTTATTTCCCCTACTGTATCGATCTTTTCAGTATCTCTTTCTCTCTCTCTCTCTCTCTCTCTCTCTCTCTCTCTCTCTCTCTATCTTTGTCTTTCTGTCTCTATATGTTTTTGTTTCTCAGAAATGTTCTGAAATGTTATATGTACCGTGTGTGTGTGTGTGTGTGTGTGTGTGTTTTATACATTCTCTCTGCTTAAGTAGAGCGCTGTCATATGTTTTAATATCTATATGCTATACTTTGTCTTTCTTTGCACTCATTCATGTGTGTGTGTGTGTGTGTGTGTGTGTGTGTGTGTGTGTATGTGTGTGTGTAAGTGTGTGTGTAAGAGTGATGATGGATGGCGTGTGATGGATAATGTACAGAGAGAGCTAAGTGCCTGGGGCCTCAGGAGTACAAATATACACAGACACACACACATACACACACACACACGGTGGCATACACACATTAGCCGTGATGATATTTTCCATACGTGTGCATGCTGTAGCTGATCTGCTGATGCATTGTTTCCCTTTTAGAGAATGAATTCCACACAGAGTGGTCTGAACAATCCCAGACCCCAGAGAGTCAAACGCGTAGACCCTCTGCATGTCTCATTCATATACGCTTACACAGAGCTGATCTGTAAACAAAGTGTTCTGTTTTATTTTTGTTAGTCTTATTTGTGGCTTTAATATTCTCCTGAAGAGTGGAACAGTATGAAATATCTATTCCATTATATATCAAGTAGAGCTGGGTAATATGATAATATAATAGCGAGATTTAAAAAAAAAAAAAAAAGTGTGTTTTTGCACTAAACATTTTGTATGTTCTTTGTAACAATACAGTGCTGTATTTCTTTTACAAAATACTTTTTAACAGCACTGTAGTTGTTCTATCCAAATCATGTTTTTTTTTTTGTTTTTTTTAATGGCTGGACAAAAGAAAATCACCTTTTAAAAAAAATAAAATAAATAAAAAAATACAATGATTCTAATATTGGGATGTATATATTGAATATATTGGAAAAATATCGAGATATCAAATTGTTGGGTATATCACCGAGCCCTAGTGACACAGTGGCTCTCTTAGCTTATCTGTCATGTTGCTATCTAAGGCCGGGTTCACGCTGTACAATTTTGGCCACGATTTGTTCGTCTGAGACAAATTTTCAGAATCCTAAAAGATTCCTATAATCCTAGGCCAAAATCTGTAGTCTTTGATCGCTAGTTTGACGTGTTCCCCGACAGCCGATTAACGGCCGTTGTGATCAAATTTTTCCTCCGATTAAATTCTGACCATGTCGCAAGATTTGAGGCACGGTCCTGTAGTGCGTCTTCTCCTACTCCGTACGAATCTTCTCGCGTGTGTCTGTTTTTCACGTCTTGACTGTTGTACAGTACGACATTACTGACAACAGAGCTCCTACAGTGTGACATGGCTTACAGCAGGGATCAAGTTCATACAGGCTGACAAGCAACAGTCACAAAGGACTATTAAAAATCTCACAGTGTGCACCCGGCTTAACACTACTGAGCTTATTGTGGAACCACATGACCCCACCGAAAGCCATACGAGTTGTTTTTGTGTTAGCTGACAGAACACTGGAGCGATGTGTGTACAGCAACACGCAAGTTCTTTATCTATAAAGCAAAATGTAAAGTAGGCCGAGACCACTTTGTTTTCATAATGTTTTCATAAATCAAGTGAATCACAAAATGAACCACAGATGAACTTTATTGGGGTCTGAGATCATTTGATATGTTTGCACACGTATGCACACAAAATGCTGAGTCATCGATCTGAGACCATTTGGAACACTGAAACAAACCAAGTGTACACACACCCTATGATTGCTTTAGCATGGCAGGTTCTGTTTTTTTTTTGTTTTTTTTTTATCATTATTTTTTTTATTTTTACACAATTTGCAGCTTTAAATTGTATTAAAGCCATGGTAATAAGTTACCAATATGTTACTTTGAATCAAATAGAAAGATTTCTGTACATGTTGACATTTGAACATTTAGATCAGATTTCAGTGTATGAGCTTCTTGAAGGCAGAAATTTGTCAGATAACGCTCCACACTTAAAAAAAATAAATAAAAATTTTTAAGCGTACACACACCTGGGACCAATATGAACGACACAGCAAATGCGACTATGATCAAACAAAGTCACTTTTAATGCGCAATGCTGATACTCGCTATAAAAATCAGACGGAAATCAGATGTGTTAACACAGCCGTAATCAGTCTAACTTGCCACCAACGTGTGCTCTTTTTACAGACGGTGCACACACACAAACCACACTTTGTGGCGTTACACTGTCAAGAAGTGGGCGGGAAAAATTACGAGGAGTCCATGACACGTGTGGACAGCTTCGTCAAGTAAGTGTGTTACTGTCTCCTTCTGTAGGAAGATTTACTCTGAAAAGCTCTACTTAGGACATTTGTAGTGTGATTGACAGCTCACCTCAATTCATTAAACACACGCAAAAAGTAGCTTTGTGTTTATTAATATTGTTTTTGCCCAACATACAGGACAAGCTAGGTAACAGTGAAGCAGAAATGTTTAACACGAACATGAGGTTACGAATGAGAGCTTACACCTAATAGTGAGAAATATTCAGATGCTAGTCAAAGCATTCATGTGAAGGGTTATACACATTTTCACACATTAGTACACTTAAAAACAACAACTCACAGCTGTGAAATACTTAACATGCTTAATATATACATGAATATTGATGGGGCTGTTATTTTTTTATATCGAGTAAACCACTGAAAGTGAACGTTATTGCGTTTTTACACTTTCACATTTATATTTATATTTCTTTATTGTCATTTACCTCTATTTAGTTACATTTACATCTCTTCTGCTACTCAGGATCCATGTACAAATCACACAGGCTTATTAACTAATTTGATTAATAGATTTATTTTAAACACCTCCAACACTTTTAGGCCAATTTACAAATGGCTGTCCCATCAACTCAACTCATTATATAGCAGTCAACTCATTATATAGTGTAGGCTGTAGAACCTAGTATGTGCCCACGTTGCAAAAAATGGCATCTTGGAAAGTGAAAATATCACGAATATAGTCAAATATGTCTAGTGTTTCCTGTTATAAGATTACCATAAACCAAATATTAGATTATTAAACCCATTTCTAGACATTTTCATTAATTTCAAGCTTGAGATAGTCTTGTTCTATTGGCAGATCATTTTGCTTATTTGAAGCATTTATTTCTAGAAAGAAGCAAAATGATCTGCTAATAGACTAAAAGAGTATTTCAAGCTTGAAATGAGTGAAAATGTCACGGAATAGGATTAATAATCTTATATTTAATTTACGGTAATCTTATAATAGGAAACACTAGATACATTTGACTATATTCAGGCTATTTTCACTTAGGAAGTTGTCCGTTTTTGCAGTGCAGTAAAACTATTTGAGATTCAGCCATAGAAACAAGTGCTTATCGGAAGTACACTTTTATTTATTTAATATTTAATTGGGAATTTTCTACATAATTGAAAACAAAATGTTCAGGTTAACCGAGAGCTCGTTTTCTACATCACATGATGCAGGAGATATGTATTCAACCTGAAAGTTCAGCACATGCATTTCGGAGTCTGCCTGCATTTGCTTTCAACTTTGAATTGTATTGGACCATAAAATTCACCCGGACAGCTTTATTGCCATTAAATCATTTACATATCGTCATTTGGCAGAGTTTGCTTCCATTTAAATGTTTAGCAAATTTCCAAACGTCAACAAAAGACAGTGTGAATCACAGTTTCCGTCAAGTATCATGGATATGGGAGTTTAATAAAGTGAAGTGACGAGATAACATAATTCAAGGAAGGTTTTTTTTGGTCCTACCTTATTGCGCCTTCTCTTAAGTGATGCAGAGATGTTTGCACCCTAGTCAAGTGGTCAACACTTACTAACTAATATTTGAAATTCCGGCATCTTCACTTAATTTTACTGTGTGCAAATTTCAAATTCGTGTGTAGTACCGCATTCATTGTCACTTTAGAGCAGAAACTGCACGTAACAAAGTGCATGTATTCCAGAAAAGTCTATCTCCAGTTTAAACCTCTTTCCTCTGATTAAATGATGTCCTGGATTGTCCTGTTGCTTTGATAGAGATTTATTGGAGGTATTCCCCATCCAAGAGTTCACTGGCGCCCTCTCTTGGTCATATAAACTCAGGGAAAGTCATGAAGGAGTGTAAAAAAAAATATACAAACATTATACAGTAGCACTGTGTGCATCACTTGTTTGTAGCGTTATTTACATTAATGAGGAGCTGATTTTTCTTTTCTCCTGTCAGAGAGTTACTGTCCAGCGACGCCATGAAGGAGTACAACAGAGCCCGTGTCTACCTCGACGAGAACTACAAGTCCCTGGAGCATTTCACAGTAAGATTTATTTTTTAAAGAGTTTTTGTTGTTGTTGTTGTGTTTAAAGCTATATATTTGATTTCTACGCTACCCACCGTGCATTGCACAAATGCAGTCACTGTGGATTCCCAAGGTTCCTGTAACATCAGTTTCATTTTGTCTGTTGATTATAATAACCAAAATAATCAGTTCTTTCACAAATATTACTGCCAAAAACACTTGAAATGTACTTCCACCTTTAACATGTGTTTCCCATAGATAGCTGAATTAATAAATACATTAAAAAAATTATACCATAGTACCCCTTTAAAGACATAAAACCCAGCTAGAGTTGTACTGCTCACTTTGTCTTGCTTTATCCAGGTGCTTGTCTGATTTGGTAGGACATAAATGTTTTTTTGTTTTTTTTTGTATCCCCCAATATGCGACTACTGTGTGAGTCTTGTCCCAAAGGTCAATTTTAAAGTTCTCTGTGTAAGTGCTCACACTGATTTCATTTGTTTATTTTTTGAGATGAAGCCAACAGCAACAGTATTGTACATATTTGTGTTAATTTCAGTTGTCTGTCCACTCTCCTAATTTGGTTTAGCTCGCAAAGATTAAATGCAGTTGCACAGTATGTCCACAAGATGGCGGCATACTACTGTTTTTAAAATTACTGCTTGTTTCATTTGCTTATTGTAACCAGAGATACACTAAGTGCATCAAGGCATGCATGGCCATGATAAAAAGTATTCTTAGTGAAATTGAATATATATTATATAGCTTAAGCTCATATAATTACTATCAGATTCTCAGGTGAGATCCTCATTACCCATTTTTCCTGTCAAGTTATTAGGCCTGTACAATATATGGATTATTAATGAACACAACATTGACTTTCACAATACTGGTGTCATCAGAAGCAGCAATATGCAAGTCATTCTTGTAATAAAATAAAGGTGGACAGTTTTAACCGTGTCGTGTTGAATCCACGGTTCACCGGTACGATGCATTCACAATACGTCTCGGTGAGGTCACGATATAGCAGTTCAACAATGAGAAAGTTTCCAGTGTATCACACAGTCAATAAATCCCTCAATAGTCTAGTCATACAAAGCGTGTGCCATTTAGCCGCGACAACGTGCCGTTTGTTTTCCCCAGTTTCGATTTTTCACTCCTTGGTAATTGTTTGTTGTCTGGTCAAGCTGTCAATTTCCAGATAATGAGAGCGGAGATACTGTAGGAGCGGGAGGTGTGTTGCCTAAGGGCAGTGTGTTCTCCTCTTTCTCACTCTTCACTGCTACAGATAAAGCCCACAAACCCCAAAACCCAGGAGAAGATATCAAATAAAATGATTGTATATGTTTTTCAGGTAATTTACCTGATTAACCCCTCTTTATATCTAATATTGGTATATCTAAGGAATAAAACATGACAGAGCGGTGGCGGTTATTTTCCTACGACAGCACATCCAGAGTCCTGAAGACGCAAACTGCCAGCTTTAAAAGGTGCTGACACTGGAGACTTCTTACATTAATGTTAATTAAATGTCAGAAGACATACAGAAAACTGAATCATATTGATGATTATCTTTTTTGTGTTCAATAACAAAGCATCTTCTTTAAAAAAAGACTTTGATTATGTGTAGTATATAAACGATCAAATATTAGAAAGAGCGTGTTAACATAAACTTGTGCTATGGGATCAATTTACATTCCTGCAGTCATGTAATTTTAATACATATTAAAATAAGCTGTTCTATGATCATTAAACTTCTAAAAATGGCCTAGGAACATCTGTAGACTTTTATTATCATTAAAAATGGCAGGAGTTCTGAATATGTACAAATATGCAATTTGGAAACAAACCATTGTTTTCTGCCATCATTTTATATACATATACATTTCAGCTCGATGCAAGCGTATTTATTTACCAGGAGACAAACCTGTCTAAGTATATTTGTAAATGTTAATGGATGTATGAAGCAAGCACCAATATTCATTCATTCATTCATTCATTCATTCATATTTACTCACTGATCATGTGTGTATGAATTTGATTTAATATGACCTCCAAAGCTCACAGCCTAAAAATAATGAAATCGAAAATTGTAACAGAAATCATACGTCGTCATTTACACATTTTCACGTCATAATTATAGTAAAAAAGCGCCTATAATTTTTGCTCTGAAATACAGCTGAAACAAGTTGATTAATTAGAAGAATGCTGTGGCACGCACTACATCACTTCACTTTATAATGAAGCAAGATGCGATGCTATTCGAATCAATTAGCGCATAAGTAGTTCAACTACTTTTTCAATTCAGTAGCATTGATGAGCAATACCTAATTGAATTTTCTTAGCACACGAAAATAAATATTTAAATAGACTGTACGTCGTGAGCCAAGTCATCAAGTCGTAGTTCTTTCAGTTCACATGGAAGGTACTGGGAGCCAATCGCAGGTATGAATCAAACCCAAAGACTCTGAATCGATTGCTCACACCAAAAAATGATTCACCTCATGCAAACATGACAGGGATCATGAATTTGACCTCCAAGTGTTTAATCTGGCGAGACAGCCGGCGTATATCTGCCTTTATTTTGAATTGAACTAGGCAGAATTGAAACAGGGCTTGAAGTGCAGGTAAGAGCGTCTCCTAAAGGAGCATTAGTCACACTGTTGTATTCCATACACAGGTGTATGGAACCACTAAAGATTCAGTGGGGTCCAAATGCTTGAGAGCATTAGTGAAAATGTCTCTATTTTGCATTATTTTCTAATTGAATACAAAAATGTTCATGACATATTATATTATTGACAACAGTTTGAGCGAAAAAGTCGAATCTTTGAAATATTTTCATGAATTTCAGAGTTTCTTCGTATTTGGACTCGACGAGTTTGTGCAAAACCTAACGATCCATTTTTAGCTCAAATCCATCAGAGTATCATCTGAACACCTGCTTCAATAGAAGAGATCAGCGATGAGGAAAACCGGACCTTTTGTGCGAAGCAGTTAAACATGGTCAATATCACAAATTTGCTTATATTTAAATAGGGACCTAGAAATAGTGCAGAATCTTGGGTATTAAATATTCAAGATACTGACTGTTTGTTTAGTTTCTTAGTTGTAAATATTTCAAAATTCTAAAACTTTCTGTTTATTTCCAATTTAAAAAAAATCATAGATTTTCAATGTGGCCTCAGACTTTCGGACCCCACTTTACATGGAGCTCCAGGAACGTTAGCTGATAAACAAGGGGGAAAAAATGGTCTACATAAGCATGTGATAATTTGCCATGATGG
>JANDJT010000169.1:12447822-12477288 GCA_024331685.1 Stegophilus panzeri | reverse complement strand
GGTTGGAAGTTCATTCCACCACTGAGGAACAGTTAGTTTGAAGGTTCTTGAAAGGGACCTTGAGCCACGCTGAGTAGCAACTACTAAGCGTCGGTCGTTAATTGATCGCAGATTGCGGGAGGGAACGTCTTAGTCAGTAGTGATAGGTCTGAGGCTTGTTCAGCATTACAATCACGGTTTAGAATTTTTATTGGTCACCTTTCAGATCAACAGAACCAGTTATATGCATGTGGATCATTAGCCATTAAATACTAGCTTGAGAGATTGAGGACAAGCAGTGACTGTCCTCAGAAGAATTTTAAAAGTTAAAAGAATCTGTATTGTTTTCTCCCCAACGCCAGTAAGCGTGATTCTTTGTGTGAATGTACAATTCTAATGTTAATGCAGGAAGTTGGATGATATATTGTCCTGGATGTATAACTTTGCTAGCCTTCTCCAACTCTTTTCGCATTCTCAGGCCAAATCTCTTGACATTCTCTGGCCCACTAGGGCTGTAAATACAGAGTACCATGAGTATAAGTCCTTCAACCTTGTTAAGTGTTGCAGTTTAACATGGCATGAAACCTTTTACAGGATCTTCTGGGTCATTTGAGGGGGAAAAAAAGAGCTTTGTGGAGCAGATGTAATGCCATTAGTGCACTTCAGAGCGTGGCTGTAGCAGATGAGTGCCGGTTGTGTATGCAGTGTGTAATTGCTTTGTGGATGTTCCTGTAAGAACCTGGATTTTCCTCCCTGTGATGGAACATTTCAGTTAATGGGATCTGCCTTGTATAGATTTTCTTGTTTTCAACCTTTGCTCTTATTGTTTTTTTTTATTTAATTTGGTAAACTGTGCACAGAGCTATGTGTATAAAATAACCAAAAGCCATAGTCAAACATAGTTATTTCAAGAATAATGACAATAGTCATCCAAATAACTGTTTTAATATATTTATTAAGAGTAAAGGAAAAACTTCACCACAGACTGTTGATTTTATCATCATGAAACCCGTACCCATATTTAAAATGACCCCAAATATGCACTGAGAGGAACATCAGTAGTAACGAACTTACTATAGACTGTTATTTATTACATAATGGCATTTTTTTATTGTCCATGTTTGCCTCTTTCTCTTTCAACTGTGGCTATTTTCTGTGTTTTTTTTCTGTGTCACTTCCCGTCCAGTCCTTCTAATAGGGTTTGGAGCTCTAAATCAGATTGCTGTGATTGGGTTATTCTCCTGAGGTACCCTGTGTGTCATAGGTGGAGACTTCATCTGCTATTGTTAAGACCTCCGTCATATCGTTTCTAGCAGTCACAGGGACAGATAGCGTAGCACCACTTAATATATTTGAGTAAGCATCCCACTTCACACACACACATACTCACACACACTTTAGAGCGTATGTGGCAGCCTCGGCTTCCCCTCTTGCGCAAATAATGACATTCGAATCGAGCATTGAGCAGCTTAATTACTTTTAAATTGTCATTTTAATTTACAGTGACATAGTATTGATCACACCGGCCCATATTAAGGCCCTCAGTGGAGCAGATGATGTGGAATTAAACACGGATTGCGGGTCCTCGCGGGGCCTCCAGGGGCCCGTCAGGATAAGAATGATATTTCCTGCTAATGAACTGGCAGCATGCAGCAGCATGAATCTGAGGCTGTGCTGGGGAAGAGGGGAATAATGGGGTTTGGGTTACTCATTCATTGCCATGCACCAGGTCTCATGTGATTCATCCGCGGACTCCGGGTCTCGTACGGTCGTGTTTGCCCGTCTCATCCTGCTGGCCTGACCTTTTCACTGCTAAAGTGTATATATATTGCCACAGACACACACTCACACACTGCACACAGACGGACCTGAACAGGTGCCTCATGTAGGAGGAGGGGGCTCTTCAGGGAGCCATCAGCCCCTAATCCCAACATTGTGAACTGAGGACAAGTGTGTTTCCTCCCTGGTTTTCTCTCATTCCTCTCTCATTGGTCGCTCGTGATTCTGAGGCGAGAGAGGAGAGCTCTCCCATGAGGCCGAGCATTGCCGGGTGCGGATATGTCACGTACGTGTGGTTAATAGCACAGATAAATCGTTATTTTAAATCCCAACCATTTCTCATTTCTTAGTAGGTAAGAGAACCAATGATGATGGGATTTTTTGGACAGGCAGGCTCTAATTATATCTAGAGGTAGTGACCTTACATACATTTACTGAGAATACACACAAGGAGAGCTGATTGTCTTTGAGAATATATTGGATTTTCTTGCTTAATGTTTGCAATTGATGGCAAAGTTATTGCTTCACCTGATAGAGATCGAGTTCTCTGTATCTTGGTATTTTTATCTGATTATTTTTTTTTTTAGAGCTCCAAATATCCATATCTGATTCTGTATTTGGAAAACAATATAAACTTCCTAAACCGGAAGGTTTTTTTTTTTTTTTTTAAGAATTATTTTTTAATTATTTAATTTGAATGTAGAAATGTCAGCACTGTCAACAAGATGTGATTTCTACCTCTGACAGTTTCTCAACCTCAGCTCAAGTTCATTATTGGTCTCAACTGGATATGTGTGCCAGACTGTTTTTGTTTGTTTATTTGGTTTTTGTTCCATGGACTGTCTGAATACTTGATTCTGATTGGCTGGAATGTGTGCATTCAAACCGTTGAACGCACAGGTATTTCCAGTTAGTTTAATCACTGTTCTAAATTAATGCACTGCCTATAAACAATTGTAACCTTAGTAACATGCAGTTGCATACAGTAGTTAAACACAGCTTCATTATTAATAGAGATGCGGCACAGACGCAGGTAATACACACACACACACACACACACACACACACACATACACACACACAATCTCTCTCTTTCTTAAAACTTAATAGTTATTTTTATCCTTCCAGTCATATTTTGCACTGCAAACATCGATGACAGCTTTAAATTGTCCACGGCTAGCTGTGCGTTACATGACTTTAATACACTCCACACAGGTAGACGGTTATCCCTTACATGCTTATTATTTTAGTTTGTACCTGTCTGTGATATTTTCTTTTGAATTCAGTTGGTTCTATTTCCACAAAATATAAACAAACCAGTAGCCTAATTTAAACCATCACATTCCTGACCTAGCAGTTACTAAGTTTGTAGTTTGTATCTGTTAAGCACACGTTTTCTCTTCAAGTCAAAGTATATGTATTTGTATTCAGTTGCATTCCAAGTGGTCACGCTTTCTTAAAATTACGAATGAAAGCAACATGATTTTCTCACATTGGCCATGTTTTCATGTCGACGCACTTGTCTTATCCTCATCACATTAAGTTTTTATTTATTAAAGTGGGAGATAAGCGAACTTCTCATCTTCTGTTTTTATCTCCAATGTCACATTTTGTAATATTACCTGCGTTGTGGTGCCCCAAAGGTGGAACCATTTCAGGGATGAAATGCACCCTGGCCACCACCATCTTACTTCTCTGGCATCTGAATCTCATGCTGTTGGATTGTAGGATGTCTTCAATACCCATAATGGACTTGGCAGGGGTCTATGCCTTCTTCCTTGGACCTTTCACTTTCACTCTCCTCTCTTATCCAATCACCTTATTCTAATGCTTGTGCAATGTTTGCTCAACTGGCGATGCATTTACATCAACCCATAACCACAGGCAGTACTCATGGCAAGCACTTAATCGAATTAGAAGGTATTGTGCATCAGATTTTGAACACATACAAGTCTTGACTGCGTCTCTGCGCTCATTCAGTCGTTCCTTACATTTCTCTCTAGCTACTGGGTTAATTGATGGCTTCTGTCTATGATTGATTTTCGAGTTCTGCATTTGCTTCTCTTTATTCTTGTGTTGCAATGAAGTTATCCAGCTAAACATATGCTTCTATAATAATGCATTATGTCAAAATATAGCGTATTTAAATCATTCCTCGCTGACCCTAACAGACATCTTGGCCCAGGCTTGGTATTCTAAAATATCTTCAATCTATTTGAAGTCAGCTATACGTGAATGAGTGGAAAGGAAATGCATACGCTGCCTAAATGTTCTTCTGATGCATATTCCTTACAGGTCTTTGCAAAAAACCAATTAGCTTTACATTATTTCCCGCTGTGGTTATTCGAAGATAAACACACAGCAAATCACTGGAATGGTTTTAGCCTCGCGTTTTCTAACAATATTAAATGTTCACAGACCAATTGATTTTAAGTGGCTCTTAACCCGAGTCAGGGGAATGAACAATGACTTTGTCGTGCACCCTGTCCTAACAGCAGCAAAGTGTATCTTGTAAATGAACTAGATGCTTCTAATAAGGGAGGATAGCATCTCTGAGACCCATAATGAGCTCCTTCTCTCGCCTGGACCCCTTTAAATAGATTTTTTTTTCAGGGAAATTAATAGTGTATTCAAGATTATAGGAAGAGAGTGCTTTTCTAGTTATGAGGATCATAAGACAGAGTTTGCTTATAAAAGATGCTAATAAAAGGGTCAAATATGAGCTGATGTACTGCATTATTGGTGATAGGTGAGATTTTATGGTTTAAAATAACTTCAACATGGTATTTTGTTCTTTGTATGGGGGAATTTACTGAAACTGGGAGACGGTGATGTTGCCTGAATGGGAGCCTTTATCGGTGTAGGGTTAAGTGTGCTCAGATGGTAAGCCGTGTGACTCTGAGCAAACAGCAACAGCTGTATCTTACTGTAAGATTGACTGCACCTGAGAGTGAGCGAACGAACGGGAGAGAAAAAGAGATGGAATTGAGATGAATGAGTGTCATTCACAGGCCACCTGGCCGAGATGATGGGAAACCTCCATGTGAACTTGTGCTGGACAGAGAAAACCACTCATAAAGCCAGCAAGTAAACATAACCATATTTCGGATTCTAATGATTTCCAAGCGGACTTTAATCACAAACAAAGGCTCCACGTGTCAGCGCAACTCATGCACAAGCTTTGCCCACAATGCCTTGCTTGTGTGTGGCCATCCTCAGTTAATTATTACCTCGTTAAATGCTGCTGTAATTAGATTGGATGCTATATTCTTTTAGTTGTATTTAACTCCTTAATTTTAACAGCCTAATTACATTCCTGCACTTTTACCTCGTTGTGCTGATATGTATCGGGTTCATTCTTTGAGAAAAATCTCATATCTACTATCCCTGGCAAAAATGATGGAATCACCACACTTGGAGAATGTTCATCTGGCTTTTTTTTTTTCGTAGCAAATAAACAAATCACAGATATGACGCAAAACATGTACATGACTTCTCAAAACATACCTCAAAAAATTATGGAATCAACAATTAAAATCACAAATACTACTTGGCTGCTCCTCCTCTGGCTTTTTTTCTTTGAGGCATGGACTTTACTAATGAAAAACAATATTCTCCATCAAGCTGGTTCCAACTTTCTCGAACAGCAGTTGCCAGATCAGCTTTGCAGGATGGAGCCTAGTCATGGACCAATTTTTTTTTTAATTCCCACCATAAATCTCCATAAATCTCTCTTTGCTCTGTGGCAAGATGCATTATCATCTTGAAAAATGACCATCACCAAATCTATTTTCTATCGATGGAATGAGAAGTGTGTCCATAATTTCAGTGTACACCTGTGCTTTGACTGTTGAGGTCTCCCCTGGTCCTTTACCTGACATGCAACCCCATATCATAAATGAGTGGGGAAATTTTTATTGTTTTCTTCAGGCAGTCATCTTTATATGTTTCATTAGACCTGCACCAGACAAAAGTTCCCCCATCATCTCCTTGGCCAATGCAGATTCGTGATTTCATCACTGAATATCACTTTCCTCCAATCATCCACACTCCAGGATTGCTTCTCTTTAGCCCACTGTAACCTTGTTTTCTTCTGTTTAGGTGTTAGTGCTGGTTTTCATTTGGCTTTTCTGTCTAAATCCCATTATATTCATCCGATTTCTTACAGTTCTTTCACAAACATTGACTCGTGTTTCCGTCCATTTGTTTTTCATTTGTTTTGTTGTGCATTTTCTATTTTCAAGGCATACTGCTTTTGTTTTCTATCCTGACGCTTTGCAGCCTTCCTTGGTCAACCCGTATGTTTTCCTTTTATACCCTTCCCATTTTGTTTATACTTGCACCAGATTTTAGACACAGCTGAGAACAACCAACATCTTTTGCCACACTCCGTGTTGGATTTCCTTCTGGAAGGAGTTTCATAATCCTTTCCGTTGTTTCAGCTGACAACTCTCTTGTTGGGGCCATGTTTCCTTTCAAAAAGTCCAAGGTTAAGGTCTGTAAGCACTCTTTTAATACCTGTATGCACTCTTTTAACTGCAGACTAATTTGCATTTTTAGACTCGAGCTGGTGTTTTTTTTTTAGAAATGCAAATTACAAGGTGAGTCCATAATTTTTCCTACTTGATTTTGAAAAAAATAATGCCATTAATTAAAAATAATTTCATGTAATTTGTTTGGCATATGTTTTACAAGCCAGAATTCAGCTCTTAAACAAAAATAGTTTTGTGTCATATCTGTGATTTTGTTTATTTGCTACGAAGTAAAAAAGGCAGGTGAACATCCTCTAAGCGTAGTGATTCCATCATTATTGCCAGGGGTAGTATAACCAATTAAGAGCCTCTCAAGCGATTGAGAACTCTCACAAGTCCAAACACTGTTCCCTTCCAAACATATTCATTTATATTTTTTTATACTGAGGAGAATTTGTTTCAAATGGATAGCCTTATGGATACAATTATATCTCACACATGCTAACGTTGATTAGGATTTCAGGTTTGTATAGTCGATGCATTACTTCTCAGTTAATCATTAAAAGCACACACAAAGTACACTACGTACATTGTGTACTGAACAGTACAGATTAGCCTGGGAAGTGAATATTAGTTCATCAGACGTTTCAATGTACCTTGACATTGAAAATGATGAATGAGTGGCTAAATATTTCTGTCATATAATTTGGCAAATTAATCTACATCTAAGCGATTTCATTCTGAAAGTCCCCCCCCATTCAACAACCTGAAACCTGATTGATTCAAACATTAATGCATTTTAACATATTTGTTTGTTTTGCCTTTTTGACAGTTTAAGCAGAATTACAGAAAACTATAACCTGAACAATATATGAATCTAATGGAGAAAGAGTAGAATGAGGCTGTTGTGGTAGAGTGCTATATAAGATATAAAAGTGGGAGGCACTGGTGCAGTGGGTTTTATTAAAGAACTTTCTGGACTTTTCCGCCTCCCTACTATCTGTTCCTTCTGGCGTTTTCTGGCTTTACCCCCTGAAAGGCTGGGAACAACTCCCATATATGACTCAAGAGAACATCTGCGTACAGAAACTCCTCCTTTTTTTTATTAATCACTATTATTATTATTATATACTGCCCCCACCCTCTTGCATGGCATAATTTCTATCAGAGAAACCTTTCTACCAACTGCCAGCGTAGCCTCCCTATGCCCTCTCTTTCTCCCTCGTCCTCTCTGCAGATGCACTGAAGTATAACTAAGCTAGCATGGAGGATATCCCGTTCAGGCCCGGCTAACTTTACATAACACATCATTGGCAGGCATCCGTTTTTACATAAAGACAAAGACGCAGCAAATACCGTCCGGAGCCGGGACTTAGCGGAGATGAGGGAAAGCGAGCAGCTTTTTCTCCGCTCCCTGTAAAGCTTCACGGCTCCGTGCTCTCCGTTTGTGTCGCGAAAACGCCTCTGACAGTAGCTGTGGAAAAGGAGGCCGGCTTCGCTCACAGAACGATACCTTTTCTCAGCCAACTCTTTAAGGCTTGGAAATTCAGTGCGACTTTCCAAAAGGCGACAGATTATACTCCGTCCCCTGAGGTTGAAACTTTAAACCTGAAACTTGATTTGTACAGACCCTCCTGGATCGTAAGCCAAACAGCTCCACAATTGATGTGTTGATTGAGCATAGCAATATGTGGTCATATAAATGTAGTGGTACTGTGCAGGGGCCATGTGGTCTCATTTTGGAATAGCCTTGTGTGATTGGAGAGGACAGTGTCAGAAAATGAGAAACATACTGATAAATTCTCCCCCAAACAGACTGATGTATGGCATTAAGATGTCTCACCAGTATATTTTATTATGGCCCACTGCTATAAAGCTGTATCGAATTGGACATCTGGAGGGGACAGTATGTCATTGCAAGGCCACTAGGACATAACGCCTGAATCAAAGGCACTTCCTGTGGTTGTGTCGCCAATCGCCTGCCTAGTCTACGACCTGTCAGGGTAGTGCCCAAGAGATGGCTAATCAATCTACAGCAGAGACACTTCCAGATCTGCAGTGGACAGTGTCCAGGGCTATTTTGGCACTGATCAATAAGCAGCTTTATTGCCAGACCTGTAGTGGTGGATTTCGTTGATTGGGCCTCACTTGGGCATTTAAGATGTAGTGAATGCACTGGAATGCAATTTAATACATGGTTCCAGTAATGCCAAACCTGTGGCCAAATCAAATGATTGTCTTCAAGTTGGACTTCATTCAAGTTATTGATATTGAAGCATTTCAGGTTGAACTGTCGCACAGTATTTATTTAATGCTGCCTACATCAGGTCACCGAGGTCAAATACCCAGTGTGGTTTATGCATTTGTCTCTTACAACCAGCGGTCAAAGCCATCAATACTCTGAACCAGACTAGGCCCCTAAGTGCAACACATTAAGAAAAATAAGAAAAGAGAGCAACAAAACCAAAAACACCACAGCAAATTTGGAAACAACCAAATCAAATCACTACAACATTAGGTCAAACGGAAATAGTAGGTCCTTATCCTGTTCACGTAACTTGTTGCTGATTGGACGTTGCATATGACTACTACAAGGAAAAAGAATTGCAGTTTTGTTCAATCTGTTACCTTCTTAGCTTAGCAAGAAGTTATAGTGAGCAATAATCCTTTCTTCTAAATAACCCAGCTTCCTTTAGACAAGGTTTCAGCTTTCACATACTCTTATCAATGCTGTGAAAAGCTAACAGCATATCTAAAATACCATCATGCCCTTAATAAAGATAATAATAATGTATAAAAGAGTGAATAGATTAATTTACGCTCATATTAGCTTTTTCTGTAAACATCCATCATCTCTCATTTTCAGTGGTTTCTTTAGCCAATCAGAAATGAGCATGTGATGGTCAATAAGGACCTATTTAGCTTAATTTTACATTTCTTACCCATGATCTAAGCATAAAAATCTGCCATCTTATAGTTATGGTGAATCCCAAGTTCCTATTCATTTTGATGAGGCCTATCTAGTGTCCTACATGGATAGTGTAGAACAGCATTTGAGCTTCAGCCACAGAAAAAAACAAAACATTACTCCTTACTATCTGATAAAGTTTGCACTCTACAAATTAAAATATTGGCACGCTCGCATTTAAGCATTCAGACTGCCGTTAAAAGTAACTTGCTATGTTTGTGTTCGCCTGTAAATGAAATTAACATCAAATGATACAAGCCTAGTTTCATTTCAAGATATTTTTTTCCAGTAGTATTTTACTACTTATGCCTATCACCAGTCACCACCCACGACCTCCTACTCTCACAGTGGTGTTATGTGATGGAAAACTGGCACATGCAGTCAGACTGGATACAGAGATTCGTGGTGTCAGGTTAAATGTCTAGCCATGACTTGCTGTGTTGTTCAGTTCAATTCAATTCAATTTTATTTGTATAGCACTTTTAACAATGGGCACTGTCTCAAAGCAGCTTTACAGAAACATATAAACACAGGATACAGAACAGTGTTCACTGAAGAAGCACTGTTGGACTTTAAAGCTAGAGAACCCAAAGACAGCAAGCCAGCACTTCCTATATGAACCTTTTATAAAGCAGCTGATTCATGTGCTTTTATTACACAGAAGACTGCAATTCCAGCAAGGTTCAACTTGGTACAACTTTCCTTCTGCTAGATTTTGATTACATATGACACCTTGCTGTCATGTCCTATCCATGTCTCCTAATCCCCTGAAAAGGCTGTAGCTTACCCTCCCTCTGATACACTCCTAATCCAATCAGATGCATAACGGGCAATCAGAGGAGCAGGCCACATATTAAATAGCATGATAATCTAGATTGATGAACATTCGATGTCAACATTAACAATATTTTCAGAAGCAGAGAATAAAGAAAAATCAATGGCCTTTTAGACCTGTCATTTCTAAAAGTATCTATCTAATGAGGATACCTTTTGAAAAGAAACACATGACACAAGTTGAAATATTCTTTTTAATTATTGGACATCCATAGTGGAATATGATTTACATTAATGAGCCTAAGTATATTAAAAGCATTTTATCCCCCAGCATTCGAAACAATCAAATGATGGTCTTGGCAATGCCATATGAAGTAGACAAAGAGAGAGCGAGGTAATGTCATTTTAATTACTAATGGATCCCTCAATTGTTCAGCCTTTGATTTTTCTTTTTTGGCAAATCTAATAACGCGGATAATATTCATCAGATATGCGGGGCCTTTGGCGGATGATGAGATTAGCTCAGTGGCATATATTTACTTAGAGAGAGTGGTTATTCACCATGCCAGCCACTTAAATCACTGGTTTATTTGAGGATTGAGGTTTCAGAGAGCAATCAAGATCTTCTATCTCACCAAAGTAGTTGTCTTTTTAATATATGGAAACTGTTGATTGCTATCTGGGGTGGAATGACTGATTTATTGTATGTGGTATCTGTAACTATTGACTGCTTTTTGTGGAAGGACCTGTGGATCTGAGTATATCGTGCCTGTATTTGCAGACTCATTGATGGCCTTAGTCATGTGTGTATTTGTTCTTCATGCAATACTTCATGCAGTAGCAGTGTACTGTGTGTATACAGAGGTGAAAGCTGTTTAAACCATGAGCTGTAGACTAGCGGATTCATATTTGGAATTTTATCTAGTTTGATGTGATTAATTTCTATCAAGATACTTCAGACATTCAGCCATGGCTTTAGTTTTAGCATCATAAGGCAAGGGATTCTGAAATATTTTCTAACCTCTTTAAATAAATTCCATGGAACGTCCTAAGTTCAGGTTTATTTCTTGAACATTATTTAAATGTGTGCCATCATATTTTTTCTATTTATTAGAGCCATAGGGTGTTTTATTCCTGAACTTTCCACTGACAAGACACCATTGGGTTCAAGATGATAATATTTATGCTTTTGAGTTACTGAGGTTTTGATTAAATTCAAGGGACCAATCAAACAGCCTAATAACTATAAGAACTCAATAAAAAATAACTTTGATAATGGCAGGTTGTGATTTCCTGTATCTATCTAACTAACTAAATGAAATATCCCAGACCCCAGGCTGTGCTTCACTGACCCCAATTTGAGAACCTCTGATGCTGTTCCTAAAATCGCAATGTATTTTGTGCAAGTAAGCAGAATTTCAGACTTTTCTTGACCACCATAGTTTTTGACAACTTGACAGGCACTAAACTTTTCAGTATAAAATACGCTTAAAGTAATAGTCCGATTTGTCCAGTTTTGGCCCAGGGAAATAAACTGGTCCTGCTTTAATACAACATCATATGAAATGACCCCAACAAGGAATTTTGCTATGATATTATTCAAACTAGACAGGCCTATGCCAGTACTATAGGACCTAATTGGTTTTGAGCATTAGAAAACTGTGTCATGGAGGGAAGAAAAAGAAATCTGGCATTCTAAAATGCCTCGTTATAAGTCTGACTCACATTATGTATAGTTGCATTATGATCCCCCCCCTCGTTCTCATTCGTTCTGCTGGAATGTCATTGGCAAGATGGCTTTATTGCTTTAGACCAGTGTGGGCAGCCAGGTTGGAGGGCCCTCGGTACGACGGATGAGCCTGGCAGGAAATTGGCAGATGGAAGCATCCATTTCACTGCTAATTATGGGGGCCACCGGCCTCGCCGACTGACAGGGTTCAACTGGGCAATGTAGAGGCTGCCAGCTCCCATCCTGCACGCTTTATAAAACGCTCTTTAATCCTCCTGCACAATATCATTAACTTTGTAAGTGGATGAACACAATGGACAAGCAATTTAATTAACTTGTACCATTGGATGTTGGAAGGAGAGACTAAATGAAATTAATGCACAATATTTCCCCGGCCGGGCGGCCAACCCCAGGAGCAGCCTGGATTGTTGGCAGGTCCTGCGTGACCAGCCGGTTTGGCCAATTACGCCTTGTTTAGGCCTATCCATAACGTTTTCCACAAAAAGGGGAAATAAAATCAGCGGTTCGCAGATCAATCATACAAGCACGCCACTGGAGTTTAGGGAGCGTTTTAACTAAATGAGAGGAGCACTCTTTCAGACTGCTCTCCATTTCTATTTCTGTTTTTCTGTCTCTCTGACTGTCTGTTTGCCTGAACTCCTAATGAGCCATGACTGAAATGTTCATTGATGAAAGAACAGATGGAAGCTTTGAGGAATACATGGTAGGATTTAAGCACTTTGATCGAATACAGTGGAAGCAGATTGCGTATGCCAGTAAGAGGTGGCACCACAAAATCATGTCCCTAACAGAAATATTTTCAAACGATGTAATGGATATCAGAGTAATAAATGGGCTTTAAACATGGCACAGCCTTGTATGTGTTTGTGAATAGTATAAAACCAAGATACAATTATTATTATTATTATTTTGTTAAGAGTATTTGCGGAGTTAAAACCATGTATGGAATGCACAGTAAAACAGGTCATCATCTGCAAGTTGTAAACGAAATTTGTGAATCATCATGTCAAATTACACTGTTTATAACACTGAATTTTATGATATGTTTTATGTCAGGGTATCAGGGGTACTGTAACATATTGGCATTGTCTTTATGATGATACAACATATAGTCTAGACAGAGTGACTCAGCTATTTAAAAATATTCAAGAAATTCCTTGGTAATTGTAAAAATTCAAAATATTTTGACATTTAATTGCTGGTTTTTAATCTCTTAAAGTTCTTGACTCACTACACATAGCCTTGGCTATAGATGTAGCACTACACGTAGCCTTGGTTCTAGATGTAGCACTACACGTAGCCTTGGTTCTAGATGTAGCACTACACGTAGCCTTGGTTATAGATGTAGCACTACACGTAGCCTTGGGTCTAGATGTAGCACTACACGTAGCCTTGGGTCTAGATGTATCACTACACATAGCCTTGGGTCTAGATGTAGCACTACACGTAGCCTTGGGTCTAGATGTAGCACTACACGTAGCCTTGGTTCTAGATGTAGCACTACACGTGGGCTTGGTTATGGATGTAGCACTACACGTGACCTTGGTTATAGATGTAGCACTACACTTGGGCTTGGTTATGGATGTAGCACTACACGTGGCCTTGGTTATAGATATAGATCAACTATAATAACTTCTCTACAAACGTTTTAATGGGCAGCATCAATGTTGTTGGTTTTGAGTCTGCGTTTCATTTTTCATTCATTAAGCTTTGCTAACATCTTTGAAGAGCATCAAAACCTGAAAACCTGGTTGAGCAAGACTTTAAAGAAACTGTACTTAACTTGACACACAAGAATTTGTTCATATTTAGTAAAGAACAACTTTTGACGGATTTATGGGCTGTAGCATTCTTCTTAATGAAAGGTCAGATGAGTTTCCATTTTTTAAAATCTCTCCAGCTGAAATAATTTTTTTTATTTGTTCTGCAACTGACCTAGATTCTTTACAAACAAATGAAGTGAATACGAAACTAATTAATACTGCTTTGAGTCAAATTCCAGCATGTTCTGCCTCCCATGGACCTGCAGCAACAGCTTGAAAGCTTTTTTGGCCTTTTTTTCAGGTTGCTTTATTGGCCAAACATCCTGATAAGGAGGCGTCCTTTTGGACAACTCTTTATTTCCATCGTACACCATGAAATCTCATTCAATCCTCTTTCAAGGTTATAGAGTAACTAACATGAACTAACATCATTTTAACCAGGGATCAAAGTCACAGTGACTCTGAAGCAGGCCAAAAGTGAGTTAGGCATCAAAACCAGGCCCAGCACAGAGCCCAGAGAGAGGGGCACTTGTTATTCAGGATCCAGAGTGAGCCGGCACCTCTTGAGCAGCCCTGCACAAACCTCCAATACTGCACAAACAGGCTGTTTGTCATCCTCAGCAATCACAACACCCTGAGAGAGAGAGAAGACGAGGAGAGACAGAGCATCAATAACAGGGTGGCTTTTCAGTGGAGAAATACAGATCGAGATGCCCTTGCCTCCTCCAATTCTTAGCCATATATGTTTGCCAAACAGCACTTCACTCATTGATTGAGTATTCAGAGTATTGAGCCATGCTGTCTATTATTCATCTGCTGCAGGAAAGCCTGACTGGATACACAGACAAAACTCTCATTTAAAGTTCCTCCGTCACCGGCGCTTATTTTACAAGCAGGCCGGATGTAGCAGTGATCCATCAGCACCTGAAGGGGCTCTTGTCTGTGTGCAAGAGCATTCCCTTGACATGAAGACTCAAACATGTCGCAAACTCTACACTCCTGTTTGTGTATGTGTGTGGGAGAAAAGACGAATTTGATCATACGGTCCCTATTTTATATAGGTGTGTGATCATCGTTATTAAGTTGGCTTCATAATTACCATTAAAATGAATGCACCACACATGGGATCCTGGCAGCATGTCTAGCTGACATTTTAAAATCTGTGGTGTGAGGTGCGAGGGCACTTTGAGAATTTCACATAGGCCGAGAGCTACATGTAGTCCCGCTAAAGCTCTAAGCTGCTCCCTCCCTGCTTTATTTGGCATGTTACAAGGTTCTACAGGGCTGTACAATGAATTCTTGTTTAAAATAGATTTCCTTAAACTGTGATGCTTATTGATCATTTTGGTTTTTTTTTTTTTTTTTTTTTTACTGACTCTGGTGCGTTATATCCTGAGTTTTTCCATCTATGCTTTAACTGTGTATTTGGTTTTTAAATTTCATTGATTTCTTTATTTATTGGTTCGCTGTTTAACACATTTATTAATTGATCGATTTGTTCATTCATCTCTTGAGTAAATGATTCATTGTTTGTATTTATATTTAGCATTTAACATTTCCACTGAATTAACATTACCAAAGAGGCAGATTTTTTTTAATTTACTTATTTTATTTAGAGATTTATCCATGACAGAATACAGGCTTCTAATGTACTATACTAAAGCAGTGTCTGTTTTTTGCTGATTTAAAATGATAAACACAACAAATCTATTTTGTCTCTAAATGAATCAAATTATGTTGATAATCTCACTTTTGATATTGAGCAAAAATACCGATGTTCATGTTGTCTATGCAGGTCTGGTGCTGCTCAAGGTTATGGCTAGTAGCCATTTACTACCTTTTAGCTAAAATGAGCAGCTGACGTGTGCTAATCTGAAAGAGCAACACTTGTGCCCTGTTTGTGTCTACTATGCACTTTTTCTCCGTTTAAAAGCTTTTATATTGCATTCCCTCACTGACCTAACTAAAGGCATGATTGTACATGACTAACAGCCTGACCCTCGCCTTGAGCTCCTGACCCACAAGCATCACACTTGAGTGTGTGTCTGCGTTCAGACTCTGTGGCAAAAAGCAGCGCTCTGACTGCTGTGAAAAAAAAATGACTACATTTATGTTTGCTTTATGGCTCATTTTTCAAATAGAATGCAGAAAATCCATGAAAGGTCATGAGATTTTGGTCTCTCTTTCCTCTGTAAGTGCATAGCTCCGGGCAGAGCTTCGCATGTAGTGTACTACTGTGCAGACGCCTGCCAAGAGTCGTTTCAGACAATTAAGTCTGAGGACGATTCCGTTTTCCTCCGTTTTTGGAAAATACTATTTAGCAGGCTGTGACGTAGTCACAGTCTGGCATTGTGCTTCACCTCTCGTTTGTTTTCCTGGTGGTGCGATGTTCCACCTGTGGCCAAGAATGAGAGTGAGAGAGAGCCTTCCAAGATCCGGCTGTAAAACCTGCCTTTTATGGCGCAGTTATTGTCTTTCTGTCGACAATTACTGCGATTACTCATTTCCTTTCCCGTCCCTTCCCCGGCCCGCCGGTGCTCTTAATAGAGTGCGTTTTACTAATGGAAAATTAAGTAGTGATCGTGACAGTCCAGTTTATAAATATGTAAAATATACTTTTAATTATTTCAAGTGAATCTGGCAGGTAATCAATAACGCAGGACGTGACAAACATACGCTTGATGCGGGTCATTGTAAAGCAGCGGGTAAAAAGATAAGCGCTTCCTGTCAGCGAGCTTTGGCTCCAATTAATATTTTGAGGCTGTCATGCCTCAAGACAAATGGATTAATTGTGGCCTGCTAATATAATAGGTTCTTCATGAAGAGTGCCCCGGCTCAGGAGGAGGGGAGGAGCGAGGGGGAAAACGAGGCAGTCGGTTTGAACTCTGACGTTAAATATTTATTAGAACTCTCATATAGAATTTTTATGATGGCTCGGGCCACTGCTTGGGTGCAATTGTTTACCATTTATTTGAGAGGTGATTAATTGGAGTTTGCTCAAAGTAATCATGACGATGCCATTAGCGATGATTGCTTTCAGAGAGGTTATTTGGTTATAGCTTTGTGTGACAGTAGAACAAAGAGTGACTAACACAGCATTGAGCTCCAGTGGGAGCGGGCAGCTGCTGCTGATTTACCTGTTACTGTGACTCAAGGACGCACTGGTTAGATAAGGAGCGATAAGGAATAACCCTAAAGATTTGAATTATTACCTATATTATTGTTGAGTGAAAGGCTTTAATAACTGTCTATTGATGTAACAGGTTTTAAAAACAGCAAATTTACTGTCACTTTTACTTTTTATTTATTTTATTTATTTTTTACATTTGATGATAGTCATAATGCTGACCGTTCTGACAATTTCACGCTAGAACGTTTGTCTGTCTTCTTATGTATTTTTCCTCTAAAACAACGTAGGTGTATAAGTGGAATGATATTAATATTAGTATAGATATTAGTATTAATTTTCTATTAAACCACCTTTCCTCTAAGGGCAAAGTGGTCCCAAACCATGGCAACAAAATGTCCCTACAGCATAAAAGACACAGAATTCTTCATTGTTGGGGTTGTAAGGGAAAAAATGATGAGGATGTCAAAGATCTCAATGAAGAATACCTTTTATTGCAGCACAGCTGTGACAAAGTACATGAAGCACTTCGGGTTCATCGTGTAAAATCAAAGTGAACCTTGAGTGATATCGGAACAGACATTTTGTACTGTTTTTCAGCCCAGTCTTTCCAGCCGTATTGTAAATGAAGCTTCATTCTAAATGTAAATTAAGGATAACATTTGCCATGATCACTTTCCGTTTTCACATTATTGATGGCGTTACAGGTGGGACCACACAAAAACTGGGGTGATAGGGTTGTCTAGAGTCTAGACAGATGTCTTTCTGAATGATTACGGTCACGTACCACTTTGTTCAGGGACAGCTCTCGATGTCCCACTGCCGGTCCCCTGCTATAATTGAATGAATGTCACTTCTTTTGGTATTATCCACATATTGCTGAGACTGAGGTGAATTGTTCCTATGATAATTAAGCCCTTTTTGGAGAACGAGCTTATCCTTAAACATAACAGGGTAGAATCTGCTTAGAAGCAGTCTGTAATTTCTTACCGGGTTAAGCTTTCAGCCCTGTACCGTTCTCTTGTTATTCACATTCACTATACTTACATTAAGCTGACTCACTTGACCATGTCCCTGTTCTACATCTCTATTAGGAGTGAGCGATATGACAAAAATATTATATATATTATTATATTATATATATTATATTATATATTATATATATTATATATATTATAGCACAATTCTCTGAAACAGTTGTTACTGTAAAAATGGTTTCTGAGAAGCATAAAAAAACTGGTTTATAATTGATTTAATGTCTACATAAATAAACATATTTTATATAGGTTAGCTCACAATTCCACAGCAATACATAGTGTTACGTTAAAAAAACAACAACAACTGGTGTATAATGTATTTAATGTCTACAAAAATAAATGTGATTTTATTTATATGAAAACAGTGTTAAGAACAATTGCTCTACTATTCTTCCTTACATATCACATTACATGCATGAAAGGCATTACATTTGTGCTTTCGACCACAATGTCCATCCCTATAGATCTAAATCCAGATGTCATTTTAGTCGCCGTTTCTATTGAAACATGGTCAATTGAACAGCCCCAATAATGAACCCTCTTTCAAAGTCCTTCAACCATCTTGATCCAAAATCAGCATTTTAAAGCGCACTTATTATGATTTTGAAACGTGTCTAATTTTGTTTTAAAGGTCTCATATAATAGATTTACATGCATCCAAGGTCAAAACACACTTTAATGTGCTCCTAATTTAAATTGCAGCATTGCCTTTTTTTCCCCAGTGTCACAAACGACTCGTTAAGTGATCCGTTCTAAAGGATTCATTCGAAACTCCTCCATTCAGAGAACATACTCTGTTCTCATTGGTCAGATGCCCCAGTCTGTTGTGATTGGGCTACCACTGTTAGTGAGCAGCCAATGAAGACCAGAGGTGGGGTTTTTTGTTACAAACTTTCGTAGGTTAGTACAGGAAGTAAGTCTGGAATTACTAACGACTCATTTCAGCTGTTCAGAAACCGTTCCTTCTTTTGGGAGTCAGTAACTCCGTTTGTTGCGCGCTTTGATTTTTGAAACTTTGCAGATGTTTTTACATTCACAAACAGCTCTATAACACACTACATGAAAGGTAATATTTGGAAAAACCATAACAGGTGCACTTTAATACATGCCGCAGTGCAGTATAGTAGAATGTTAATTGTTTAATCTTGTCATGCAGTACTGTATGTTAAGCATTTTCATTTTGTTCCTCTGCTCATTTATTCAGGTTTCCTTTAATTTATCACCCAGTGTGCTATGCACATGTTGCTATGCTCTATTTCTCAGCCTCCCTCTGGCTCATCCTTTGACAGAAAGGGACTACATACAAGCAGATTAAAGTCTGAGCTCTCTCTCTCTTTCTCCCATGATGTCAGTCTGCCTTTTCCCCTCTCTCTCTCTCTCTCTCTCTCTCTCTCTCTCTTTTCCTCGTCTGATATCAGACAGAGCGTAGAATGTTCGCTCAGGTTTAAGTGACAAGGAAGATGTTTTCATCTTTTATTTGTGAGACAGATGTTCTCTGTTGGATAGCCTGATGTGATGTGTCACGGAGATGGGCAAGATCTAATGTTTGTGCTTTCCACAAATCAGCAAATGTTTCTTCTCTTGATGTGCGGCTCTCATACATAATGCAAACGCCAAGTATGGCTCCGTCACTCACTCAGAGTCTTCATCTGGTCTCTCCTCACCTCCTTTATCTCACTGGGCTTCTGTTCTCCTTCTATCACTCTACTCCTCTGCGTGCTCCAAATGCTGCTCTTAGGCAGCTGCTCGGCTTGGTCCTCCTGTAACTCTCACCCTTCCCCTCCTGTGCAGTTCCTCTCATATTGACCCCTTCTGTATTGTGGAGCTGTAGAGGTGTTAGAGGTTTACAGGACCATTGAGAGCACAGGCTCTTTGCATTGTGGCCTGAGAGGGAAGAACTCGGTTCTCTGGCTTTATCTGATGCTTGAAGAGTGTGAGGAGAGAAAGCGCTTCCAAAAGTAAAAAGCAGCCAGTGGGCTGTGAACCGGATCAAATCCCTCAAGCTTTTTTCCTTTTCCTTCTTGCCAAGTTTGTTTGGGGTGCTACAGGCTGGGAAACAATCTGATTGTTCAGTAAAATTAAGAATATAATCCTATTGAAGTAAATCTTTGGTCATGCTAAACACTGTCTGACTCGGGCTGCTTTGAAAGGCTCAGTATACTTTGACAGAATCGGGTCTATCTATAATGTACATGTCATATTTGGGTGCAGTGAACTCGTTACATAAGAAAGGGGAATGCAAGGTGCTTGGATTTTTATTTTTTATTTTTTAGATCCTCTATATCCTCTATTCACATGGGAAAAGTGTAGTGTGAGGCCTCCTTGAGGAGCTAGATACATGCAGGAAGTGTTCTAAAGGAAAACATCACTTCCTCTCATTCAGTGTCACATGACTTAACGATATGATTATTAATATATGATTTCTTTTTCTTATTTATATGTTTTTATTTTTAAAATGTTTATTATGCACTACTGGGGACCAACACATGGATTTTGTATCTTACTCTAATCTTTTGTTGTTGTTGTTCTTTCTTATCCTCCATGCAGGCACTAGGAAGTTGCTACTTTGTACACGAATCCTTAAAAACCATCCACCAGTTTGATTTCAAAGGTAAGCTTCCTGTAAAGTAAGGCACCTCACACACTCCTCGCCAGTTCCATTAGACCAGTGTGATCAGCATGGGGGGGGAATGGCCATCCAGAGTTAGTAATAAGGAACGGTGTCTCTTATTAATATTAGAATTTAATTCATGAGATTTCAGGTGGCGCTAATATTATGCTCGATATATCGGACAGTTAGAGGTGACCTCATCAGCTACTGAGGTCAGAGGCCGTGGGTCCCTCTGGTCACACTAATTGAAAGCTCCTGCTATTACACGGGTGTCAGCATTAGCCGCTGTCGCCTCCGTGAAGGACAGAGAGAAGGCCAGAGTGACTTGAGGGCCCACACTGATTTCCTCAATATTTCCCCAGAGGGAAACGGGGAAAGCAGCCTATACATGTCACATAATCTTTTTTCTTTCTTTCTTTTTTTTTTTCTTTTTTTTTTTTTTTTTTTTTTTTTTACAAAAACTTTTTTTAGATTTGGGTGTGTTCTATTAAATTCTGATTAGCAACATATTTCAGAGTATCGGATTTCCACATTTTACATAGTAATTGTTTTTGGCCCTGTATTAACATTTTGAACTCTTCAAGCTCAGGGTTCAGCTTTCACCTAATAGAAAGACTTCATCATTTTAAGACCAGTAGGTGGAGCAGTTGTCTGTAAATGGTTCACCGTCTTGGTTTTTTAGCATCGTTCCCATCTCTGATTGATTCCTCAATACGTAAAGCCCTGTGACAATTCACTCTCGTGTTTGTGTTTATCCAGCCAAGAAGTTCAAGAAGGTGGTTGGCAAGGAGATCTACTCGGACACTTTAGAGAGCACGTCCATGCTGGAGAAAGCGAAGTTCCCTCAAGATTACTTTCCTGAGGTGTGTTTATTCATCTTGTTGGCACCACTTGTTATCTGGGGTCCTAATGATCCTATGGCCTGTGTCTGTATGATGTGCCTTCAAGTTCTACTCGCATTCATTGGTGTTTAAAAATCCGTATGAATTCCTTTTGTTTGAATATCTGACAAAATGATGGTCATAAAACCATAATTCAATTTTTATAGCCATTACAGTGCTGGACTGCCCTTAAATCAAACACACCAATCCTAAAGTCTATTTGTGTGACTGACAAATTGTAAAACACCACTATTTTTTTTCTTTCACTTTAGTATGTACATTATATATTAGAAACAAAAACTGAATTGTTCACAATTAATATTAATGAATTTAATATGATTAACCAGTGAGCTACAAAATATATCCATTTTTAATCATACAGCAGGGATAAAACGTATGGTACAAATGATCAACACTTGAAGACATTTTCATGATCAAAATTATGCTTCAGAATATTTTTCTAGAAACTGCATCTACTGTTTTAAATGCGACCCTGCTATGAATTTTTAAACTACAGAACAAGGAATAGGAGTGTGAATCAGGAATAAAGGAACTGGTTACAAGCACACTTTGGACATATAATCAACTAGTCATTTCTGAGAATAAGTAAGAATACAGTTCATATGGTTTCGAAATATTCATATGAATTGCAATGCTCTCAAGAACAGTTATTGTGACATAATATAATATGACATATTGTCCCCACCCTAGTAAGACAGATACTAGAAGTCAGTAATAAAATATATAACAGGATAATAATCAGTGATGGGGCGGTGTGGTGTGACCCGACACAAAGTAGAGTTACTGTTACCACCCTGAAGTTGATTCTTTTCCAAGAACAACAAGTTTCGAAGTCTTTTATTCCTCTCATGCCACAACAATTAGCCAGCGGTTGTGATTTTTAGTTAAAGAGTGACACGTTGCGCTTTATATTTGTCATGCATTCATTTTATTCATTATTTTATTTATAGTTAGTAACGTAATGTTGTCGAACGTTCACAACTCAAGTTAGTTCCTATCATCACTTATGTTATAGCAGCTATAAACAGTCATACTCTCAGCATCATTATTTCTTTATTGTGTGTGTGTGTGTGTGTGTGTGTGTGTGTGTGTGTGTGTGTGTGGCTGCTCGTGTGTCAGCCTGATTCTTGGAGCTCATCAGTTACCCATATATATATATATATATATATATATATATATATTACACTGAGCTTTTTCATGTTACTGAGAAACCACAACATCCTCTCTCCTGACTTTGCCGTGTCAGAAAGCTTAACAGCTTTACCTTTGCCTGTTACAATTTGCTGACACTGGAGACTCCTTCCGAAGGTCCTAAACATACATCTCCTCACATAAAGAAAACTTTACCATATAAACAATTACGAGTTTTTATTCAATCCGTTTATGTGCAGCGCTGCCATACGAGTCCCTGTGTAAGTTGTTACTATAGAAATAATAACATAGTAGGACGAGTGCATTAATCTAAACCTTGCAGCCAAACTATGGAAAATGAATCCGCACCTTCTGATCAATCAGGATTGAGCATTCAACAGCACTGTGGAATAAGTGTATGTATCATGCAATGGAATATTTGAGTTCAAATGGACAGAGAAAGTAAAAGAGAGAGTAAAGACATATATTTCAGTGCTGTACATTATTATGATGTATAATATTTTGGTTGTGAGAAATATTTATTATCCGTGGGTTAAATTTATCTTCCGTGTTACAAATAATAAAAGACACGTTTTAGCATTTAAACTGTAACATTTAACGTTTGAGTGTTTTTTTTTTTTCCTGTGGGATTGTTGATTATTATGGTGTTTCTGTCCCAGAGTAAATGTAAAAGTGAATTGTACAGTAAACGTGTGAGTGAGAAGGTGTTCCTTGCAGATGTTTCTGAATTCACATCGCATGACGTACAGATGTGCACATTTTTAAGGAAACATATGCAACGGTGTTGGAGCCTGTTGGATTTGCATCATTTTACGTATCATGACGTTAATGTTTCATTCGGCTGCATGTCCGATCTCTTTTTCAAATGGCTCCAGAACTACTCATCTCCTATAGTGTAGGGATTCACATGTATTTCTGCTTTTTCTGACTTTCCATGCTTACTGTTCTCTGTGTGTGTGCGTGTGGTGCCCTGTGTAGTGGTGTGTGTGTGTGTGTGTGTGTGTGTGTGTGTGTGTGTGTGTGTGTGTGTGTGTGTGGTTGCTACAGTAATAAAGAGTGTGGGTGCTCGTGTGTCAGCCTGATTCTCTGAGCTCATCAGTTACCCACGCTCTGGCGGCACGGCCCAGCAAATATATGCAAAAGGAGACAGAGTTGGCCTTTCACGGGCTTCTCCCAATTTCCTTATCCTTCACACACGCGCGCACACACCCTCGTACCTTCCCTCTGTATTCCCCCTGCCTCCAAATGTGACATTTCCACATGATCTAAAACCAATTACTATGATTCAGTTGCTACACCGTTCACAATAATTACCAGAACACAAGCAAAACAAAAACAGCAAGGTTGACTGACTGGCGCAGAAAAAGAGCGAGAGGGAGGGGAAAACGGATGAGAAAACAAAGTTTGCGCATTGATTTATGTATGTTTCACGGCTGTGTTATGAATCTCAGATAATGCTCTCAAGAGCAGCACTCCAGATAATGTTATCCCATTTAGAAGTCGCAGATTTGTGTAGTCTAGCCTGGACAGGGACTCTCCCTTACCCTCGAGCGGACACGCTAACTCACACACACACACACACACACATACACACACACACATACACACACACATATACACACACACACACACGCAGCCCTCTGCGTAGTGAGAGATTGGTTGTTATCATAGATCACAGATACGGCTTAGACCTCTTATGAAAGATGAATTAATTTCACTAATGCTCTAATGCAAGGCTGTGGTGAGGTGGCTCGGCTGGTGATAACCCAGGCTTCGTCCCCGCTCCCCGCTCCGTGATTTATGCCCTCTTTTAGTAGATGAAACCGGTCAGATTCGCCATCCATCTGCTGCTCTAAAAGAATCCTATTAACGACGAATCCCGGGCAACACGCAGCTCCGATCCAGCAAGAGAAGGAGTTTGATCCTTTTCCTGTTCTAGATCTGAAGTGTGGCAGAACCGATGAGTGGCGTTCAGGGAAAGCACTAAAACCTAAACAAGGCGTGTATACAGGAAGGGAAATGAGCGTTGGATGAGACTTTTGTAACTCTCCAGACACAGCAACCTTTGCGTCAAATTAAGTTATATACTGAAGCTAATTTGACTTTGGTAAGAACTGGATGATGATGATGATAACCTCCTGATGACATTGTTGCACAGGAAGGAATTTCGTCCACCATTTGATTGACAGGCAAGGGGTTTTTGTTGGCAGTGCAACAAGGAGAAAATGACTGGTGACATCACGCCTTCACTTTTAATCCTGTATACTTTTGTCTTTAGAGATGAATAATGTTCATGAATTGATCAGTCCTGTTATTTCTTAGCCACTGCCTTATAGGTTATTGTAGCTGTGGATTTTTGTTCTAATCTTTGTACCATACCCTTTCTTCCTCCTGACCCTATATCCTCTTCGGCAAGCGCTTGTGGGTGCGGTGTGAATGACTTTCCCCTCCCAGTATGCAAAAACCTTGCAGCCGTGAGTTATGGCTCTAAGTGGTGGCCAAGCGAGGGGATGATTTTAATTGAAAAGCCGAGAAAGAAGGAAGTGGACAAACCGCCGGGCGCATTGTTTGTGAAAGGTCGAGCTGATGGATACGGCGGTCTGTCATTTCTCCAGCTTACCCCAATCCTTTTAAGTCACGTTGCCATGCGGTCATTTGTTACATTTGTTATATTTATTTATGGGAAGGTTTGATGCTCGCTTGAATGAGTCCGAAGGCTTTTTTGTCATGCGCTCCTGCAACTCAGACAAGTGATGCTCTAGTCTAGTTTTTGTTGAATAATTACAAAATAAGCTTTGCTTGTTGTTTTTGCTCATACGGAGTTCGTCTTCGAAGATCTTCAAGGTCACAGGGGTTTAGCCACCTGTCTTAACCTAATTGTTTCTCTATTTGGATATCACAAAATGATATCCAGTGATGCCAGGCATCTCTTTAGATTTTACAACAGTTGAACATTTTAAAATGCTCCATATGTTGCGCTCAAATACTAGCAATGTAAAATAATTCCTGAAATAGAATGAGGTGTCAGGTGTGTGTATGGGTGCACAGGTTGAAATCAAAGATGGCAGTCACATGACAAGATCCAAATGGACTTTTTGGTCATTTTTTAATTCGGCTAGTTATTCTAGGCCACATGTCCTGTGTGTAAATTCTGTATTAGAGATACAATTCTTGAGAAATTGTGCCAAGCAAATAAAAATTCACATTTGATTTTAGGTCAGTTTTTGTGAAATGTGTATGTGTCTGAATCATATTTGTTAAGCAGCACTTTAGACCTGAATGAGTACTGAACGATTTGCTCTTTCTTCCAAATCCTGTCTTGTCTTGTAAGATCCTATTTCAGTTTCCTCTCCTCCACCTCCTCCACTCTTCATTTAATATGACCATATCCATAGCAAGTGAAATGATAGAATAAAGAGTAATGGACGAGCCCTGTGTGGTGCTTCATCAATCACCCGTTGTGAGTATTAGTTATTACGCACCGTGCATTTCTAACCGTATACATTTCCATCATGCCTCTCAGACACAGCTGAGGTTGTTATTTATGGGGTTTGTCAAGCAAAACACTACAAAGGGCAGTGCATATAAGCGTTCTAGCTGCGTAGCCCCTAACCTCTTCTTGGGAATCATGACATGGCTGGCTTTAGACCATGATTGAGTCATCAGATATGGGGCAGATATGAGATTATGGACTGTTCCATTCGCTCGCTCAGCCCCTGCGCCTCATGTTTCCACATGACTACTTTTCCCCGTTGTTCTGGGTTTTTGGGGCGGACCCGCACAAGCTGTGGTCATGGTGACCTCTTATGGACACCCGTTCATCATTGTCAGTGGGCTGGAGCTATCCGAGGAGCCAATTTCACCTCTTACCCACTGACCTTTCTAACGGACATCTGATGCCCCTTCCTCTGGCCAGACTGAGAGAGTAGTCAGGGCATACGTTCTCTCTCTCTCGCGCTCTCTCTCTCTCTCTCTCTGAGATCATTTGATGTGACAGGATAAGTTTTATGATCAGTATTATGGTCAGCGGTGTGAATCTTTAGCGAGAGTGAACTCTGCTTGGAGAAGTTTGTTGTTTGTAAGTTGATTCTATCCTATTTCTATACTAAGAAATGATGATAGTTATTTGTCATCAATATTAAAAACATTTTATTATAGAAGTCTTCTTGCAATTGCTGGCCAAATTAATGTGAAAAATAAATTTTTCTAGAATTTATTGATGAATACACTAGTGCAGCATGTCAGAATAGTCAAAAAGACTGAAATAGCACTTACCTTGTTCATTTAAGTGTGGCTTTTTTGAATGTGAATCTCTACTGTGAAAATAGTAGCACACAAAATGTGTCTTCATAGTTCAAGGAGTATTTGTATTAATAATTTATTATTGATGTACCAGTCCCTAGTGTTGAAACCCCTGGTGTAGCTCAAGCACATAAGTGCCTCAGTTGCATTCTGATATTGTAAAACCTTTGGCAAAACATAGAAAAGTCTAAGACTAAAAACTTTCCCTCTCCTCTGTAGCTTCTAGATTAATTTAACTATGCTAATGTAATTCCATTTCATACAGTTAATCTTGTGCTAATGTGCTCTGAAAGATGTGAGGCACAATCAAATCCTTCTCATGCTTTTAATTTGCCTCAAGATTTTTAAAAAATAAAATTAGTCAATTTGTAATTGTGGGACCCTGACTGTAATTAGTTTATTCACGGCAGCAGTTAACTCCCCATTAGAAGCTCGGAGAGAGGGAGCACGAGTGCCTGGTTATTTATTTGGCAGTGCATTGGAAATGAGGATGCTTGCACGATCAATTTGTCTCTCATTTAATAACATGCTGTGTGGTAAATCATGTGCAGTGTGTGAGTGTGTGTGTGTGTGTGTGTGTGAGTGAGAGTGCGAGCGTGTGAGAGAGCATGTGTGTGAGAGTGAGAGAGCAAAAAAGCGAGTGAGAGAGCGAGCGAGTGAGAGTGTGAAAGAGCAAGCGAGCGTGCGTGTGAGAGTGAGTGAGTGAGCGAGAGCGAGCGTGTGAGAGAGAGCATGTAAGAGAGTGAGCAAGAGAGCGAGTGGGTGAGAGCAACTGAGTGAGGGAGCATGTAAGAGAGCGAGTGGGTGAGAGAGAAAGCTCACACTTCTGGTTTTTGAGGGTCAGAGTTCACAGTATTGATGATATAAAAATTAAATCAGTTCAGGAAATCACAGAAACACAGAACATTGTGGAGAATTTGTTGCATTCTGGCATGTTGCTTACCTGAATAAGCAAATATTTTGTCTTTTCAGTGACCAGGAGTCTGTATTTCCTTGAACAATCTTCTGTTTCAGCTTAGTCTTGTTGTCCCATTTTTGACAATGTCAGTTTTTACCTCATTTAACTGTTGCTTTTATCCAAAGACAGGATACAACTGAGTAATTCAGGGTTAAAGGTCTTTCTCAAGGACCCAACAGTGGCATCTTGGGTTTTCACATGCAGCCTTCTGATCAGAAGTCCAATGCCTTAACCTCTGAGCTACCACTGTCCATTGTTTTTCATTTCTGTGCAGAACGTGTGTACACACAGAGGAGTTCTGAGGAGTTCTGCATGCTCTGTGAAAGTAAAGGCTGTTTTGTTAGTTTGTTGGTGTGAGAGCTACTCTATGGTGTATATGTGGTCATCTGGAACTGGGTGATTGTTACACTCCCTGTCTCTGATTCAGCATGTAATTGATGTAGTTATTAAACACGAACACAATTTTTAATAAAAGTTACAAAATAAGAAATGGATTTTTTTTTTTTTCCCCACACTTTCTGCAAAATCAATTTTAAAAAATGTAAAACTGTAGAAATACAAAATGAAATAATTTGAATGTTACATGAATGAACATGAATTTTAAAAATTGTTTAGTGAATACATTGGCATTGGATGTTAAACAGTTAAAAAGAATGTGTCGGTTCATCGTCTGCCTTGTAGAAAAGAAAGGTGTTTGTATGTAAACCCACCACATGCTTGACCAGGATTTATTTTACATAATGTGCAAAAGAGGTGGCTCAGTGGTTAATGCTTTGGGCTCCTGATCAGAAGGATGGGAGCTACCAAGGTGTCACTATTGGGTTCTTGGGCAAGACCCTTTAACCTCAGTTGCTCAGTTGCATCCTGTCTCAATTGTACCTTATACAAGCATCTGCCAAATGAGTAAATTTCAGTTTCAGTTGGTCACTGTAGATTTAGTTTATAATAATTTCTATTCTTAAGTTTATAGTTATACATTATATTTTTCCTGACCTGAAAAAAAATCTCAAATTTAAATTTATTTGTGTCAGTGTCATATATCATTGCTTAATTATACTGTCTTTGTGTGTTGCTCTTCTGCAGTGCAAATGGTCCAGAAAAGGCTTTATCAGGACTCGCTGGGCTATGGGGGACTGGTGAGTTGGACATGTTTTTACCTGCTCTCTCTCTTTCTCTCTCTCTCTCTCTGTCTCTTCTATCTTTGCGTATATACTCTGTATCTAGCCCTAATAACTAGGAAATGTACATTCCCTGTGTATATATATATGTGTGTGTGTGTGTGTGTGTGTGTGTGTGTGTGTGTGTGTGTTCAGTCCACCTGCTGGAGAAGGCCTGGATTAGATTAGGCCTAATCACGTTAGTCAAGCAGCTCTATCTGACAGATGACAGAAAACATTACATGCAATTGCACCTGCATGTGCAGGATCTTAAAGGTTTTCTCCATGGGGAGATGGGAGAAGGGGGATAGCTGCGTGGGTAATCTAATAGAGGAAATACAACAGGACAAAAGGGCTGAAATAGGGGATTGGAATAGAGGGATGATGCGAGACAGGGACTGGGCTCTGTTCCAGAAAGAGGGATGACATGAGGTAGATGGAGAGAGAGTGCAGCGGAATGAAATGGTGACAGAGGAATAACAGGCTTAGCCATGAGGCCACTGCGAAAGCATCTGTAGCATTCTACGCATGTCACTTTTAAACACATTAGTGGCTTTGGCATGTACGAGCAGCGCAGTCATGTAAGAGCAGAGTACACAAGTCATTCATGGTTTATGTTGTATTGCTTATAGACTGTGTGGCGTGTTAAAGGTCAAAGCATGAAGGGTCAAAGAGCAAACTTTATGAACAGGAAGTATTTAAATTCGATTTGCTGCTGAATAATTATTGATGTTT
>JANDJT010000169.1:12411522-12435769 GCA_024331685.1 Stegophilus panzeri | reverse complement strand
CAAGAAAAGTCGGCTCAAAATCATATAAATAAGCCACAGAAGTTTTGGGATTCTGTTCTGTGGAGCGATGAAACAAATCTGGAACTTTTCGGCACGGTGGATCGGCGGTATGTCTGGAGGAAGAGGAACGAAGAAAGAACACACTGCCCACAGTCAAGCATGGTGGTGGCTCGGTGATGCTCTGGGGCTGCTTTGCATCCTCCTGGAAACTTGCAGCGTGTGGAAGACAAAATGGATTTATTGAAGTATCAGGAAATCCTAAGAGAAAACATCATGCTGTCTGTAAGGAAGCTGAAGCTTTGGTGTTATTGGACCTTCCAACAGGACAATGATCCCAAGCATATCTCAAATTCCACCAAGGCTTGGTTGAAGAATCCTAAGTCCTGGAAGATTCTACAGGGCCATCACAGTCACCTGACTTGAACGCCATAGAAAATCTCTGGTGGGATTTGAAGAAGGCAAACCCAAGAATATTATTGAACTGGAGACCATTGCTCATGAGGAATGAGCTAAGATTCCCCAGGAACTCTACTAGAAGATATATATCTCATATGCAGTACTAAAGATGTTTGCCATGAAGGGGTTGAATAATTTTGAAACTGGAGAAATCATTATAAGTTGTATTTTCAGTTGAATTTGGGGAAACCACTTGAAGCATTTGTTGTTTTGAACTATATCAACTGCTTTTGTTTGATTTGTTCATTTCAAACAGCTGAAAGTCTGTACATTTTGACAAACCTGATTTGCAATGGGGGTTCAATTTTGATTGCAACTGTATTATTCTAAAAGCTAATTAAAGGTAAAAGAGTGGTCTGTAAGGTCTAATCATTTTACACCATGCTACATACTATATAAATAGTCAATAATAAATAACCTGGATTTAAAAGTTTTTACTGTAACAATATTTGAGCATCACCATATTTGACATTCAGATTAATCCCATTATTTACGCTGAAAAAAGTTAACAATCAAGCAGTCATAAAGTGTAAACCAGGCAAGAGCCTGACCAACAGTGCTTACAAAATTTTCAAGCATAATTTTCAATCGAACAGTATATTATGGTTATCTGTGTGAGGATTTAGTGCCAATGAGGACAAGCTGAGAAATAGGTTTAGAGGCACTAACAGGTCATATTCCACACTGATTAATGCTGGTCCTGAATCCAAGCTGGAAAAAAAGGCATGGACATTATTCCTCTGCAGGACTGGTTACCATAAAATACTTTAATCTTACTAATTTTAGAATTTTAGTGCTGCTGTAGGCAATTGAAATATGTGTTTCAATTTCTCATTGTCTGTCTGTTTGTCCTATTCTGTATATCTATATATGCTGTCTATCGAGAGAGAGAGAGAGAGAGAAAGAGAAAGTGTGTGTGTGTGTGTGTGTGTGTGTGTGTGTGGATTAATGGTCTGAAGTGACCATCACTCATTAGATTAGAAGAGGAGGAGCCGTCGTGATTGATTCATGCCTTGCAGCCAATCATAAAGAAGTACTCTTTAAACCCTCTCTCGTGCTAGAGACTTGTTTGAACTGCAGCATGAAAATGACAGCATGAACACAACATATGTGTGGTATTGTCGGGTTTTAATAACTAGACAAATCTGATAACTTGATATGCAATGCACAGGTGTCATAGAGGTGTAACGCACTGCCACTGTTTGTATCTGTTTACTGCTCCAAATGTCCATATTTATTTACAGATTTAAACCAGGAGTGGTTGTGGCTTTATCTGGATTTTGTATGTATGTATTTATTTATTTATTTATTAAAAAAAATTTCAGTCATACTGCTATGCCACGGGAAACAATGGGGGGGTTACTTAACCTTTCTGGCAACCTTAAACAAACAAACAAACAAAAAACCTTAGTGTCCCACCTATTCGTATACATGTTTGTATAAGTTTAGAACACACCCATTCATCCATCCATTGTTCGTACCACTCTGGATGTGCCAGGGGTGGGTGGGTGCCACCTTATCACAGGGCACACACAGTGACACACTACGAACTAATTTGGAAATGCATGTCTTTGGGCTGGGGGTGGAAACCGGAATATCTGGTGGAGGAGAGAACTTTCAAGCTCCGCACATGCAGGATGGGCTGGGGGTGGAAACCGGAATATCTGGTGGAGGAGAGAACTTTCAAGCTCCGCACATGCAGGGTGGAGGCGGCATTTGAACCCCAACCCCAAAGGTCCGAGGCAAGCATGCTAACCACTAAGCCACCGTGCCCCCTTGCCTGCTCTGTTATAGCTCCTTTCCCAAATTGCAATGATTTAATCAGTTATGTTTAATATAAATTTAAAAAAAAGAGTTTTGAGCTCGACCGTGAAGCTTATGACTAAAAATGTTTTTCTTCCCAGAATGAATCCTATTTGAACATTAACTGCTGAACTGCACCAAGACAGTTATAAAATACCACCTCCCACCCAATTCCCACCCCCCCCACCCGCTCAAACATACATAGATCTAGAGTTCCCTGGGAGTACCGGCCTGGAACAGAGTCACCGGTGTGAGACACGTCCTCTACAACCTCATAAATACAGTGATATTGGGCAGTGGGAGCAGGGGGGAGATTTATCCCAGTGATTAGCCACCATAGCATCTGCACCAATTAATCCAGGACGAAGACACTTTCCTAGCTCTTTTGCCCTACACTCACTCTTTCACACACACACACACACACACACACACACACTCACACACAAAATAAATGATTAGGTATGGAGAGTTAATTATTCCTCATCTGAGGAGTGTTTATTAAGAGAAGACAGAACGGGGAACACTGTAGAGACCCGGTGCTCTCTGGAAGCGCTCCATGACTTCAGGACTCCATGAATCGTCCGAGTCTCTCGGAGCGCTGTAGGGCGTGTTGGATACAATGGGATATAATACAGTAAAAACTGATGGAAAGAGGTCTATGAGTTTTAAAACATGCTGTTGTTTTCAAGTGTGTTATTACTCAAAGGGGGAGAGGGTTAACAGTGTGTTGTTTTACATGTTTAACTTAACACATTTAGACAGCTTGAGAGACACGTACCATATATAGACTTTTAGTTCAGCAGCAGTGTGTGAACCCATGCTTTCTGTTCAGTTCTTTCTCACTGTGTCAGTGCAATTTACTCCACTAGGGAGTGCTATTCCCCTCACAAACACTGCCCCAGTTCTGTCCCGGAGATCTACCTTCTTACAGAATGAGGTTCCAGCACACCTGCCCCAATACTCGATTAGCCAGATCAGCTCAGTTGGATTCAGGTGTGACTGAATTCTCTAAGATGGCGCCTCCATTGAAACTGAGTTGGTGATGATTGCTTTGCTATTAGATAACAAGAAGAATAAAAGTTTTACTCTTTATACTGATGGCCACTCTGTCTCTCTCTCTCTCTCTCTCTCTCTCTCTCTCTCTCTTTCTCGGTCTAGGATCACAGATCAGCGTTATGAGAAGCTGCCATATTTCCTCTTTGGCGATTTTAACTTCAGGCTGGACTCAAAGCAGGTTATAGAGGTAAGACTTCTGTATAAAATGTGTGATTGCCATAGGCAAGAATTTAGATACCTTTCCCTACACTGTGAAAAGAACAAAACCTGTGTACTGAAAAATCATTTATAGTAGACATCTAAGGGCAGTTGTTCAATTCTGTTAATAAACGGGTATAATTCATGTCTGCGTAGCATACAATTCAAAACTACAACCATTGCACTCTAAAAACATTTCTAAACCATATCATCAATTGGGCCACAACTGTGGCCAAAAATAAGTGTGTGCCTTATCTGTGTGCCTCAGTTAGCTATTAAGGTAAGGTACTAATATAGTATATTATAATACTATTATCAGTTAATAGGTATACTAATAATATTGGCAGGAAGAGATCAAATCCATGTTTCCCAGAGCTAATTGTGTGACACAACATAGTTGGGACTCTAGGTTAAACTTAGTCAGGTATGTATGGAAGCCTGAGTTGATTTAGAACATCTACATACTACACCATGGAACATACTACACCATACCATACAGCACTTTTCTGTCATTCTGATCTCAAATCTGCTCACAAACTGAGTGCGGATTGATTTTTATATGACGAGAACATGTAGTTAGTACTGCAAATACAAGTGGCTGCTGCTTAAGGACCACTGCTTTCACATTAGGATGCAACCAAAATGAGAAAATATTATACCAAAACTGTTGTTTAATGTTTACTTACGCTTTCCCACAGTTAATGTGGTAGGCTTGGGACGATTGCTGGTAGTGTCGGGAATGTCATTAGATTCCAGCTATCATCATGGCTATCGAGTCGGACGATTTTAAATCGCATGGTGTCTGCAGCTTTAATACGGACGAAAATAAACTGGGTTGTATTTCGTAATATGCATTTTCTTTTTGTCTGTTTTGTATCCTATACAAACTTTAATAAGCTGCTGTCTGATATTGGTTCGGAGTGACAAACCCTCTTTCCCTGATGCTTCCCTTAGCTTCCCTTGTCTGTGCTGCTGAACCGATAAAGCCGTGAATGTCTGGGGTTTAATTTATGAAAATGAAATGGTGTGTTGTTTAATCAGGCTCACTTCACTATACAAGAATTCAATAAGCATCTCTGCTACTGTTCAACACAGAGCGCATACACGCATAGTTTATATAATTTTATTTCAGTTTTATAATGAGCTTAGTTACAGCTAATAACTCATTATGTTTGTTTATAGTCCCGACTTCAGTTATGCAAGCATTCCTGACCTTGGATATGGGTATTTAATAAAAATAATTAAATAATAACTCGAATGCTAGCAATTACAGCTACAGTTGGCCCATAACCAGCTCCCAGTAATTATTCTGCTGTAGTTATGTTACGTGTACACGATCCAAGTTACGTATGTATGGCCACACCCAATTATGCCACGCCCACCCCACCCCTCAAAACCGTAGCCGATACTATTGTCAGTCGGCGATAGTTAGGACGATGGTAATTCGCACACGATCTCACAAGTCTAGTCTTTATGGTATCCATGAGGTTCCATGCAGAATGAGATCTGTAAATGAGTTGCACAAATTTAGAGCTTAGTTTCCAAATACCTTTGACTAAAGATCCTACAAAACTGTTTCAGAGAAACATTTATTAACTGCTGTGTAACTGCCCTAAGGCTTCCATTGTGGGTTATTTTTCATTTTTGAGTAAATCTTGTTTTCATGTTTTTGTTGAGTGCAACATTCCTTCACCACTTGACTTTTAACACTTTCTTTGCTTCCTTTCTCACCTTTTTACATGCGCACACACACACACACACAGACACACACACAGACAGCTGATCTAAGCCACAAAGCTCATGTATGTGTGGTCGAATTATCTGCTTTATGACGTCCTAATCACCACTTCACTGAGGAGTGTCTGGTTTTATAAGGGCCTTCATTAGCACATAGTGAGTGTGTGTGTGTGTGTGTGTGTGTGTGTGTGTGTGTGTGTGTGTGAGAAAAGGAGAACAACCCTGTAACATAACAATGCACCTTGCAGTCAGGTTAGCAAACACAGCTGGGTTGGGAGAGTAGTAAGCACATTAATGAGTCATAAATCTCCCAGTTGTAAAATGCCATGGCAAAATTGGAGGCAGGACACTGTCTGCCCTTCATCTAGATGAGTGCAGGATCCACTCTGTCTGGCTCTTTCTTTCTTTTTGTCATTCTAACAAGCATTAGTTGCTATTTCTTGTTCGGGACGCACTTGTTGGAGATCTTATTAATACATGCGATGGTTGTGATGAACCAGGTTAGAAAGAGAGGGTGTGCATGAGCGAGAGAGAGAGAGAGGTTCAGGTCATTGTCCTGCTCGAGGAGGTTCTCACTGTTAAAGTGGAGAGGGGAGGAGAAGGGAAGGAGGGCTTCTTGAATAGCTGAATTGTTGTCTTGCTGAATTGTTGAACAGCTGAATTGCTGAACTCTAATGATGCAGGAAGGACTTCATCCTGTGTGGTAAACGAGATAATAGTCTTCGTCTGTTCTCTTGTCCTGCAGCTGCAGTTCAGGTGCTCGGCCTCAGGGAGCGCTGCATTAAAACATTTTTGACACACACCCTCTACAAAAAAAACCCACCTGCTTTTGAGCCAGTTTCCTTCCCACAAGACAAGTGTGCTTTAAATTCACCTTAAATTCGTTTACATTTGTGTCATTCACATACGAGTTACATCCAAATCCACGTATTTCGTCTTTAATATTACGAAACTAGAAAAGCAGACTTTTTTGGCCGCAAAACATGCCTTGACTGACAGATTTGGGGTAAGGAGAAAACTGCGTACAGTTTGCAGAGCTATTTTATTAATCCTCAGCTCTCTGGGATTGGATTGATTTGTGTCTCACTTCTCAGGTACATGATCATGAAGGGATACAATTGATATCACTGGTATGACACAAGGGAAATATGAGGAAATGCAATGCATTTAGAGTGTTCACAGGCCTTCATTTTAATACTGTCCTATATTCAGATCTACATGGACTAAGATTTTGGCTGTTAGCTTAATGCTGAAGGTAATTTTTGCCAGCTCAGCCGCAGTGAATGTTTGAGAAATGTAATTCATTCTCTCCAGGAACGCAGAAATGAACGCGAATCAAGGAAACTCCGCAATATTCGGAGGAGCTTGCGATTTTTCAAAATTAGGAGATTTGGGTCAAGACATGTCATGTGACATCATCACAACACGTATTCGATCAAAGCCCTCTTCGATGCACTTGAGTACAGCTAAAAGGTCTCATTTACCGACAAACATCACTGCAAAAAAACGTGCAAAACAATCTCGTCCAATTACAATTTTGCAAATTCAAGTAGTTTTCCGCAGAAAAGCACAAACGACTCCGCAAATTACATCGCAAATTTTGATTAAAAAAAAAAAAAAGCAACAGCAAAAGCAAGTGTTTTTGCCCGCAACAATCACAAAAAAACCCCAGCGAAATCCTGTACGGACTGGTAACTCACTCTAGTTGCTCGACAACGACAAATACTCTTAATTTAAAACCTGCCTACACCAGTTATGTATATTTGTGTGGGTTTGTTTTTAATTTTTTATTTGAATAGTTGTGCTGATAGATGTGCTGTAGAACTCCCACAGATACACAACTGTCCATGTCTAAGTTATTTTGAAGTGCTTTAATATTTTTGTGTCATCACTAAAATTCAATAACACATAAAGATCTACTGAAATATTATGAAATTGAACCTGTGCGTTTGCCCAAAGCATGAGAGGCGGATTCCATGAAAATTAACAGCAGAGAAACAATTAGTGATCACTCTGGTGCCGATAGAGTGAACTTTGTCTGATGTCCCGCTTAACAATTGTGATTTGTACACACACACACACACACACACACACACACACACACACACACACAGAGAGTCATATCATTAAAAAACAAAACAAAATAAACAGTAATATCTTTCAATTCTGTGCAGCTCTGATGTCTAAGGCTGTTCTGATGTAACCCAGAAAATTACATCATCTAGTGCATTATGGGGGAGTTTCTGATTTCTCACCTTGCCCTTTACTGAAACATTGATTTATACTTTATTTAATTTATAGAATTATCATTTTTTGAAGATTTCCCCTATATTTTAGTGCGACCTCATTTGAAAAGGTCTAAAATTCGAAAATCTACCCAACAAAATAATTGGAAGTGAATTGAGAAGTGACTGTTTAATTGGAACAATATAGATTGTGCAAGTGTTTGTGCAGCTGTAATTCTTCATTGATATCTATGAATAAATGAACTTATTTGTGTTTTTATCTGTAGTCTACTTTCTGACTGTTTCTGTAATAAGATTTCTTTCCCTTGAAGCTCTTCTGCATCGTTTTGTGCGTTTCTTCTCGGCACTACTCAGCATTTGTGTGATTTGTAAAAGTGTACTTCATTAACCGTCCTGTTCCTCATACACCTCTTCACCGTCTTCAGCATCAGGATGCCCCGCTTTCCCAGCATGCCCTGGGGTTGTCTGGGTAGAAATCCCATGTGATGCTGTGTATGTGTGATGGGGGCGCAGGGGTGGTTGGATACAGGTGGCACATTCCTGAAGTGCTTGAGCGGCAGGATCAGTAACCAGAGACATGGGGCCAACCCCTTTCCTATAACACATACACACACACACACACACACACACACACACACACGAACAAGGAACTCTAGTAATTGTGTGCGACAGAAGGGACTTGGCTTCAATTGACCCCCATTTAGCACTGCTTTTCACTGGGGACAAAAGATGGAGCCATGTGGGTCCTAATGCTGGACCTTCTCTCTCTCACACACTCTCCTCACTCTGTCTCTCCACTGCACTCACTGTCCCTGTGTCCCACTCTTATAGTGACAGAAACAGGAAGGGATTGGGGAGAGGTAGGTTCAGTCATAATACTGGGTGGTCTTAACACAGGTCTGTAAAAATTTTATTTTTTTATTTTTTTTTTTTTTTGGCATAAAAATATTTGGCAATAAAATCCATTGAATCCTTTTTTAGAATCACTGCCAAAAACTATATATTTTGTGTGTATGTGAGCACAGATTTGTAAGGAGATTGGAAGATATAGAGCGGATGTGTAAAGGAGAGTGGACAGTGCCCACCTGTGAGCTGTGTCCTGACCACGGCCAAGCAGCTGAAGTGCATGCTGGGATTGGAGCAGGACCCCGGGGTTCAGCTGGTAGTGAATCAGCAGGCATAGTGACAGCACCGCTGCTGTTCTCCAGTATATTTAAAATCTCTCCTAATTAAACTTAATAGAATGTAAATTTAATTCCTGCAAAAATGGCGCGGTCTGCGGGCTGTTCCAAGTCGGGGATTGATAGGGGCCAGCGCAGAGGTTAATTACTGACGTGATCTACTGTCCTCGTGACACAACTCGCGCTTGTTTTAATTGGAGTTTACCCGCTGCTCTCACTGGCTGCTGTCATTAAGAGCGTGATTTGAGAGGACGTACTGGCTCCCTGTTTAGCGTGCGTGTCTCAGCACCCCCTGTGTGCAGCAGGAGGAAGTGCAGGAGGCGGCACTTTACATGAATCAATGTTTCTTGCCTTTGTGCTCCTAGTTTTGTGGGCTGAGCAGCATGAAATTAAAGGTGGGGCTGTATACAATCCCTGATCCATATGAGGCCTGTAAACTGCTCATTAGTGACAAGTGCAGTAATAAAGATTAAATTTTTCACCGTTTGAAGAGCTTTACAACACACTCCCGGTGCCAAAGTCAACTCAAGTGCTGTTTGTCTATGCGAGCTGAAGAATGGATTATGACTTGAGTGTGTTTCTGTGAGGATATGCTTGTTTTATGTGTTTTTGCTAACCCTGTTGTTGTATTTTGGAGATGTGCATAGCAGGAAAAAGTGTGTGTTGTGTGCACATACGCATCTGTTTACAGCGCTCTTTGAAGGCCATGCGGCGTCTGGTGCGCTGTTGTCTAAGGGGCCATGGCTGTGTTTACTGGTGAAATCTTCCTGAGACAATAAGGCTCCATTTCACGCTGCGTTTGTGCACATGGCCTGCCATAAATCAAAAGGCAGGCAGCGAAATTAAGTGTACACTACATTAGTCAGGCTAATTAATTTTGGGAGGCATCCATCCATTAGTCACTCGGCGAGCTCTGATTGGGCCTCTGTTCTATGAGACTCTCAACCCCAGAGATAGTGACTCTCCTCTCCATCAGATAAACCAACCCTTACACACACACACACACACACACACACACACACACACACACACAGCATGTATTTACTTCAGATGGATGATCTGAAAACAGTACTTTATTTTGTTAAACCGTAAATGAGTTTCTGCTCTAAATGTGCTTTTTAAAACAAGATAATGTTTTCGAAAGAGTATCATTTTTTTTCTGCTCATCTGCTCCATAACTGAGTTAATAATGCTAAATGGTTTCTTTTATCAATATCAGTTTATTATTTAATTACGTCTCTTCAAGCACATCTGTAACACATGAACTAATACCATGCCCAAAAATTGCACATTTCCTTACTGAGAAAAAAACAGGAAACTCATTTATAAAGAAAGTATAAGAGCATTTTTCCATCAGTAAGCTTCTAAAGTATGTGACTGCTGGGTTACAGTCAGATACGAAGCTCACAGGAGAAATAAATACCACATGCATGAACATGCCTCTCAGTGACTGCCTGATCAGGGTTGCAGGTTTTGAATTAGGCTGCCAATTTGTTTATATACAGGGTGATCCCAGAAATCTCCATGCATAGGGGACTATGCATGCCACCTGCCTTCGTCAGTGGTAGTTCGTGTACGTCCTCTTTTCAGTTGGTCCACAACACAAGTCTTTTTGAATTTGTTAGTAAGTTCGGCAACCGTGTCGTGTGTGATGTGTTTGCCGTGTTTCATTTTAAAGTCTATCGCAACCTTGCGACTGCTTCTCGAATCAGCCATGAGAAAGATTTCAATATGTTCTTCTTTTGTCAAAGGCATTCTTAAATTCTTAAAGGCAAACTGGAAATATACATACCGTGCCCTCCACTAATATTGGCCCCCTTGGTAAATATGAGCAAAGAAGGCTGTGAAAAATTGTCTTTATTTTTTTAACCTTTTGATTTTTTTGTGCAAAAAATTCACAAAAATACTCTGCTCTCATGGATATCAAACAATTGCAAACACAACACAGGATTGAAAAATAAAAAAAATAAATCTTTGTTAAATATAGGTGTGCAACAATTATAGACACCCTTTTAGTCAATACTTTGTGCTACCTCCCATTGCCAAGATAACAGCTCTGAGTCTTCTACTATAAAGCCTGATGAGGTTGGAGAATACATGGCAAGGGATCGGAGACCATTCCTCCATACAGAATCTCTCCAGATCCTTCACATTTCGAAGTCCACGCTCGTGGAGTCTCCTCTTCAGTTGAATTATTTGAACAAAAGATCAAAAGGTTAAACAATAAATAAGACAGTCTTTCACAGCCTTCTTTGTTAATATATATATATATAAGTATAAAAAATCTTGGAAGACATTTAGCTAAAAGTGTTAGTTTCCACTATGTATGGAGATTTTTGAGACACATAAAAAAAACTTCTCCCCACATCTCTGTTTTAGACCAGTTATGAACTGAGTGATGTAGCTGGGGTTGAGGAACTCTCAGAATTCACTGATCATGCTGTCATTTCTACCCCTTATTTTTCCCCATTGTACCCAGGGGCACAAGGTTCTTACTTAATTCAAATGAAAAAAATGTCTGGTTTAGGCCACACCCACTTCAGATTTAAATCTGTATACAGATATGGATGTTTGTAGGCACATATTTACATATGTGGGGCATAATTTACATGTTACGTAATTCAATATTAATTTACGTCCACATAAAACATTTATTAACTGTCCCAACAGCTGCCTTTACACTTCCATTCTAATGGAGCTTTGAATCCACAGGTTTTCCATTCTTTTCTCAGAACAGAGAAATGTGTTAATAATAATAATAAGAGAACTGTCAGCATATCATGATAAGCATCATTATACACTAGCACTTCTGATAAACCCACATGATCTCTCTGATGACCTCGGCTGATACGCCACGAGCGTGAACAAACACTGCTTTCTCTTTTTCTCCGTTTTCTCGCTCCCTCTGTCCCTCCCACTCTATCCCTTTCTCCCTCTCCATCTAATAACACTAAAACAAAGAGAGCCACACATAGAGAAGGAGCGTGTGGCGGCTTTGATCAAGACGTAATTAAAAAGCAGAGAGAATGAAGAACAACCGCTGCCTTCTGTTCCTCTCGGAGATGGTTGAGCGTGCCCCTGGGGCCTGGTCCCATTGTGTCGGGGCTCCAGAGTTGAGGCTGGCACGGGTGGGTGACTGGGGTGAGGCAGGTGCCTGGCACTGGAAGCCTTTACAGCTTCTGACACACACACACACACACACACACACACACTGTGCTATGACTGTATGGTGCTGCTAAATAGCGCAGCCATAAGAACCCACTCATATTGTAGAGTGATTCTTTCATTCTCCAGCTTTCATGTAAAGATCAGATAGTACTCCCAATAACTGACCATCCCTCTGACCGCTGTGCATTTCTGCCACACCATTTCTTTCATATCTTTCCAGTTTTTCACTTTTTCTTCGTCTTTTTTTTTTTTTTTTTTAATCTTTCTTGTCCACTGGCTGCTCTTAGCTAACCTGGTTGTTGTATGTATCTCAATTCAGTGCTTCCAGAACTGCTGAATGTTCTTTAGTGAGAGGAAAGGTTCTTTAAGAAACAAAACAAGGATAGAACAAGTCTGTTTTGTCCGAGAAGAAGAGAATACAATATCACTCTCACAAAATAGTGTCTAGAGTTACCATGGATTTGGACATCAGGGTGGTCTGAGATGGCTGCCTCTTAAACTAATAATGCTCATTAATATAAGCTGCCTCGTGTGCACCAGCAATTTCTTAAAAGAAAAATTATGCAAGAAACGGGTTTGTGTGCTGACAAACATCTGTAAGCATTAATGAATTAATGTTAAACTGCAAGCTGTTTTTTTTTACCCTGCATTTGGTGCTATATTTGTTATTTGCAGTGGAGATTTATTTAGCTTTATATGCACTTCCCAGTACATATTATTTTGTTTGTTTGATGGAGAATACAAATTAATGTGCATTAATCTAGTAAGTTTTTTTATTTTTTTAATTTTTTTTTTTTTTTTTTTTTTTTTTTTTTTGCTTTGTTTTTTTTTTTTTTTAAGTTGTCTGTTAAAAAAAAAGTATTTTGTGTATTAGTTCTCTCTGTGCTTGCATCACAGATTTGTTTTATGAATGTAATTCAAATTTAAATGTTAGGTGAAATATATACCATAGTATTTATTGAAGCATTTAGGGATATTTATTTATATTTATTTTCTGCTCTTAGAATCCAGACCAGTTACAGTATCGAAGTGTAGATTAAAGATTTAGTGCCACAAAACAGCACATTTCCCAGTTTTATTAAAATTACTCTTAGATTTAGGTGAAATTTATACTCGGTTTTTACTTTACTGAGTTGACCAGTTCATTTTTCACTGGAAATATTTGTCACTGTCTGGAAAATTCACTTTTGTTCCATTAACACTGCTCACACCATCTCCAGTCACAGATTTGTTTGGTTTTTTTCACCTCTTGCTTTCTACCAATGACTTTTGTGATGCCTGTTAAAGAAAAATTTATTCATGACACATCCCAGGCATGATAACATTTATGTTGCTCTTTTATTTCATTTCCTTTGTTGCTAAATGTTCCAAAGCCTGCATTTTACATCTGCCTAACATTATCTATAGAAGACAAATGTGCTTTTCATTGAGGAGAAACTATTAGGTGTTAGATGCACTTGAGTGAATATGAAACAAATAGGGGGAGAAAAAATGAATAAATTGCTTTTGTTCAGTGTAGTTTGTAAAACCCACCCTGGATTGGAAGCCTTCTGCATCCGGAAGCATGTTCACTTCACTTCCTGTTGAACAGATGAAGTCTGCTTTCTGTTCAGCAGCACCACTCTCTCCTTTTCAGTAGCTCAAGTCCAGCAAGCTCTCTCTTTTTCCTTTTTATAGCGGTTGAAAACAGAAGTAGCTAAGGAGTATTCTTAGATCGCCATCTTCTCTTTCTCTCTCTCTCACTCTCTGGTAGAGATGATGAAGGGTTAAAGAGATTCTCAGGTTCGGTACACTTATTCAATGCCACTTACAGCTCCATCACATTGACCATATTGGTGCAGATCCATAAAGACCGAATTGGCACTTGAAATCTTTACACATGTCTGGCAGGCAGACTGAGCACTGGCTCTTCTCTCATTCACAAGCTTCCCACAAACCACCCCGTCATATTTAACAGGTCCCATTAAGAACCACATTGACAATTCATGGCCTCTTGTGTAAAGTCTCGCTTGATTTATCGGTGATGGCCATATTGCTAGGCCCTTAAGGAGGAGCTGGAGCTTTGTCTTAGAGGAGGCGGAACGGAAAAGCAAGGTGCCTTGATTCACTTTTCTCTTGCACATGTGAGCAGAAGGACAGGACTGAGCTAACAGCTGGTTATGCAGAGAGAGAAGGACGTCCAGGGTAGGCTGAGAGAGAGAGAGATCCAGGGAGCCAGGCGGGGGATGGCCTCAGCTTCTCGCGCCTCACCGCTTCTCCTCTCCACTCTGTCTTAGGGGGGCTTTTGTTCCTGATTTCATGCTATCAGAAGGGCAGCATGTTCTCCTGCGCCGGCCTGTCAGCTCCATAAAGGAGCCACAGTAGGGTCACATCAAGAGGGATGGGCATGAAAAATTTGTTAAAAAAACGAATCACAAAGCCCACCCACATGATAGGGGTCTACCACTTCACCATGCACCAGGCCCAGACTATAGTTTCTCTCTCTCTCTCTCGCTCTGTCTCCACCCCCTCTTCCTCACTTGGATCACCACCCAGCAGGATTGGAGAGGATCATTTAAATGAAATGGTGCAAACAAATTAAAGGGTGTTGCTGGGAATGAATCATGGGCTATTGTGTGTTGGACAGCATTGTGCGCTGTCCTTTCAAACTGTACTCTTATTGAGACACAGATTGCCACCATCATGGCTATCTGAGTAGAGGGGACAAATGGATCATTGTCCGGATAAACAAAACAGTTAACCTTAACGAGGTTTGTGGGAGCATTAACTTTTTCAGACATGCTCCATCTCATGGGTGATCATCATCATCTTGAATAATTTGGGTTGATAACGTGTATTAATGTAATGCTGAAGACCTGAGACCCCAACCGTTAGAGCAAAAACCTGTTCTCCCTCTTTGTGCTGTCCTGTGCATCAGCGCATCAGCATATTTGACGCTCATTCTAAGTAAGGAAGAAAACACAACGGGACATTCTGTTGGTACAAAAATAATCAACAAAGATACCCGACTCACAGCAAAGTTCTGCTGCTACTACCCTGAAATTGATTCTTTTTTTTTTCAGCAAGTATTTTATTTCTTATTCCACAGCAGTTTCTAACGATTACATTTTTTCTGATATATTAATGAATGATATTAATAAATACCAGTTATCAACTGTTTATAGTTACATGCAATGTTTTGAAATGTTTGTGAGACAAATTAATTATCACTCATGTTCTAGCAGCTATATAAGCAGTTGTTTCCTCACCACCCTTTCTTTTTTCCATCTCTTCAAATTATTCAGAGGGAAAAAAAAAGTGCTTTTCTTGTTACTACCAAACCACAAAGCACAAATTCCTCTATCCTGAAGATTTTCCTTTGGTGAAAAACTTACTCACCCTTATAAACCATTAACACCCAAGACCCAATAAATATCTTCATACAGTAACCTTATGCTAGTAATATGCTACCAACAATTATGTACATGTAATAACATTTTAGAACAAGTGCATTAATATAAATTTAATACTGTCAGAGTTGCTATTGTGGAAAATGAACACTTTCTGACTGATCAGATTCAGATTTTCACGAATTCCAGCGTTGTGTTCTAATAATTATAAATCCGTGCAACAATAAACCATGTTAATTTACATCTACATTGTATCATTTATGAAAGCCAAAGTTTAAAGTTGATGTATCTTTTTGTTTGAGTTTGACTTGTTTTCATAAAAGTGATAATTCCACTGCTTGTAGAAAGAAAGCATCTTAGAGACATTGATCTTCGGCATTGATTAATGCAGTAATGAACTCGAGCTTAGCTGCTCATTAAGACAAAATCACTAATTGTTAATCACTGCTCCATACACACTAAATGACCCACCAAACCGCTCTCAACCTAAATGATAATGAATTGTAAAGACCATTAGATTGCTGAAAGGAAGCTTGTGTTTGTTGGTGCCTCATTCGTGTTTCTTTAGAGAAGGTTCGTGAATTTATTAAGTCTGATATTCCCTCATTGAAAATGGCTTTCTGCTAAATGACTCCTGAATGAAGTGACAGAGTGGAGTAATTTATCATTAAACAGACCTCAGAAGACTGAGCTCTTTGTATTCCGAGAGGAGAGCCTCTCACACATGTACAAGAGTGTTGCACTCATGTTAGGTATGAAACAATATGGTGTGATTTGTATTCTGATGCCAGCTTTAGGGTCTATGGATAACCAATAACAATGGCAGCGTTGACATCTTTTGTAGGCTTTATGGGCAAGAAAGTCAGAATTGTTCTGTGCAATTCTGTTCTATAAACTTGATCTTAGACTAAAATGAATTTTTAGAGGAAAGTCTGAACAACTATTATCAGCACTGCAGTTTACAGGAAGATTGTATCCTGAAATCAAGTAATTCATGGGCATAACTGTATAGCACTTGAGTATTTCTAGTTATAAGCGGTAAGTTTTAACGTATTTTAATCTTAAAAGCAAACTTTCGGTTCTAAAAGCAAAACAAGAAAACAGCAAATGGTGCAATTTTATCTTAATCAAAAATTAACTGACCAGTATCAGGAGATAAAGATAGATTTATTTATGTATTTATTTATTTATTTGATAATAAATTAAGAGTCCATTGACCTGATACTTATATATAAGACACTTATAAATAAAACAGCTGAGGTGCGATGATGACCAAAGCCAAGCTCACCCTTAGGTTTAAATCTGATCTTAGGAAAATCATGACATCCTGTTTATAAGAACATCAATGAGAGACAGTGGTTTATTATATGAAGACCACAGTCTGGAAATGTTTGCTGCTGCCTGACAGTGTAGGACTTTTGTAAATGTGCAGAAGAACCTTTAAAGCTCAATTGAAATGTAACTCGTGGTATAAAATCAGATGGCTGATGAACCTTCACTGCAACATTTGGGAAGATATAATGAAGACCCATGATAGTTTCATAGTTTCACTGTCTCTTCTTCTTTTTTTTCATTCTGCCTTTAAATTGAGATCATTTTGTCTTTTATAAACAGCATGATTAAGGTTTTCAGCTGCGCTAGAAAAGCTGCATAGTTATAGATTAATCTTGGAAAAATAAGAAAATATCCATCAGAAGGGGAAATTTGGACTTGTGTTTACAGCAAGCGTCTCAGAAAAGCATATTCATATGACAGTGAGTATGAATATGCAACTTGTGCAATGCAACAGTTAGGCGTTGGTTTGCGTTGGTTTAAACTAGCAGTACTTTCAGTATTACGTTTTTTGGATGTTCATGCAGACTGTATAAAAATAGGCAGCAGGCTGTATTTGGCTGTAAATGGAATGGCACTTTTTATGACTTTTTCAGCTCACTGTTAGACGTGATTCCACAGCTATTACATAAGGAGCAAACATTCACTGATGCTCAGGAAGGTAACATGATACATTAAGAGCCAGGGGGGTGTAAACTTCTCAACAGGTTGATCAGTGTAAATTGTTATTTTGTCTTCTGGGAGACATGTAACTATCTTATTTAGCGTCTGAAGGGCTTTACTAAATAAAAAAAAAAAAGATCTTTAAACAAAATAATAATATACATTGATCATCCTGTTCAAAAGTTTACACCCCCCTGGCTCTTAATGCATCATGTTGCCTTCTTGAGCATCAGTGAATGCTTGTACCTTTTGTAATAGTTGTGTACAAGTCCCTCAGTTGTCCTCCGTGTGAAACGATGGATCTCAACATCATATAGCCACTGTTGGAAAAGGGTCAAATATGCAGAAGATGCTGGAAAAGCAAAGAATGTGCAGAACCTGAAGGATTTTTCCGAAGAACAGTGGGCAGCTTAACTGCTCAGGACAAACAAGAGACTCATGAACAACTACCACAAAGCATAAACACAGTCATTGATCATCCAGGTAACGACACACAGTATTAAGAATCAAGCATATGTAAATTTTTGAGCTGGTTCATTTTTATAAAATCATTTTTATGATTTTTATGATCCCTTTATTTTGTTAACAGTATTAATATTTAGCAGATTCTGCAAGGGGTATGCAAACTTTTGGGCACAACTGTATATTAGAAACCATTTGCTATTGCTATATTGCCTTCTGGCTAACTGGTTTTATTGATGCAGAGAGACTTAAACAGTTTGTGGACATCTGTGGTGACTGGTTTGGGAGCTGAGGATTGAAGCAGCAGCAGTGGAGGGGAGGCGATAAGGGCCTTTCCATGTTTAAGCTTCTATTAGCTCTCTTTGTACATGTGGCACAAATGTGTCAAAAGCCTGGAGTGAAACAATGCCTGCTCATTCTCTGCTTAATACAGCTAGGAGAACATACACACCCCTCAGTGCCTTACTTCACACACCACTCACACATACTCAGGCACAATGAAGCATCTGGTGGCTTTTTCCTCTCAAGAAGTCTTTTCTTTTTAGCTATTGTGTCTGTGTGTTTGGTGAGCAGCATGATGGTGCTCACCAATCATGCATAATGATGGAAATGTAGAAGGTAAAAAAAAAAACTTTCATCCTGTCAAGCTGACTATTTTTTGTATTGTGTGTTGATGAGATGCTTGCTCATCGCATTGAGAGAGAGAGAAAGAGAGACAGTGTGTGTGTGTGTGTGTGTATGTGTGTGTGTGTGTGTGTTTGTGTGGAGTCCCCAGCAGCGAGAGGTCAAAGGGGTCAAAGTGATGAATTTTTATGGGGCTGTTCCTTGTGTTTCAGGCCTGTCCCATTCTCCTCGCGCTGCACTGCCCCTCAAAGACACCCAAACTGGCCAATTTGTCCTGCCAGGCCCTAGAGAATGGGCCTGTTTGAGACTTAAATACCAGAGGGAACACACACACACACAACATCACTGGCTTTCCCCACCTACCCCTGTTGTCCTGAGATGATTTGTGGCCTGTCCATTCTGTGCTGGCAAGGCCAAACATGCTTGTCCAAGACCGTCAGCTAGCTGAGAGACCCAATGCCTTTGTTTTAGAGGGCTTTTCCCAGATGTTCCACTGGCTAAGATGAATAGGCAGCATTCCCCTCCACCTCGCACCCCCCTTTATCCTGCTCTCTGTTTTATACCCACACACCCTCTACATGGCTGCCTAGTGTTCTCTCTTCAGCTCTCTTTCACTCATGAACTGATAGCTAGGTGTGTACATGGGCCTGCAGATGTACTTTTGGTAAGAGTGTGGACTGTAAAAGGTCTAGTTAGGCACTTTGGGTCACATGACTAATCCTTTGGCAACTGGGTGTGTTGTCAGGTTTAGTGTAAGAAGCTAAGAGAGCTGGAATATCACAGCACATAAGCATGCATATCTTGTACTTTCAAACCATATGGTTCCATGTATTCTAGAAAATCTGACAAAAAATACTTTGCTATTTATAGACATACTTTCCAGCCATGGAAAATACCTGGGGGGGAAAAGATAATACATATATGATCATGGAAAGGGGTAATGTGAACTGTAAATCTACTAAAATGTTATGTATTTTTCAGTAGTGAAAAGTAAGCTAAAATATGCAGCTATATTTTAGTCCTTGATGATCAGGGTCTAAATCAAATTGCCTATTAATAGGCCTACTTGTTGTAGGAGTCATACAAACACTGTATCAGAGTTCCAGGTACAGCAAGGCTACAAAAAAAATATCTGTGTCACATGTTCGCAAGATTTCACAAATATTTTGCTTATTGAGAGTTTAAATCTGCAGCTTTGTTTTAGTGGAAAAATGTCATGAAAATGTACTGGAAATGTATTTCCTAAAACAACTGGAAACCCTGATGATCCTGAGAAGCTTGATGATCTTATGCTTCATTACTTAAGCCAGCAAGTATCTCTCTGATGCTGCAGAACTTTCTGGAAAAGCTTCCTCAAAGGGGTAAATTGAATGGTTAAAGGCTCTAACTTCCTAAAAGAAGCAGCTAAACTCATCCAATGAGAACTTAGCTGTGCCTCCCCTTGGCTAGTGACACCAAACTAGCCTAGTTAGAAAAGTTTTATATTTTATCGGTCTGGTAGTCCTACAAACAGTGACAGCACCCGAAGCAAGTTTTATGATAAATCCGACGTTTTCTGATCGTGTCATACATTGATGTGCGCTAAAATTACTGAAAGAACTATGAGTTTCACTTTGTAGTGTATTTTTGTAGGTTTGATAACGTGAAAGTAAAGTAATTAGTAATCTGATTACTTTTTACATGCAGTAATCAGTAATGTAATCAGATTACAATTTTAAAGTAGTAGTTAGTAATCTGGTAAATGGTAAATGGCGCACTTATATAGCGCTTTTATTCAAAGCGCTTTACACTGTCTCTCATTCACCCATACACACACACACTCACACACCAAAGGTAGCAGAGCTGCCATGCAAGGTGCTAACTTGCCAACTGGAGCAACTTGGGGTTCAGTGTCTTGCCCAAAGACACTTCGGCATGTGGAGTCACGTGGGCCGGGAATCGAACCGCCAGCCCTACGATTAGTGGACCACCCGCTCTACCAGCTGAGCCACAGCCGCCCTGTAATCTGTAGTGGATTACTTTTTTTGAGTAACTTATCGAACACTGGTCAGAACACAGTGCATTGCAGCTTGTTGCATATGGGGCCGTGTAGCTGCAGACCAGTCAGAGTGACCATGCTGACCCCGTCCACCGCCAAAAGTGCCTACAGTGGGCATGTGAGCATCAGAACTGGACCGTGGAGCAATGGAATAGGTGGTCTGGGCAATGTTCTGCTGGGAAACCTTGGGTCCTGGCATTCCTGTGGATGTTACTTTGGCACGTACTCCCTACCTAAATAGGGTTGCAGACCAAGTACACTCCTTCATGGCAACGATATTCCCTAATTGCAGTGGTGTCATTCTGCAGAATAACGCACCCTTCCACAAATTGTTCAGGAATGGTTGGCCTCCAAATTCAGATCTCATTTCGATCGAGCATCTGTGGGATGTGCTGGACAAACAAGTCCAATCCATGGAGGCCCCACCTCGCAACTTACAGGACTTGGACATAAAGGAGCTGCTGCTAACGTCTTGGTGTCAATTACCACAGCACACCTTCAGAGGTCTTGTGGAGTCCATGCCTCAATGGGTCAGAGCTGCTTTGGTGGCACAAGGGGGACCTACACAATCGGTGTAAGTTGTAATAATAATTATTTCTTCAAGACTAATTGTGTAGTTTTCAGATATCTATTTAAAGACAAGTACATCGAGATGATTTAGTAACAAAATACGGTGTTTACAGTGTCAACCATGTAATTATCTGCGATTAGATGCTTTGGACAAAACTAATCCTCAATTAATATCTGGTTTTAGCTGGTTTTAGGCAGTCTTTAAGAACTGAACCAGCTGTCTATGTAGCCCTGTAATGTTGGGTACAAGCTCACAATATGGAGGCCTTACACTGCATTGAGCTGACCTCTGAACCTCAGAACCTCCTCCTGTAGTCTCCTTCCATCACTCAGAGCAGACATTATTGATTTCCAGCTCATAACTCCTCATGCCACCACTCACTGCCCTGCCATTACGCTAACACTGATGAGCCATTGTGAACATTTATGGAGCAGAGTAATTAGATCTCAATTAAAGATAGAGACAGAGAGAAAAAGAAAGGTGAAGTCTGTTATAGCCACCTTGGCTGCCATTATCTACCCAGAGATATCTACAGAACTTATTGAAACCCATATTATCTACTTATTAACTGCCCATATTATTAAACAATGATCCATGTAGAGTGCTAGGTGTATGTTACAGTTTGAAATTTTCACCCTATGATAACCTAGTCTAAAACTATCACTGCTTTGTGGTATTAATTGACCATTTTAAACTATGTAAGCCTGCAGTGAAAATTAAAGGAAATATTTATTTTGAAATCTTTGTATAAAAGTCTCTTTGCACATCCTTGTACAGTATATGTAACAAAAAAGATCAAATCTCCAAATTGCGCTTCTTACTACAGGACAGTTTGTAATAATTAATATTAACATGATTTGGGTAGGACTAGAATCTCAGAGACACTCTGGTAATAATTACACCACCCCACCTCCCCATGAAAAAGTAGTCCAAGATATTTGTGAGAATTATTTTTCCATACATTGATGTATTTAATGTTGAGCCAAAAAAAAAAAGTAGATTGAAATTCATTTTAATCTGTATTTTATTGTGGTGATACTAAGCAAATGTCTTCATTCTGAAAGTGTGTGATTTGAGTGCCTGTACCCCTGTAATGTTATAATGTTTGTCACTGCCAAGAGTGGCACTGTCTGCAGAGAATTGGTAGCTCCATTGTGGGCATTTTTAGTAAAATATTAATGAACCATGACTGCCAGCAGGTTCTCTGACGCAAAGTGCCAAACCCAGCGAATTGACAGAAAAGCATTCCTAAACAGCACCACTGAGACCTATCAACTCTAACACCTCTCCGTTTCTGTCTCTCTCAAATTGAGATCTAATTACTCTGCTCCATAAATGTTCACAATGGCTCATCATGTTAGTGTAACAGCAGGGCAGTGAGTGGTGGCATGAGGAGTTATGAGCTGGAAATCAATAATGTCTGCTCTGAGTGATGGAAGGAGATTACAGGAGGAGACTCTGAGGTTCAGAGGTCAGCCCAATGCAGTGTAAGACCTCTGTATCATAGGCCTATAAAAAGAGTTACAAAACAACTTGGCCAATCCTGTGAGACAAGCAGGGGTTTTTTTTGTTTGTTTTTTTACTAGGATCATTAACTAGTATAACTAATGTTTTCTTTTTTTATTGTATCATTTTAATGTCAGTTTTACTATAATAAATTGTGTCTTGTTTTTAAGGTTCTCTTTGTAAGCTGCAATCACTTTATTAGAAAAAAAACCCCCACTCTTTTAAAAACACTATATATCAGAGTTGCATCTTAAAGTGGATTTCCTCCACATTAATCCCTCCTAGGAGAAATGTGTTAATATCATGTTTGACACTTGTGAGTGTTTCTCTGTGCACTAAGCCATTATTTCACTATAGTTAGGCTTATATAGGAGTATTCTTAACAATATCATTCAGTGGAAATATTGTCTTACAGTACTGATGTGTGTGTGTGTGTGTGTGTGTGTGTGTGTGTGTGTGTGTGTGTGTGTGCGCGCGTGTGTATTGGGCAATTGTATGTGCTAAATATTTGGACTGAAACCATCTCCAGCTGTGTGTGACTGCAGTAGCAGAAGGTGTGTGTGTTCTGAGAGAGGGATTTATTGTGAGGATGCATTGATTTAGCCTCTCTGTATAGCCAAAGCATCTGTAACTGAGCTGTGCTTTCTCTCTCATTGATGGGATTAACACTCTAAAGAGCATCTGACACTAAAGCACAGGCTTTGCTCCAAACTGCCCCCGCCACACACACTCCACAACTACTTGCAGCCAGTCGTATCGGCTCATTAATAACCGTTTAAGAGAATCAATATCCGTCGATGAAAGACGAGCTGCACACTAAGTTCTAATGAAGAGTGTTTGTTGGCCCGCACTAAAGCTGTTGAAGAAATGTCTATAGCTGCTGTAATGTAAATGTATAATATATAATGTTTCGCAGACATTCTTCAACAATAAAAATACCTAAGAATGGATCAAACGCATATGGTGTTTTTTAGAAGATAAAAAATTGCTAACGTTAGCAAATTACTGTGGTAACGGAATAAAATTGGCGGTTTCATACTGGTGCTCATCATATCACCTTATCATTGATTTCTTTTCCTTTAACAGCATGCCCCATTATATTTTATTCCTTATGTAATACTTTATACGTCTCAAAAAAATTTTTCGTACCCTTGTCAGGTTATACTTGGTTTGTTCCCTTTTCTCTTACACTTCTTATATTTGTTGTCTGTTTAGTATGTTATATTTGCAAATCCATGATACGTGTAACATAGCTGGTAAATAAAAGTGATTCTAATTCAGTTAAAGCACATGAATGAGGTCATGAAGGAGGGAGAAGTAGTTTAGGACGATACTTTGGACAAAACTGGATTTGAACACAAATTTTCATTTTATTCAATGATGCGCTAATCTAATAAACTCGTGTAATATACAGTCAGAGTTAGTACTCCCTACGTTTGAGGTTAACTGACCCTGGACTTGCTTAATACACACATATAAACTCACAAGCAAATACTTTTTGATGTCAGTAGATAGTTCGCTTGCAGTATCCTGAGGAAGCCTTTCAAATGTCTGTAGCTGATTATTTCCTCTCTCCCATGTATTATAGCTCTTTATTTCATTGTGGTGAATCAAATGAAAAGCCCAGTTACTATAAAATGAGTTAGGGTAATATCATTTAGAGGGGGTCGGAGAGTGTGTACAGAATTTAATTTATTTAGATGCTGCTTTTTAATAGAGCAGCTGAAAGAGTCAGTAACCACTCTCACTGTGGTTACTGGACTGACCCAGAGACCCAACCCTCAACCTCTCTTTTTTTTCTCTCTCTCTCTCTCTCT
>JANDJT010000169.1:12387790-12401155 GCA_024331685.1 Stegophilus panzeri | reverse complement strand
CCCACCCTCAATCTCTCATCTTCCCATTGATTTTGTTTTAGTATCTCTTTATTGTAACTTTATCTGTTGTAGCTGGCCGGCCGGTGGGACGAACGAGAGCGCAGGGAGGGAGGAGTGGAGCAAGTGATGAACTTTTCTGTCAGGCTCCTCATGCTCCTCGCGTCCTCGTCCACCGCATTTTTCAAACCGCAGGAGTTTTTAAGAGTCCAAATAAATAAATAACATGGTCCTTCTGCGTAGGTCCAGCCATACTTTATCTGTCACGGAGCCTAAGCTGCAGAGCAGCGCAAATCTAATGTGAGTCCAGTGTTCTGCAGGCAGAAGTGACCAAACACACTGTTCCAATGTCCTTCTCTGACAGGCAGGAAACAAATAGTGGCAGGAAACACACACGTGTGGAAAGGTCAAAGTGACAAGTTGAAACTAAACCACTGCCCAAAACTTGAACATACCTAATTAAAGTGTGAATACAAACGTTTATTTTATCGTCACTTAAAATGATTTCTAAAATGATAAATAAAGGACATTTCTGTTGTCCACTCAGTCCTGACTCTACTTGGAAGGGACAGAAACTTTGCAAAGGTGAGCAAATGAATAATTCAGCCAAAAGTGAAATTTATAAAATGTTTCTCTTTACTAAAATGTAGTTGCTCAACCAGTGCAAGATTGGTGGCTGACGTTTGTATCTGTTATTTTGCCCAGGAGTCAAAGTGAAATATTTTGGGTGACTTAGGCTACGTCTACATTAATCCGGATAAATTTGAAAACACATCTTTTACTCTCCATTTTGGCCTTCCGTCCACACTGATACAGCGTTTTTGTCCAATGAAAATAGAGATCTTCAAAAACCCTCCCATGAGGGTAAAATTGAAAACGCCGTTTCAGCATTGTAGTGTGGACTGAGAAAACAGAGACATTCCAAATTGTTGACATATTTTTAGTCACGTGATGCAGTCATTCAACTAAAAAAATAAATAAATAAAAAAAACCAAGATGTTGGACGATGTTCTAGTGCAGTTGCTGATAGCTTTGTTAAAGGGTGATAGTTTGATAGCTTTGTTAAAGATTAATGGCACTTTTTACAGCCTTCAAATCGCATTTTTATATAAACACCTGACTGAAATTACGCAAACCAAAGCTTCTTACGTTTTTTTTTTTACGAGTTCACAGTATAGTGATGTAAGCGTTTTCAGATGTTTCAGTGTGGACAAGCAGTTTTTGGAAAGCATTTGAAAACACCAGTGTAGACGGAGAATGTTTTAAAACGAATATGCAGCTTTCAGATGTATCCGGATTAATGTGGACATAGCCATAGACTTCCATTTCTTGCTGGGTATTTTAACTCCAGTCCAGCACTAAAGAATTCCATTTCAGAAAGTGGTGTGAACTTTAGTTGTGGCTAAACTGTTCCTTCCAAATGATGTCCAAATGTCCTTAAGAATGAGTTAATTTGTTTGATTTTATTTGTTTGTTTGTTTGTTTTCCTTGCTGGTTTATATGTTTGTATTACTGTTTATTTATTGTTTCTTGGGTTATTACTTGTTTGTATTTTTGTATTGTTTGTTTGCATGCTTGTTATATGTTTGTATTGATGTTTGTTTGTTTATATATTATTTATTTACTACTTATTTGTAATTTTGTGTGTGTTTGTTTGTTTTTTGTTTTATTTTGTGTATGCCCTTAATGAGTTTCCATTCAAAATGTAATGATAACTCTGTTTGAGGTGTTTGGGATGCGTTGATTGTCCACATTCCATCCTTTCCTTCGTGTCTGAGCTTGACAGTATATCGGTTTGGCACAAAATAATGAATACATCATAAAAGCTGGGGGCCGTATTGGCCCTGCAAAGAAGTGTGCGGCGTAAAAATCAAATTAAATGACCTCTCACCCGGCTCTTATTGATGGCATTTAATGGCGGCCGACGTTGTCAGGGCCGTATTTGACAAAGCATAAATCAAAGCACAATTATGGCAAGGGACATAGCATGGGCCGCCAGAAATCCAGGGGGACATTTCACTGTGCACTTTTCCCGAAAGGCTCGGCTCCCAAGAAATCAAAGCACGGTGATTTACGTGGCTGAGCCTATTGAGGCAAAGTGCTCATTTTGAGCTAATGCTGACGTTTATTTTTATTTCTGATGATACTTCCTCATCCGAGCCCTTGTCTTCTGCGCTGGCCCTGTGATCTCTTTGCCCTTTCGAGCCTCAAGTTCAGTGGTATCTGATAAACAGCACAAGCCTCTATAAAACGGCAGGCCCTTGAACTTGGACGAAGTTCTGATTTTACTGCCGACCCATCAGATGGGCAAATCATTCTGCTAAATTTAGCCACGATGAAATGTAGTGTGAAATTTCAGCCCTCACGATGTTCACTGAATGAATGACTTGCGTACACATATTCTTACTTACCGGCAAAACACAGACTTTTACTTAAACCACCTCTTACTATACAAACTTCCTGATAGATTTCTGTGTTTAATTTCACTCAGGTTTATCTCAGAGGTGAGACACCGGTCTTAAGAAACACACACATTGTACTTATACTCAGGGTCTTTCTCCTGGGCATACACAAAACTCATTTCATATAGACACTCAATCATGTACTTTGCGTATTGTGTGTGTGTGTGTGTGTGTGTGTGTGTGTGTGTGTGTGTGTGTGAGAGAATACTTGTCCAGCTCTAGTATGTATGTGATGGATGCTCCTCCTGAAGCACAAAGCCAGTCCAAACACACTCAACACAATACAGACACACACTATGTACAGTAATGAAACTGCAGGCATATACATGAGCACATAGATATCGGTCTCTATATAGCTGACACACACACACACATAGACACACAGTTGAGGCAGTGATGCAGGCATCAGTTGTACCTGTTGGTCTCTCCCATAATTAATGTGTACACACACAGGCTAATTATTCTGTTCTGCTTTGATTAATGACTTTAGCTCGTCTCAGTCATCCTTGCATCTGAGACGAGAGCTCAACTCCCTCCGAGTGTGTGCATCTGGGAGAGAGCATGATTGATGAACACTGCACGCGCACGCACACACACACACACACACACACACACACACACACACACACACATACACATATATATATATATACACACACACACTCTACTGTTAGGAAAGGCACTTACTGTCATGTGTATTCACAGAGCTTGGTGTCAAAGGACACATAAACACATCAGTGCACACACATGCCATACACACGGACATAGACATCTGTACATACTCACAACCACATCCATACACACACCGACACGCACATCCATACACACATCAACATCCATATCCATACACACACCAACATCCATATCCATACTCCATTCAACTCTGTGTTTATTTTTAAGGGCCTTAATAACAATTGTGTGGTCCTCACCAATGTCTATAAACAAACAAATGACCTCAGGTACAGCAAAAAAAAAAAAAAAAAAAAAAAAAAAAAAACAGGTTTCAATATGTAGTCAGTTGTTTCTCAAAAAGTAATCTAACATGTAGAACCACTTTTAGCAACAATAACTTGAAGTAAACATTTTCTGTAGGAGAAAACTTTCAATCTATCACATCTTGACGGCCGGTATGAGGTGTTTGTGGTGATAAAGCTGTGATATGCTGTGTTTAGTTTTTCCCCAAACATGGCACTGTGCTTGATGACCAAACATATCCATCTTGGTCTCATCAGTCCAAAGGATATTGTTCCAGAACTTTTGTGGTTTGTTCAGATGCAATTTTACAAACCTAAGTCATGCTCCATATTCTTTGTGGAGAGAACGGAGTTTCTTACATGGAAGCCACCCTTCCATGAAAGCTACACTTACTTGTCTTTTTCTGATTGTGCTGTCATGAACATAAACATTTAATGTGCTTACAGAGGCCTGTAGATCACATGATGTAGCATTTGGGTTTTTCTTTATATCTCTGACCATTAAACAGTCTGACCTTGGCCTGAATTTGCTGGGACACCCACTCCTGGGAAGTGTGGCAACTGTGTTAATGGTTCTCAATTTGTAAACAATCCATCTCACTGTAGAATGGTGAATTTCAAATAGTTTTGAGATGGCCTTATAACCTTTCTCAGATTGATGAGAAGCAACAATTGCTTCTCTGAGATCATTTCATTACGAACAACTTACTCTCTTTATGATTGTAGAAGCAAGAAGGGTTTACTTATTTTTGGGGGGAGAAAATGACTACATATTGAAATCTGTTGTGTTTTTTGTTGTCACCTGGGGTTATTTGTTTGTTTATAGGAGTTGGTGAGGACCCCACAATTATTATTTAGGACCTGACCAATAAAAACCGAATTGAAGAAGGGGGGCGGGGTACTTTCTTTTTCCCATGACTGGAAATGCTGTGTTATCGCGACTACAAAATGAAGGACAGATTTTAATAGAAAATTTTATTTGTCTGGAGATCACATTCAAGCACAGAAAGTTGGCTAAATAAAATAATTTTTTAAAAATTCCATACAGTATAATTCAACATGAAATGAATTCTCTACATTTTTGTTATTCTGTTCACAGCTATTAGAGTTTGATAAAGAGAAGGCTGTCTTTAAGGATCGTCTGCACGAGCTGGAGATCTCCTTTCCTCCCAGGTATCCTCCGTCCTCCTGCACCTCCTCACACATCCTCCTCACCTCCTGCACTTCCTGTTTGTTTATTTATAATTTATTATCCTCACTTCCTCTCCTCTCATTTCATGATGAACATGTGTCCCTGGTGATTAAAAACAGCCACATGCTGTTAATTCACTGTTGGTTGAATCATTTTCATAGAGCTATTTAATTATAAATAATAAACTAAGCTATTTAATTCTAAATAATAAACTATAAAGAGGTGAGAATTAATGGAACAAATATGGAAGAGTTCAGTTTTGGTTTTAGGACACTGAGAGATACTTATGAAAATACTTAAAATACTTATGATATTTATTTCCCCCTAAACTCTCTTACAGCACATTTGGAGCATTCAAACTGATGTGTCTGTGTTCTGATGGCATCTCTTTTGAGTAATTTGTATGGACAGACAGCAGATTTTCCCCTCAGTGCTTCTGAACTAACATGCCTCTTCTTTTGCCTAATAGTGCTTATGTGAGACAGAACAGCATTAATATTCCATCACAGCCGTTCTCTGTGTGTCCTCTTCTTCAAACAAATGAATGTACAATTAGGCTTTTCAGAAAGGCAGCAGGGGGGCAGGAGCTCCCAGCGCAGCGGCCCGAAGCATCGCACCGCTAATGGTGCTTGACCTTTGGCGTCAGCGCTGACTCAATCAGTGTAGATAATGAAACGATGTAATCAAACAATAATTACTTGATAAACTGCTCCACTAGCTCATGTGAGGAGGGGCTGTGGGGTGTGTGTGTGCGGCATACTTGTGTATATTTAAACGTCTGTGTCTTAATCAGCTACCTCCATTTACATGGCTTTGCATAAGTGACAGGTGGATTTATGGGGCTTTTACACTGTGTGACTTTTGCTCTCATCTGTCTCCAGTATATAATCCTGAATCATCTGGCACGCGCTGAGAAATGGCGAAATGCAAGGAGAGGATGCAAATGATCCTCTCGTGCCGCTGCCTGTGATGAATCAAAAATCCACAGCCATTAAGGAGTATATAAAATTTGATTTTATGCAAGTAGTGTCTGGTACAAGCCGCATTATTGTCAGAGGTGAGAGTAAAGACACAGCTTAGTTAAACTTAAACAGCCACCACACACACACACACACACACACGCGAACGCTGAACGCCCTCCTCCTGTCAGATACGCCTTGTGCTTCTTGAGCAATCAAGCACTCAGTGACTGTTCTCCATCACATGGACAGCCCTGAAACACCCCTGACCATCTGTGGGGTTATTGAACAGGGCCATAGAACAACACACACACACTCTCTCACTCTCTCTTCTCAATCACCTCATTCTCAGCTGTATCTGCTTTGCCCTACACACACATGCTAGAAACCCCAATCTGTAAACTTAGGCATGTCATTTTTATGGCATTTTTTTATTATGTATTGATTTTCTAATATAATCAAATATTGTTTCATATTAATATATTAAAAATATTGAGCAAACCTAACATGTACACCGATCAGTCAGAACATTAAAACCACCTGCCTAATATTGTGTAGGTGACCCTTTTGCTGCCAAAAAAGCTCTGACCCATTGAGGCATGGACTCTACAAGACCTCTGAAGGTGTGCTGTGGTATCTGGCACCAAGACATTAGCAGCAGATCCTTTAAATCCTGTAAGTTGCGAGGTGGGGCATCCATGGATCGGACTTATTTGTCCAGCACATCCCACAGATGCTCGATCGGATTGAGATCTAGGGAATTTGGAGGCCAAGTCAACACCTTGAATTTTGTCATGTTTCTCAAATCATTCCTGAACAGTTTTTGCAATAGTAGGGTGCATTATCCTGCTGAAAGAGGCCACTGCCATTAGGGAATACCGTTGCCATGAAGGGGTGTACTTGGTCTGCAACACTGTTTAGGTAGGTGGTACGTGTCAAAGTAACATCCATGAATGCCAGGACCCAAGGTTTCCCAGCAGAACATTGCCCAGAGTATCACACTACCTCCACCAGCCTGCCTTCTTCCCATAGTGCATCCTGGTGCCATCTCTTCCACAGCTAAGTGACGCACAAGCACCCAGCCGTCCACATGATATAAAAGAAAATGTGATTCATCAGAGCAGGCCACCTTCTTCCATTGCTCCATGGTCCAGTTCTGATGCTCACATGCCCCATTGTAGGTTCTTTCGGTGGTGGACAGGGGTCAACATGGGCACTCAAAGTTGCTCAGATCCTTAAGCTTGTCCATTTGCTCCGTCAACTTCGAGAACTGACTGTTCACTTGCTGCCTAATATATCCCACTCCTTGCAGGTGCCATTATGATGAGATAATCAATGTTATTCACATCACCTGTCAGTGGTTTTAATGTTATGGCTGATTGGTGTATGTCTCCTAATAGTAATATTACAAATAAAATTACAATTTAAAACAGATATTTATTAGTGACTGTGACTGAATCTCACCTGATGTTTCTGAAAACCCTAATTCTATCTCTCTGTGTGTATGTTTATATATATATATATATATATATATATATATATATATATAGATAGATAGATAGATAGATAGATAGATAGATTAGTTGTAGAAGCCAGATTATATTTCCCTAATAAATGCAAATATATCAAGCTAAGCTGAATATGAGCAATGAGAACACATTACTGTAGGTAGATAGACAAAATTAATCTGACTTTATTTTTTATTTTTTTACCCTTGTGGTGTACTCTCAGCATAGCACTACTGCTAATGTTCTGTAGCGATATAATACTATTATAGGCTAATTAATATTTAAATTAGTATTCAAATTCATTTAAATTCTATATCTTTTAACCAATCTAAATTCAAATACATTTCACAGCTCTAGTACTGACTGCAGTTTAATGATTTTAAGATCTAATAATAATGTTATAGTATCTGCTCATAAGCACATTTAGTACATTGGACTGTTTTTAGTAGATGTACAATTGTAATATGAAAGTTTGTGTTTGACAAGGTCTAGCAATGCGCTCTGCTCAGTATTCATATAATTTTTCTATATTCACGTGGACTTTTGTACAACCACCGCATGGTGATCCTTCAACAGGTCATGTCTGCTCTCATCCTCATAACACTGACACCTCAGAGCAGGAGATGTGTGTTCTACTCCTTGTCTGTTCTCACACTGTGTGTGAGTTTTTGTTTAAAGAATGTGCTACAAGGTGCACATTCACAGAGCGGGACCTAGGCCGTGTGTGTGCATGTGTGTGTTTGGCCTGTGACAAGGCTAAGTACTGAGGCATGAGAGTGTGGAATTTGGCCCTCTCTCGCCAACATTGGTGCTGGAGCCAGACCGACTGCGCCAATCAGCTGTAGAACAAACCCACACATGCACACACTTTCATTTATTCTGTGCAAAAACATTTTGCATACTCGCATGCACATAATGACTCAAATGCACACACGGACGTCCACTGGAACCGTATGAAAATGCACGTATGATTGTGATTGTGTGTGATTGCGTATCAGAGCAGATAAAAGGTTGATATGACTCATATACAAAACAAATCTGAAAGGAAATGAGTGTTAATAATTGACTAAAAGTTCAAAGTCTGCTGAAGCCCCAGTCTTGAGCACTGACGCATGCCAATGCTGTGGAGAGTCCTGTTTTATGGCCGTGCCAGTGTAGTAATATCTGTTATTGCTCTTATTAGCTTTCTGTAATGACATATTGTGATTGATTCACAAGGAATGCAGTTAGCTTAAGAGTTGTATGATTTTATTGTAGTCTTCTCTATGTAAAATCAATGGGGAAATTGAATGGAAAATTTGGCCGGGGAGGAATGTAGAGGATAATGAGAACCTGTAGGAAGCAGTTTCTATTTATTTCAGCACTAACTGGGTTACTGGAAATGGACATGAGAGACCTGTGGATGCCACTCTTTCCTAATTCCAATTCAAAGGTCCTTTCACAGAGAAAGTGCATGTGCGCTTATGAGATAGAAAGCGAGAGAGAGAGCAGGGCAGACGGATATGTGCATAGAGAAATATGTTTTCACTGAGCGGTTGGCTCCAGGCCCGTGTCTTTTTGTTTGCCAAGTCTAGACAGGCAGTATAAAGCTCAAGCTCAGGGTCTTAAGGTGAGACCAGTAGGGGTCAGAGGCGACCTACTGTTATGTTTTCACCATTTACTGATGATAAGAACCGGCATGAGTGGTGTAGCACCGGACGCAACACTTTAGCCTACATCTCCCAAAACGCATAGCTGCATGAGGATGTGCTGCAAAGTGACTCTTTTATAGCATGACCTCAAATCAATGCCTCAATTCTGATTGTGATTTTTACTTTCTATGTCTTCCAGTCATGTGGGCATAGACAGAGCAGTGTGGCACTGGCTCTCTGCTCAGTTTGAGGTTTGGCATGTTGGGCTAAACTAGTATAAGTCCAGTGTTTAGGCAAGTCCAAACAGCCCTGGAAAAAGCCTTGAAAATACATTATGGTTCATAAAATCTGAACTCGCTATCAAGAACCGTTTTTATTTCATAAGGTCTGAAATAACTACAATATTGTCACATTATAGGTCTCAAAAGAAGCTCACATCATTTTTAGTACTGTACGTTGAAAACAGTTTATTGACTGACATATTTAATACAATAATGCTCAAAGCATGCAGTTATTATTAATATTATAATAAAGTAGGAAATATAATTGAATCATTTAGTAGTGTATCCAAACTTGCTGCAGTAGAGTTCATAAGGCGTAGAGTTCTGGGGCTCTGCTGTGTTGAGAAAGTGTTCCAGAGTTGATGTACACAATATATGCCAATATATACAGTATGTCTTACATAGGCATCCACCAGGAATGTAGACCCAGATTTGCTGTATACAAAGTGGTTTCCAAGAGAACTCCATATCTCTGATGTATAACCAGGAGGTAACTGCAGTCTATATTAGGACTGTCAAAAGGCTTCAAAATGCTTTTAAGTCTTAATAAGTTTTAATATATGCCTGGTGGTGTGGGAAAACATGTCAGAAATTTACAATTTTTCCAAACATACAAAAATTCTGAAAAATTGGCTTTGGTCATATTTTTTTGCTGCCTGTCACATACCTTGATACCTCAACTTAAAACCATAAATTTATTTCACCAAAATGACATGGAAATGTTTTTATTTACCTTTTAATCTGGCCTTGGCTGTCTCCCTTTAGAGATTATGCTAGGTAAGAAGACAGTTTAACAATCTCATGGTAAAAACTGTTAGTTTGTCTAAAATCATTCTGGCTAAGTGTGATTTCCGTGCCCAGTGAATACATTTACATTTATTCATTTAGCAGATGCTTTTATCCAAAGTGAATTACAAATGAGGAAATACAAGCAAGGCGATTATATAAAGCGGAGAACAATACAATACAATACAATGCTTGTTTGGTGCTACCAAACAATATCATAGAGTAGAGGTGTAAGAGCCAGTGTTAGGGGTTAGTTAAGTGTTCACAGAAGAGGTGGGTTTTAGCTGTTTTTTGAGGGACAGTCAGTTTGAAGATTCTGGAAAGGGAGCTCATGTCTCGCTAAGTAGGCACTACCAGGCGCCGGTCGTTAACTGATCACAGGTTGATCTTTTCGAACTTTTGGCGGTGAAAAATGCTATAAATAAAAATATAAAAAAAAATTAAAATCAGTTTCAGTATGTGAAAGGCCACTATTTAATGACATTATGATGAAACTATTAATGTTATAGTTTAATATTTAACTGTTAGAATTGACTGGTCACTTGAATTCTGTTTTATTATCATACTAGTCACGCTGAAATGTTTCATATATGAAATTGCTTATTTCCTAATTTAATGCTCGATACTTTAACAATTATTGCACAATGTAAGGGATACCTGGTTGCAAAAAGGTTGAAACTGTGACTCATGATGTATACTCTCACTGCAGGCTGTGTTTTCTAATAGTGGGATGGTTTCGTCAATCTGTATTTTGACATTGTAAGGACATTGGGAGGTGATGTCACCGTCATGGTTTTTCCCTCTCTGTGTAACAGCCTAAACCTCATCCATCTCACTGCTCTCATGCCCCTACCCCCCGCCCCCAATTCCCACCAGTCTCCCTATGAAACTATTGAGTGATGTCACCCATTTGGATGGGCAGCTCTCCAGTGTGCTGATGTGCGTAAGTGTAACCTGAAGCACGCTATTTATTTTTTTTTTTACCAGCAACACACTGAAATGTTCCTTTTCACTCCAGTGCAATGATGTCAAAGATGTTTAATAAAGCTGGACAGTCATAGATATGTTGTTTAGTGAGGCGAGATATCTGGACTATTGTCCTCCAGCATGTGGACCACTATTGAATGACACAATTGAATCTTATTTGCCATGACATTAATCATTACAGTTCTTTACAGTGAACAGCATAGGACTATCTATTAGCCCTCAGTGGCATGTTTTGGTCAAATGAACATAAGGACATTTGTGTCAGTCACTGTGAAAGGGAATCTTTGTTTTAGCACATGGGTCATGGACAAAGGTTAATGACAAGCTTGAGACTAGGCTTTGTTAAGGATAGTTATGGTCTGTGTAGTGCTTTTGTAAGCTCTTAAGAGATTTACACTTTAAAATGTGATTTTCAAATGGTTAACACCTCTTGGATGTCTGATTCTGATTGTGTACTTTGGTGTTTGGGTTGGATTTGTTAGTAATCATTTTATCCTGGTAAGGGTCACAATTGATACAGAATACACCCTGGATGAGACACCAGTACATTGCAGAGCGCCATGAACACATAGTCAGACACCGATTCTCATGTAGGGGCAATTTAGCATAGTCAGTCCACCTGAGAGCAGGATTTTGGGAGGCGGGAGGACAGTGGAGAACCCCGGAGGAAACCCACATGGACACAGGCAAAATATATGAAACTTCACACAGACAGTAACCCGAGAATTGAGAACTCTGCCCCATGTGAGCTAGCTATTTAAGAAGGCAGGAGAACATAGCAATTTTTTATTTGCATATTCAGGCATATACAGAGGCTCATTCCATCTCATGTGGTCCAATAATTGCAAAGTTGGTTGCTTGACCATTTAAAATTTTTCTAATATTTTTTAGTGATTACCTCTGTGTATTGGCATTGCAAAACCACCAGTTTTCTTTTTTAATTTCACTTGGTTTAACTACAACGGCCATCTTTGTCTCATGGCACACAACAAATTTTGGTTCTGCAGCTGTTTATGGAAACCTCAATATCTTGGCTCAGGATGGTCCTAGCTCCTTGAAACAAAAACTGACCTCTAGAGCACATTACAAGATACATGTACATATGTGATTTTGTGTATTCATGTTCCTTAGACTTCAGACTTGAGTAGATTTTATCCAAATATGGAAGTACAGTGTTCAGTTGGGTGTTTTACAAATGAACAGTGTCATAAACAGAGCTGTGGCGTTGTTTCTTCTGTGATAAAAGCAGTAAGTGACTACAGAAGTACACAACACCACAGCTCTGTTTATGACACTGTTCATGACTGTTTATGACGTTTGTAAAACACCCAACTGAATACTGTAATTCCATATTTGGATAAAATCTGTTCATGCTTACCAACTGTACACCTGTACCAACATATATCAGACTGGTTCTTCAGATCTGGCTCTCGGTGTCCACCGTCCTGCAGCGTTTACCTCCAACTTCAAACTCTTAATTGTTACAGCAGAAAAAGTGTGTGTGTGTATGTATGTGTGTGTGTGTGTATATATATATATATATATATATATAAGATTTTTAGAAATATAGTGAAGGTGTAGAAGTTCTGAGGACATTTTAGTAGTTTCACAGGATCTTTTTAAGATCTACTGTAGTACAGAGGTGATGATTATGGTTTCAAATTACTTTTATTTTGCATTATTAGTTATTATTCAATCCATTACTTTAAATGCTAGGAAAATGTATGTGACACTTACTCTAACAGAAGCACACTAGGTAGTGACTTTGTTTTTGAAGAAAACTGTGACATCTGTATCTGTTTAGTGCTGCAATAGTTTTTATTAAAGTAAATGTAAACCCTGCCACTATGACTATTGGAAAAGGACGTCATTATTAATAGACAAAATATAACAACAAAAAGCAATTTGCTGAACATAACTTTATTGAACTTTTGATCATCATCACTTCCTCAACCTTAGCGACATCACTCACGTTCCTAATCGGTCTCAACCAGTGTTTGTCAGGCTGCTGGAGCAAACTATTGACACTGGACCAAAAACAAAAACTGAATACTGCACCTGCTATTAATATCTGTATTTGTATCTGGTTGAACACAGCTGTTCATTCAGAATAAATGTATTCATAATTTCATTACATCCCTTGTGTTTACACGTGTGTTCTCTATTGTTTTCTCTTCACTCTTCATTGTTTTCTCCACTGATGACAGCAAGCAAACACTACTTTTCAGTGTGAGAGTCTTATTCTGTATCTCTGCCTTTGAGTAGCAGCACTAATAAGTAATAACTAATACCAACCCAAGCACAGCACACTGGTCAGGTGACTTCCGTCTTTAAATACAGTTTATAACCCCTAACCTTGATTCATTAATAGCTTGTCTCTTATCAGTCTGCCTTTTCCTGTCTGTATTAACCAGTTTATATTGCCCTGATTACACACAGTCCGTCTCAGTGCGCCTTTGTTTGGCTTGTCACTTATTTGTCATTATGTAGAACAAGATCTGATAGGATGTGGAACAGTTTAAAAAAAAAAAAAAAAAAAAAAAAACCGCCATGGCCACACGCCCACACACACACACACACACACCCCC
>JANDJT010000169.1:12373950-12383977 GCA_024331685.1 Stegophilus panzeri | reverse complement strand
CTGAAGGCCGCTATCAAAGCAACCTGGGCTTCCAGAACACCTCAGCAGTGCCACAGGCTGATCGCCTCCATGCCACGTCGCATTGGTGCAGTGATTCATGCAAAAGGAGCCCTGACCAAGTATCGAGTGCATAAACTAACATACTTTTCAGAAGGTCGACATTTCTGTATTATAAATTCTTTATTTTAATATTTTGAGATACTGGGTTTTTGATTTCCATGAGCTGTAAGCCGTAATCATCAAGATTAAAACAAACAAACAAAAAAAAGGCTTGAAATACTTCACTTTATGTGTAATGAATCTAAAATATATGAAAGTTCCACTTTTTGAATTAAATTACGGGGAAAAAATGAACTTTTCCACGATATTCAAATTTTTAGATGTGCACCTGTACAGTTATGTATTTGAAACATTATTTACAAAATTGCGCAACATTGTGGCACACTGGGTAGCTTTGCCACCTCACAGCTCCAGGGTCCCCAGCATGATAATGAGCTCAGGTTACTGTCTTCCGCCCCCGTCCAAAAACATGCCAGGAGATGGATTGGTTCTGCTAAATCTCCCCTATGTGTAAATGAGTGTGTGAATGTGTGTGTGTGTGTGTGATGGATTGACATCCTGTCCCAGATGAATTCTCCCACCTTGCTCCCAATATTAACAGGATAGGCTCAGATCCTGAGCAGAGCTCGACTCTGACCAGGATAAAATGGTTACTGAAGATGAACAAATGTATGAATTATTTAGTAAATTCAACAGCTGCATTTAGATTGAGATTTCACATTCTTTTCTCAGTGCACAAAAAGATATTGAAATTTTCATTTGTCCTAATAATCTAAACTCTTTTAAAACTAGTGAAAGTAAAACTAAAATATTTATATCTTAAAAGTGAAAAGTTTTATTAACTTCATTCACATGATTTATGTACAATATTTTCTTATTGAGCAACTGTCAGCATAATTGTAGTATAGGATAAAAGTATACAATACACACATACAAATTATACACAGAATAATGAAAGGCACAAAAGTGTGTTGTGTGTACTTTAGTTTTAAAATCCCTGTGAACCAAACTAGACTTGTCTTTATTCTTGAAAGATTGAATAGACTTTCTTAAGTAAACTTTCTTACTTTCTTATAAATCTAAATTAAGTATTACCGAATGAACGTTTAGATATGTTTTGTTGTGGTGATGTTCTATATCTGCTGATTCACCTCTCTGCTTTAGTCTAACATTCCCATCATGCTTTTCAGTTCTCTAGCCATTGCTGCTTGATCAGCCTCAGTGATTGCTCCTGATACTTCCTGTTTCGGTTGTGTGGTCCGTCCTGAAGAAAGGCTGCACTGTGGTCACTTTGAAGCCCCCCACGCTACCCGCCCAAATTCCCACACTCTGCATCTCTATCCCTTTTTATCCTCCTTTCCCCTCTCTCTATCCTCCTGTATCATGCACTCTGTCTTTCTTCCTCAGCTCTTTCATCCAGGGAATCATCTCTTTAGCACCTCTTTAACATACCAAAACACTCCTTCATTTCCACATGTTTAAAGCGCCATCAATGCTAATTTCGCCCGGGCCCTGTGCAAAGCCCCCCAACCAGCTTGTGTTTGGCCACCCGGTCAGGGGCCTGTGTGTTAGCCGGATGTGCGTTAAGCAGCTCTGCCCGCCTCTGCCCCCTGACTCTCTCGAGTTTGCCATCACCATGGAGCTGACCGGAGCGATGGAGTGCTAAGTGGCAGCTGTGGAGGACCCAGGCAGCATGGGATGAGCTGTTGCCAGGTCTCTGTTTACTGAGCCAGTTCTCCTTAGTTAAATGAGGGGATTCATCATAGCAGCCTGTGTGATATCGTGTGTCTTTTCTAGTAAGTTGGCCTAAGCAATTGACTATGTCCTAGCAGCTGGAGTGCTGGAGCATTGGTCAGTGAAATTCTGATTCGGTTCATTCATTTTAATACACTCTGTTTACTGGGCTATGGTTAAAGGAAATCACGTATACACACACACTTTAAATTTCTATGGAGTTGCATTTAAACAGGAAATTAGCACCTTTGAACTGCAGGAGCTATCCATGAACCTGCATCAGGAGCTATTCAACATGTTAAGTGTACAATCTGTACAGTTGCTTGTCCCATGAATCCACTGTTTATTGCCTTCCTGTTTTGACCCACTTCATCCATACAGTAGCTCTGCTAGTCTCCTTCCTTCACTGACAGTTGCACATTTTTTCCTGCACCTGATTTTCTTATCTCTTGGAATCGTTTGTGGGAATTTCTAATTTGCACCAAGTATTGCCAAAATGTGATGCAGCTAATGGCGCAATGCATGTTATAATGCAAATAATGAAACAACAAGGTGTCCACAAGTCATTTGAAAGCAAAAGGATAAGAAAGCAATAAATCTGTTTTTCTGGAAATAAAGACATTAAATGACTTTTACATATCATGAACCACAAATGGCTTAAATATTTAATGCTTTGATAATTTAAGCAATATGGCATGACGAGAGTTGCTGTTATTGTTTTAAGCATTCAAATGATCTCAGATAGTATTGCTACTACATGAAGATACCCTGAACAAGCATCAGTAATGGAAGCATATGACCACAAATAACTATCATGTGAACGACATGTCAAACATTACAGACTTGCCTCAAATTAGATTCTTTTTATATCGGTATATACGTATTTCAGAAAATATTCCGATATAATTCACATCAAGGTATTTTACATTTGAAATATCTGTCACTACAGTTTACAGCTTAGTGCAATTTGCATTTATTATTGTAGATCACTTATGGAAGCCTATTTGATCTTACTTAACAATCCATGGTTTGAGGCAAGTGGCTGGTCATAGGTTTCACTTACTTTGTAGACACCAAAAGAGTTCCCTAATTGACTGCATTTAAGGAACATTGTGCTTCCCCACTATTCTGTTAAGTTAAAACCTCTTTCTGTTTTGTTTTCACTCCTTTTTAAGCTGATATTTTTTTATGTCAGTGTTTAGTGTCTGATGTGTTTCTTTTATACAATTGTTATTTGAAGATGATGTGCGGTATCTAAAATTCATGACATGACCAGTGCATTGTGGATTCACAGTTCCGTATACAATCCTGTCATGTGTGTGTCTCTAGCTACCCGTACAGTGAGGACAGCAGTCAGGGGAAGCAGTACATGAATACGCGATGCCCAGCCTGGTGTGACCGCATCCTCATGTCTTCTTCTGCCAAAGACCTGGTTGTAAAGGTCAGTCCAGCCTAAAATAATCCTCATTCACACAGTTATACCATGCATAAACCAAAGAACATATGAAAAATGAAACCACATCACATAATTTTGTAAAGATAGATGGTTAGGCTGGTTAACACAAATCCTCAAATTAATATAATGCAGTGTTGTTGGGTTTTTTTTGAGAGTTTAAAGTCAAGCGGTTTAGTGTGACCACTTATTGTCCTCGTCTCTACTCATTCTAGCTCTGTATCCATCAACTTTCCCACATTTCTCTCTCTGTTTTCTCCATCTCTCAACGATACATTTATGTTCTGCCAGGGTCACAGATGGAGCGGGTGCTGAATATGTAAACTTTCATCTGCCATGCAAAGCTCATTGTCCACACTGGCTGAATATACAGGCCTGCTCTCATATAGTGCCAGGCACGCGTGTCTGCTTTATAAAGCTTCATAAGTCTCCATCGAGCTGGGCAGATCTCTGTTACTCTGGCTGCTCTCTCTGAGTCAACTTGCAGGCAGCCAGGCCACGAGCTGCTCTCTATCCTTCTCTCTCTGGCTTGGTTTAGACTTGGCATTAACATCCATCTCACATGATCTGCTCACAAGTGTACTTTGAGATGGAAGGCCATTCACACCTGTTATTTCCATGCACCACATATGCATCTTTAGGGACCCCTAATAATAATTTTTCGTAACTAGATGGATTGCCAGCTCTGCCAAAAGCAACCCAATATCACTTCAATGAAAAAGTAGCCCAATAAACTCAAGCTAATTGTTTATATTTAGCAGTAGAAAACAGTGTTTTCTAATTAAACTACTGGACACTTAGATTGTTTGATAAAACTGCTTTACTCATATTGTGTGGTTAAATGAAAATCTTGTCTGATAGCTGCATATACACTGCCAAACTCAAAACATTCCCCTTTCAAACCCTATAAATGACAAGTATTTTAAAGTCAAACATCAAGACCATCATAAAATGTGTTGTAATATTCAAAAGTAACATCATACAGTATTTCTTAATGAAGTAGTAATAAAGATGTCATTTCCTTAAGCATTTCTTTCACAAGTGTATAAAATTGTCTCGTACTATTTCATATATTGTCATAAATAAATAGATGACACTTCTCATGGCCAATAGTGCAGGTTTTAAATATACTGATTTAACCAATGTAGGCTAAACACCCAGGTGTTGGACTAGAAAATCAACCCAGGCGTACAACTCATGAACACGTGTTCCAGACCACCTCTACAAGTGGAGTGAGTGATTGGATCACAGGCGCCATCTGACCCCATTCAGACCTGTACTTACTGCTGTCCACTTGTGATCCGGTCACATGAGACAGATGTTCATACTGTACCAAGTCTGAATGGAGTCTCTGTCATTCCATCTTTCACTCTGTTTGCTTTTTTTGTCTTGATCTCAAGCATTTCTAACAGATGTGGGGGAAAAAGAGCAGCATTGCCACTGATGTTTGGTAGAAGTCTATTAGTTTTAGTCATTTTAGTCTGTCAGTTCCCTCGGAATAGCTAACTCTCCCCATCACACAACTACCAACCAAGGTATTGTTTCATTAGACTAATTATCTCTATTCAAATGAAATCATTTTCTTACAGTCAAATTCTGTTCCAAACTAACCCAAAGATCATCACACACACAAATCGCCAAGAAATGCCTAATGTCATATTCACTTAACTGTTGGATCCGTTTTAACATTACCTACTTTTACTATATACATTTATGTTGTGTATTTACAGTTACTTAATTTTTATTATTATTATTATTATTATTGTTGTTTATTTAAATTTTATATATATAATATACTTTGTTTATTATTTATTTACAGCCTCTGCTGGTTATCAATTTGGGTTATTTTATCCTATTCACTCAGATTTATGACAGTGTATGGAATAATACAATACCATTTTAGGACCTTGGGGAAAGAACAGTTTAAGAAAACCGGTTTTAATAACACTTTTTAAAAATGTGTTGTGTGATGTTACTTTGTTAATATTACAGTACATTTAGCCATGATAATGATGGACATCATGAGCAGTGGAAAGGATTTTGGAGGGAGGGGCATATTAGGCTGGCTTTTGGCCTAATTTTTTTTTCCCCACATACAAAATAGGAAACCCTTTACAGAAAGACACGTGCAAAGCACCAGCCAGTTAACACCACATTTTGTTTTCTTAATACCCATTAAAGAACTCACATACTTCATTAGTAGTTCATTTAGATATCCTTTATTAGATGGCATAAGCTTATGGAGTGCAGAGTCTTTCCCTTATGTCTGTTTTCTTTTTTCTCTAGCTCTCTCACTCTCTCTTTCTTTCTTGCTCTATAGTTGTCCATTTCTTAATTTCTCCTTAATTTCATCCTCTCTATCCCTCAATTTCTTACCCTCTACCTCTCTTTCTTTCTCACTCACACCCTTTCCCTATGTATCTCTCTCCATCTCCCTCCCTCTCTCGAAGGCAGAAGTGGTACAGATTGTTGAGACATGGACCCGTAAACAGAGCTGTGCGCAGCGTCATCGATCATGCCGTGCTCCGTTAGCTCTGTGCCGTGTTATTTTCTGCTTGCCGAGCCCTAACACGCTGAAGGTTTGCCTGCAGCGGCGGGTTGAGGAGCTTCCGCGCTCTGCACCATAATGAAGGCTCGGTGAAGCGTGCGCATTGCCGCAGACCTGGCCCCTACCGTAATTTGTTTATCTGTCTAAAGATTACGCAGGCCGAAAATCCACAATTTTATGCTGCCTTTGTAAATTATCAAGTATCTTTTTGATGAATGTATCTGTGCCGCTAGTAGCAAAACCCCCTAGCGCACAAATGGGAATGTTGAAGCGTAGCCTGAGATGGAAAGGTAGCATTAGTGTATGTGCGTTTGGGGTGTGTTTGTGTGTGTTTGTGTGTGTGTGTGTGTGTGTGTGTGTTTGTGTTATCAGATTGTATTGCAATGATGACCTGTATGCTCCTGTATTATTGGTTTGAAGTTCATTCAGAATGAATTTTGTGCTTCGAAAGCCCTCAAGTTTTTCTGTTTGAGCACACCTCAGCATTCCCAGATAGGTCAACTGTAATGTTCTGAGTTTGAGAGTGTGTATTCAAAAAGCTTTTAGTTCAGGTTGAAAAACGCAATCTAGACTATACAAGCTTTCTGATATTTGATTGTATAGAACTGTCAGAGAAAGATTACTTGTTGTACCCAATATATTTTAATCGCCTTTATTTTTTTCCTATTCAAAATATCAATTTTCTTTATAGATGTGGTGATGCATTCTGAGCTTAGGATATAATTTTTTTATTTTTAAAAAATATATTTTTACATTTCGTGGAATCCATGTCATGAAGAATTGAGGCTGTTTTGAGAGCAAAGGGAGGCCCTACCCAATATTAGTATAGTGTTCCTAATAAAGTGCTCAGTGAGTGTAAATACATAAGTATTCACACAGCATACTCCATTCCTCAGTATTTCTATTAGATTAAAATTTTGTTCTTAAATTACTTTTTGCTTAACTTGGTCTCAATTAATGATATGGCTTCACTGCATCTAAATGTTACCAGCTGTTTGTTGGAAACCACCAACGAATGAAAATATGCGTGAAATAAAGAAAACTGAAAATCAAGTGCACTGCAAATATTTTTTTTATTAGTACCTAAGTAGGATATCAGGTACTTATGCAAATATCAATGAGCAGCGTTTGTAATAGGTTGCTGTGGTTTAATCTTTTGGAATTTTCCCTCTTTCAGCTAAACCTGAATGTGTCATTTTTAGCCATTTTGGATTAAATATTTTGGTGGTAGAAACTTTGATGTATTCCCAGTTACAATCACTAAATATCAATACATATACGTTCTATGTTCAGTCATGGAATTATTTTTTTTTAAACATATTTAGACAAGCAAACGTTTGATCCTTTTTGAAACAGTGCCTATCAATAAAGGTGATACACTCTATCAAATAACACATAAAACTGACATTTGACAATTTCACATTTTAAATTAACAAACAAAACAGATCAGTCACATAGAAAAAGTAAGTACACCCCTACATTTATCACACATTCAAATGCATGAAATTTGAATCAGATGTTCAAGATGGGGTGCCAGTGATTAGAACCTGCTTAGGGAGTGTAGGTGGAACCTGTCTTATTTATACCCCACTAATATCTAGTGTCTGATGTTCGCATTGTTAGGCCAAGATCTAAAGAGTTCTATAAGGCCTTCACAAAAAAATTGTGGATGTCTATGAGTCTGGCAAGGGATTTAAAAAGATCTTAAAATTATTTGAAATACGTCATTCCACTTTAAGGAAAATAATCTTCAAATGGCGCAGATTTCAAATGACTGCCAATTTGTCCAGGACTGGCTTCCCCGCAAATTCATTGCATGGAAGAGTGGTCACAAATTCCAGCAAGCCTGGTGAACAATTATGCAAAATGCGCACAAGAAGTTATTTCTGCTAAAGGGGGCAATACTAGCTTCTGAAGCCAAGGGTGTACTTCCACAGAAGGATATCACATCTACTGATATTTCTGTGAATAAATAATTGAAAAAGCTAATTTTCCTTGTGGTTTTGTTCAAGTGTATCAACTTTATTAATAGGCACTGTTTCAAAGATGAGTAAATGTTTGCTTGTCCAAACATGTCAAAAAAAGCCAACAATTTCCATGGGGTGTACTTATTTTTTTCACATGACTATATATGATCTCTAGTTACAGTAACTGAGAATTCATCAAAGGGCAACATCTACTAAATCCTAAATGAAAGGTGATCTGTGAACACATACAATATATTAAATAAATAAATATATAATGATATATAATATATAATAAAAATTAAATAAAATAATTGTACATTTTTATTCCATCAAAACCAGAAAATTTCTGATGAAATTTGACTTGTGTATGGTTCATGTATTAATGTGTGTGCACTTACGTTTGTGTGTAAGTAGTTCAAAATGTAAAATTGAAAAATAAGTTCATTTTAAAGTTTTGTGTACCACTGTAGCTAATATACTTCACAATATTCCAAGCTAATTTGGAATTTATTTGGGTAATATATCCAACATGTTTGTGCTCATGTGACAAAAAGGCACTGTTTATGCACTTGTGCACTGTTTTACTTAATTTTTTGTGCTTGTTTTTACTTATTGTTCACAGCCAGAGACTGAGGAGAAGGCAATAACATATGATAATATAGGGCCCAATGTCTGTATGGGGGACCACAAGGTATGTAACCCTGTCTTTGTGATGCATCTCTGACTCTGAGTATGACTGTGTTGTGTCTGACTGTGAGTTTGACTGGAGGTCTGTCACTACAAGTTTGAGCTGAGAGCCAGTGTGCCTGACTCAGCCTCTTTCTGCCTCTCTGATTGTCTGTGTGCATGACTGGGAGTCTGTTTGTCTGTGTCGGAGGGAGTTTGTCTGCCTGACTGGGAGGGAATCTGTGAGCCTCACTGGGAGTCTGTGTGCCTGACAGGGGAAGGAGTCTACGTGCCTGATTAGGGGAGGGAGTCTGTGTGCCTGACTAGGGTGAGAGAGTCTGTGTGCCTGACTAGGGTGAGGGAGTCTGTGTGCCTGACTAGGGTGAGAGAGTCTGTGTGCCTGACTAGGGTGAGAGAGTCTGTGTGCCTGACTAGGGTGAGAGAGTCTGTGTGCCTGACTAGGGGAGGGAGTCTGTGTGCCTGACTAGGGGAGGGAGTCTGTGTGCCTGACTAGGGTGAGAGAGTCTGTGTGCCTGACTATGGGGAGGAGTCTGTGTGCCTGACTAGGGGGAGGAGTCTGTGTGCCTGTGACTGCAAGTTTGGCTGAGAATATATGGCTTGTGTGGATTGTATGTCCATGAGTCTCTGTAAGAGTCTGCAAGTCTTGATTGTGAATGGCTGAATTTCTGTATTTTATTTGTCTTATAACAAATTTACATTGAGTTTGCCAGTTTAGCTTAACATTTTTGCTTCCTAAAAAAAGAAAGGAGGAAAACAAATGGTAAGCAGAAACAGTTTACAGAAAAGATTCATCTCCATCTATGCTTGATTAACCTCATTATGTCATCCTGATAATAAAGCCTGAATGATCCTCGCCTCCTAAACATCCGTCATTTTTATCTTATCAACCAAAGACATCAGAAAGTTTTTCTACATGCTGACATTAACATAGTGTTGCACATAATGACACTTTAAGGTGGTAAAATGTTGATATTCATGGGAAATCATTTGACCAACTCTTACATATGAGCCCAAATTGTGCATGGAGACCGTGTGAGCTCTCTGTGTGCTCAACATTTTTGTGTATGTATGTGTGAGATACAATCAGGTCAATAGGAGAAATTTTGCATGAGCCACACAGCCATCAACAGCACAGTCACCCCTGCTTTAGATATAGGGAAAGGCTAAAAGTATCCCATGTCACACATGGAAGAGTCCAAGCTGACTAAGCTGTTACTGATTGCTTTTTTTTTCTTTCCTTTTTTGTGTGTCTATGTTTTGCAGCCTGTTTTCCTGTCCTTTCGATTAACCACAGGGGCAGGTAAACCTAATGCAAATAAGCACAAGTGTTGTGTCATGCAGTGATGTGGTAAATATTTTTTCTTTCATTATTTTTTGTTTTCTCATTTTTTTTAATCACGTCATAATATTAGAGTTTAAGCAGTTTGTAATGATCATGTGTGACTTCTTATTCTTTGTGTGTGTGTGTGTGTGTGTGTGTGTGTGTGTGTGTGTTTTAATTGGCTAGATATATGCTGCCAAAGAATGGAGGGGATTTCACCACAAGCGACCCTGTGAGAAACTCTGAGACAGCTGGAC
>JANDJT010000169.1:12323271-12340558 GCA_024331685.1 Stegophilus panzeri | reverse complement strand
ATAAATTTATCCATAAATCCTCAAAGGCGAACACATCCACTTTTGCTTGGTGAACCTCCACCATGTGGACTCCATCACTTGTGGATGGAGCCTCCAATCCCTGGGCCTCAGCCTCTGCCTCAACAGTATGTCTGCCCCTACATTCCAGTTGCCCAGAATGTACACTGCACTCACTGACAAAAAACTTTCCCTCTGCCCAGAGAAGAGAACTCACACAACACTGAGTTCCCTTTGAAAGGGCGCACGCACGCATGCATGCACACGCATGCACACACCCCATCGCAGGATTGAAATGCTAATTATTCTTATAGCTCTGTGCATTGTGTGATATGGTGATCACATACAGGGCACTGTATCATTTTTAATAATGCAGGAAAAATGAATGGTCAATGTTCATTTTAATCAAATGGACAGCCTTTGTGATGGAAAGCTCTGCTGCTTTGGTGTATTACTCTACCTATCAGCACAAACACTTAGTTAAAATTGAGAGTTAAACTTCAGAGATTTTTTTTTTTAGAATTTATGCTTTTTTTCAATCAAGTTTTACATCTGTCAGATTACATATAAGCATTACAGGTTTATTGACAACCCCCCAAAAAAAGAAAATGAAGAGAAATGATTATGACTAAAACTGCTGTCAAAAAATATTCTGAAACGACGACATCTAACCTTTTCATACAGTGGAATTGGACTTTAGGATCAGGACAGCAAACCACTGCTCTGTCAGACTGGCAGGGACCTCACTCGATATTATACTCATGCAGCACATAACCCTACACTTCACATATGCCATTCCAATCCTAAATCTGAATCAGTCAATCCCACAGCTCACTGCTCCTGATTCTCTTCCCGCTCCTGCTCTATTTCCACAGCAGTTCTGCCACAACCTCTAGGTAGCACACAAGTGTCTGTTTCAATCCATATGCTCATACAAAACAAAAGGATAATGGAACTGTGGTTTTAAGTGAAAACACAGAAGAGAGAAATGTAAGAACCATTTATAGAAAGATCTGAAAAATTCAATGTCCCTGGGGAGGGACAATATTTCTTATTATACATATGAAAGGACAAAGCCATTAATATTACTCATCAGTTGGTATTTGTGGACGGATGGACATAAATGGAGTTTGATTTACAGAAGCTGTGTGAACAGCTTCATCACAATTACCACACTGACGTGATCTTAGATGTTGGAAATCATACTGATCTGAAAGTGTTCATTTAATTTTTGCTTGTAATACAGTTGATTTCTTTCTTTCTTTTCTGTGGAATTTCTGTAGTCTAATTTCCATAGGGCTGTGTGATTACTCTTATTGTGTGATATACAGAAATGTGATGTGTAAGTGGAAAAGATTTGTTCAGCAGCACTCTTTAACCCTTTCATGCATAGTGATCACTACAGTGGACAGCTATTCAAAAGCCATTTTTTAGTTATTGCAAGGATTTCAATAGAACTGCATAACAGCCACTAGAGTGGACACTAATTCTTCATTTGAACGCATACAATCCACTGGAGTGGACACTGCAATAACTTTTTGAAAAATGTATGTAAAAGTAAAATTAATGTAAAATTCTTTTTTTATGCCTAAAGAAAAGTAAAGACACAGTGAAAAAAAATCCTTGATCAGGATTTCATAATTCATGGATGAAAGGGTAAAGAAAAAAATCTCTGTTGTCTCAGGAAGGTATAGCCTGATAATACACCTTTGCACATTTTACTTAGAACATTTATGTTTCTTCCCACTGAGGAACAGCAAAAGAGGGTTCTAGATTTAACCTTCGTTCAAGCACGTATTCTTGTACTTCATAAATCTATGGCAATAACTCCTATTTTGGAACACCTCTGAGAAACAGTGTTCAGTATGCACTTGCATTTTTGTGGTATTGTATACACTCCAGTAAGGGCTTTTCAGGGTTGTTGTTTTTTTTTTTTTTTTAGATAGTTAATAGTTCTTAGCTTCTGAAAGGTGTTGTACATGAAACCTTCTCTGAAAGTTAAACCCTATTGTAGTATTCTACATAGAACCTTTAAGGTGGAAAGGGAGGATTAATAAATACTGTGTAGAAAAGAATACACAGTACACAAGCAATAATTCATGCTTTTCTTCAAGTGCAAGAATAACAGGACAAAAAACAATAATTAGTGTAAACATAAATATTGCGTTGCTAATCTGTTATATTTGATACTGCAATGTGAATTGCTAAAAAAAATAAAATTAAAAAAACATTGTATACAGCTTTGAGAGAGCGCAATTAGCTGCCAGGAATCAATTCCAAAATATTGATCAGGCGCTAAAGTCACTTTAGTGAACGTGACTGTTTTGGGTTGTGGACTATTGTGGACTACTACCATAACAGTAGGCTTGATGCTTCTTTGTGGACATGCTATGATAAATGTAATTACTTTGTAATGTGCATGGTGGCCATAAATATACCCCAGAGTGTCTCAGTCTCTGCAGGGTGTTAAAGCATATTGTGTCCACCCAAGTGAGAATAAGGTTCTTAAAAGTTGACATCTTTTAAACATTTTTAGAGTAGTGAGTAAGAGTAGTGGGGGAAAACCCCAGCAGGGTCATCTGTGGTACCAGAGTTCTGGGAACAGTAATCTTTCTGAAGGTTATATTGAACAAGTGACCACTGAGCCATCAAAAGCCATAAATCTTCATTTATGCACACCAGTACTGAGCTGTAACTGTGAGCCAGGATCAAAGATGGGGCAGAATCAGCATCCACAAAGGAATGTTGGCAGAAAAAGTTTTGTCTACTCTGTGTCCTTCTCTCCTTTAAAGTTGGTTACAGTTGCACAGCTTTATAACCATATCAGCTAAATGGTAAATAAAGCTTATTGATTAGTTGGTTGCCCTTTTGTGACAGTCTAAACTCAGCACCTAAGAGTTTTTGAGTTGAGCCTTAAGCTTGTTTATCAGTTATTTTATATTTCATGATTAATATTTACTACTATGGTTTTAAAATGTAGTAGTACATGCAGTCATACTTCAAACACATTTGAAGTGATGATATATAGAATCCTTTATGTGTTCATTCATTTTAATAATGAAAAAGCATGGCTAGCACTTTAATATCTGTCAGTGTTTTTCAGGATAATAACTCATGTTTCTGAGAGCCTTCATGGCTTTGGTTGATAAATTATCCTTGGATGAAACTACGGCTGTGTCCCCCACTACATGGATTCTGACAGATCGGGGACACTCAAGTTCCTTCAATAGGTCCTTCTTATCCAGTAGACTTTTCATGTTTTTTAAACTTGTTCTTTTTATTTTTTAAGAAAAAAAAGTCTTCTATCACATGTTTCACATGTTTCACATGTCTAGTAGGTTCCTGCATCTGAACAATAATGTTAACATTCCTTACACCAGAGTATCTTAGTGTAGTCTAATTGTGTATTTATTCAGTTTGATTAAATTTTATTTAATATAGTGCTTTTAACTATATACACATTTTCACAAAGCAACTTTAGAGAAATCTGGATGTAGAAATAGGTTCCTAATGAGCAGGTCTGTGGTGACAGTGGCAAGGAAAACTTCCTGAGATGGCATGCAGAAGGACCCAAGAGAGGAACCAGACTAAACTCTTGGTGACACTGTATAATAATCTTCATATTGCTGCCATTCTGATCATCGCTATCATGTTTCATCAGATAGATAGATAGATAAAAAGAAAAACGTTACAATAACCTGGTTTCATAAGTGTGCACATCCCATAACTAATACGTTAAACCACCTTTTGCTTGTAATACAGCACTTAGTCTTTTCGGTTAAGACAATTTTATCGTTCTAATTTAATCTTTCTTGCAGAAATTCTCCAGCTCTATCAAACTGTGAGGGAATCTCCTGTGCACAGCCTTCTTCAAGTTATTCCACAGGTTTTTGATAGGATTTAGATCTGGGCTCTGACTGGGCCATTCCAAAACTTTGATCTGGCCATTATCATGCTCAAAGTAATTTTTTCTTCATTTTCTGCTGTCTAACAGAGACCTGCAGGTTTTGTGCCAAATTAGATTGGTATTTGGAGCTATCCATGATTCCCTTGATATTGACTAGAACCCCAGTCCCCACTGAAGAAAAGCAGCTCCATAGCATGATTAGTGCGTATTTAGTTATTTGGGTATTTAGTTCTTGTTTTTGTGTCAAACGTCAAACATATCTTTTAGAACTATGCCCCAAAAGTCTACCTTGGTCTCATCAGACCATAATACTTTATATGCAGCAGAATTTAGGCAGACTTGGATGTCTTTTTTTTTTTCATGAGAAATGGCTTCCGTCTAGCCAACCTACCCCATAGTCAGACAGGTGAATAAAGTGGGAAAATGTCACATGCTGAGAAAGACCAGTACTTGCCAAATATTCCAGCAGCTCGTTTAATGATGCCATAGGTCTTTTGACAACCTTTGTGATAGGTTTTCATCCTATTGTCAATTTTGGAGGGACCATGGCTTCAGAAGATTTCAAGAAAATGCAAAATGCTACACAAACAGTTGATCTTTATTCGGGGTTAATCAGAATCACTTCAGTGATGACAGGTGTAGGATCATTAATTTTAAACATGAGCTTCAATGTGGTTAATTCTGAACACAGTCACATGGCTCATTATAAAAGGGTGCACATACTTATGCAATCAGGTTATTGTAATTTTTTATTTGTCCTTTTCCCCCCTAAAATGCTTGTATTTGTTTTTCACTTGTATTTTGTTGGGTGTTATATCACATTAAAGGTGGAAAAATCACCACATCACAAAATCCTGCCATTTCAATAGCTGTGGGTAGACTTTTCACAAGATAGATAGATAGATAGATAGATAGATAGATAGAGATGAATCTCACCACCATTACAGTTAGAATCATGAAATAAAGCAATCCTTAACATTACTTCTGTTAACATTATTCCTGCCCCAGTTCCCTGACCCAAACCTGATTCTGCTGGAAGATGCCCTTTCTGTTTTAAAAGTTGCATTTCCATTTATAAAGGTGAAATGAAAGGCTCATCATTATTCATGCAACATGAAGTACTAATGGCAGACCAAATGTAGAATAGGTAGGTATTAGTTATAAGAGAATGAATTGCACTGTGGACCTTTAGTACTGATAGATCGTAAGACTGATAGATCGTAATTACAGAATGTGATTTATAAATAAGCAAAATGTCAGATACTTAGCAGACTTGGTCCACTAGGGGCCAACAGCAGTGGGACATTTCAAAGACTATGACAGCAGCATGTTAAAACTAGGTCACTTAATGGAGCATCAATCACTGTGAGATGCAGCCGGTTAAAGGTTTCATTACCTGATCAAAATTTACTTGTGTTTGATGACACAAATGAATATCTTGGTGACTGGAGTATTCCAATGACAGGGTAGTGAGCAGTACTGGTTCATAATTTGCAAGACTTAAACATGCAAGGAGGCTGAAAAATAAATGGTACAGCATTAAGTTAGGCAGACTAATTATTTCTTGTCATTATTAAAGTGCTTATCAGCTGCATGCTTATTTGTGTGGTAGGAATTGTTAATTATAGACAATTTAACTTTACTTAACAGTTCATAATCCTATATTTTGTTCAGGTCAACTTTGTTCAGAAAAGTTTAGAGTGTCAACAGAATAGATGTACTCTCTATAACATGCATTGTAGGCTGACAGACATCTCTAAATTGTCCATAGTGTGTGAATGGGTGTGTGAGTATGTATGAGTGTCTTGAGATGGGATGGCATCCCGTCCAGGGTGTCCCTCACTTCGTTCCCCGAGTTCCCTGGGAAAGGCTCCAGGCTCCCCTGTGACCCTGTGTAGGATAAGTGGTACAGAAAATGGATGGATGGATGGACAACCTAAAACAGTTACACTATGTTAAAAACATTTTGCACAAGTATTAATAAAACTGCAGTTAGATACAACATTGTTTATACTCACTAAGTTCAAGTAATTAGGATTATAAATGTAGTGAAATTGTAATAAATGCAAAATAATAATAAATTAGTGTCTGATTGTGGTCTCCACCAAAACCCCTTGGCGATGCTTCATAGAGCTCTGGGGGTCCGTTCAACACAAGATGAGAAGCATGACTTTAAATTATCTGTCTTTCTGCTGTAATGTAACGGTTCCACTGATCGATGTGAGCAATCACCGAGTCCAAAATCGACCCATCAGTAACACCGAACACGTGTCTCCTGCTGTTCCCAGCAATGCTGCCATGTAACTGCCTTAGAACTTGTACAAATAGCCTACAATTCGATCCAAGTTCGTCCCGTTGGTTTAACTAGTAGTCTAAAGTTAGAAAAGACGCATCGATTCCCATCTCGACCAAATGCAATGAAATGCAGCTAAACCAAAATAAAAATAAAGTAATTTCTCGTTCATTCAACGAGATGCAAAGTTGACCAATAAACCGGAAACATTTAATTTCAGTAATATTATGGAATAGCGTAACAAAACGAGAGCGTTCACAGTTGTACACTCGTGCACGACCGAATCTCGGGGAAACTGTGTGCTTTGCGCAGCTCCCGTTACGCAAGCGCCCTGTGCGCATTCCAGTTTATCGTGGCTCGAGCAGTACCTGGAAGGGGAGAGGAGAGGATGAAACGTCGCTGTTCCTTGAGGGTAGGAGTGATGCATGCTCTGTTGCCTGGCAGGATGTTAACAGCGTATATAAAGCCACCAGGCATGCGAAACGGGAATCATACCAACTGGAGACATGACCCAATATTACTACTTAAGCATTGCACAAACTCAGTAAGTTCATTGGACGTTCACTTTTCTGCATCCTTTAAGTCACAAATAAACTGCGGACATACTATTAACTGAGCGCATGGATTACGCAGGGGGGGAAAGAGCCGTTATGGACTTCCTGCACCAACAGAGCACAAGCACGGCGATAATCAGCGTATTGATTGTTATTGATCACTGTGGCTTTGTTATTAACTTAGTGAGTGTAGAAAAATTCTATCAAGTGGATGCAGTTTTTGAAGAACAAAAGAGCAAATGATTAAATGCACAACGCGTAGGGCATCCATGGACATGTAAAGCATTACGCATTGTACAGTTTCAGAAGTGCACTGTTCAGCTGGATTGAGAAAATGGGCTCGTTTGGCACGACAGTGAGCGGTGTTAATTACACAGAAGCAGCTGTTGTGCTCCAACCAGAAGATCCATTTTCCGGACCCGTGAAATCCATTGCTCCGTGGAACTTTAAAGTGCTGGCAGCATGGATGGTCGTAATCACGTCGCTGTCGCTGTCCGAGAACTTTCTGGTTATGTTGGTTACCTACAAGTTTAAACAACTCAGACAGCCGTTAAACTTTCTCATTGTTAATTTATCGCTGGCAGACTTTTTCATGTCACTGATCGGTGGGACTTTAAGTGTTGTCACAAATTACCGTGGCTATTTTTTCTTGGGGTCCTGGGCGTGCGTGCTGGAGGGATTTGCGGTCACTTTTTTCGGTAAGTGAAGTTCACACATTCCTAAAAGTTGTGCATCTGAGACTTCCCTGGCTATTCTTCCAAGAACGCGAGAGTTTATAACAGTTTCCTTAAGTAATTTATTCTTGACGATCCGAGACCTCTGTCTAATAGATAGGTTGTTCACACTAGAAGAGTAAAATCCATTAAAAACAGAACGAGCACTTGCATTATTGAATAAACTTTTCCAGTGTTCATTAGTGCCCAACGCCACAGGTGTTTTTGCAGCACTGATGTTTTTGTCTAAATAGCATCAATCACTGTTCCAATCATTTCTTGTGTAAGGAATGTGATTTGAGGCTATTGATTATTTAAAGACATGACTCAGTCCTTTGAACATAACATAACTGTTATTTTATGTAAAATAACAGCCATCCAGCATATTTTCCATTCATATTTTTGCAATACTAAACTGTGTAAATATATAAATAATAATAGTATATAGAAGATATTGACGTGTCTAGAATAAGCTGGGACTGCGGTACATCCCGTCAGCTTTCCAGCTGCTCTCTTTCAGATTCAAGTGCCATTGTGGTGTATAAAAGAACCCCAATTACTACATTGTATTATTTAATTAGAGATTAAGTGAGGCATACAATAGTTAATGGATTTTTAGACAGTTTCACGGGATAAAGCTAAGGAATACCCAGACTGCTTCTAAATGGGGTGTGTTTTATAAAAGTGCCTACTGATAAAGCATGTGACCATGTGCTGTGTTTGGGTATAGGCTTATGGACTTTGTGAAATTGTACTTTAACCCATAATAGGATTATAATACTTCCAGTGAAACTACCAGCATAGAATTTAGATGAAAGAAGTGCATGATTTGAACATGATTATGCCAATAACTTCAGTGTGGAACAAGTTTAAGAAATCTGCTAAAGTAAAATATCTAATCTAATCAAATCCAGAGAAAGTGCTGCTGAATCTCTGTGCACTCATTATTAATTAAGATGTCTTATTTATTATTTACTTCTTTTGATACTAATCTCATACTTCTCAAGTTAATATTTTCAAGGAAATGAATTAGAGGTGAACCAATGTTGTGGCTATGGCTGCTTGGCTTGAATAACATCTGACTGTCTCACTGTTCTGTGTGGGCTTTTAGAAATTAGTTCAGCCCTCTGAAATCTAGAATTGGACAGCAACTACCATCTTCTGAACTAGGAAGGATATTGAGTAGAAACTTTTGTTTTCAGCTGTGAGGGCTACGCTTGTGATTGTGCCAGTGTCCAAGAGGAAACACACTTCTTGAAACAGAGCAGCAAACTTGATGGCACCTGAAAACCCAAAAAGGGGGCTGATGGCAGAAGTGAAGTTTGTACCCTTGAAACATTGTCATCAGGACCCACCAATGTTGTGGCTGCCAAATAAGCAATTTAATTTCTTGCCAAAATGTCAGCATATCTTCATCCAGTCCTGTCCGGGCCATTGGATTTTGAGGGTGCTTGTCATGGGAGATTGCCAGTTGTGCATGAGAGCTGATAGAGGATAATTCCGATTAATTTCCAAAAGTTACTGAAGTTGAATATCATGGTTCCATCATTCATTCATTTGCACATGATGCCACCCAGGCTTTGTGCCCAGTGTTCATGGGATAGGAACTGGATCCACTGCAACCCAGACTATGATAAAGCGTTTACTGAAGATGAACGAATGTAGAATGTTAACCTGGTCCTTGATTCAACTTTATCTGAGCTACATTAAAGATCAATATATATTCTATACAGCATATTTTTTTTATTAAATTAAAATTTCTTAAGCTTTGAAGAGGATATGAATGTATTTATTAAACAATTTTATCCTTTCACACCAGGTATAGTGGGTATGTGGTCCCTGGCTACCCTTGCATTTGAGAGATACTTTGTTATCTGTCGTCCACTGGGAAATGTCCGTCTGCAGGTTAAACATGCAGTACTGGGACTGCTGTTTGTGTGGACCTTCTCTTTTATCTGGACCATCCCACCTGTACTGGGCTGGAGCAGCTACACAGTCAGCAAGATCGGCACCACCTGTGAACCCAACTGGTGAGAGTACACTACATTTCTGCTTGCATGCTCTACCAGTGGTTCTTAACCAGGGGGGAGATCGGAAGGGGGGCGCAAAACACAGACAGGGCATCATTTGGGTACTCGGTGTATTTTATTGCTTTGCTTTGCTCTGGCTGAGAGCCGGAGATTTAACAATGTCATGGATAATGAGACGCGCCCTTCATCTCAGTTTACATCATTCGTATGCGAATGTTTTTAGAACGCAAGACGAATGGAATGCAACATGTTTTACATGTAAAATAGTACATGTTATTACAGACTAGTTCTCTTGTTCAAAGTAGTTACAGTGTTCAGAAACATTTTTGATAAAGCATGTTCCATACCTGTCTGTTATATAGTTTTATAAAAGTCATTTAAAAAATCATAAAAGTTATGAAAAGTAATTAAAAAAGTACAAAAGCAAAAAATCTATCTATCTATCTACCTATCAAAAATAGATTATAGATTAGGTATATATATATATGTGTGTGCCAGGGTGTGTCAGGGTGTGCCACATGATTGGGGAGGCTTGGGGTGGCTTTAGTTACAAAAGGTTGAAAACCTCTGCTCTACACTAATAAAGAAGCAAAGCTCAAACTGATGTTCACCAATGACTTGGCAAATTTTTGTTGATGGTGCAAATACAATGTGCTACATTACAAAATTTGTTAGAAAAGGATAATAATCATATACTCATTTATTTCTCTTAGTTTGTATTAATACACTTACTTAGTTAACTAATATGACTAAATACCTTATTATATTACATGGGCTACTACTTTTTAACCAAGTCATTTAGGTTTCTAAGCCACCAAAACATGGGCCTGGGCAGCACATTGGAGCTTTTACTTGCCAGCCTTTTCGATTTATTGGCCAGCTAATGAATTTTTTTGATTTGTCCACCTGTGAAATGCCATGCTGCAATCTATACAATGTGGCAGCAATTGACAAATGCTTGCTAGAAAACATCTAGCAATTTTTGACATCAGCTGAATCACCGTTGGCCTAGATGGCTGGGCTGTACTGAAGAAGCAATTTTATCTCGAATTATCTTGCTCTATTTCTTAGAACTGTATCCCAAAACATACTCAGTATTTCTAAGCCTTCAGTGCCTCAAAGCTATATTGGAATCCAATGCTGACATTCACATTAAGCTGTACATGAGGTACATCCCATATTTGTAAAGACCATTCTTATGTTTGGCCAAGAATGTTATTGAAATTCTACAAATGTCACATGGGGGATTGGGTAAAAATGTGCTTTTGTCATACTAGAGTTCAGCACCTGTTAACTCTTACCAGTCCACTGTACTATGCCAAAAATAAATCACTAATAACAACAATAACAACAACCTCACCTCTTCACTGCCTGTCCTTTAATTTTGTTTTGGTCTCTCAACAGGTACTCTGGTGACCCGCAGGACCATACTTTCATTATCACTTTCTTTCTCACCTGTTTCATCTTGCCTCTGGCTGTCATCATTGTGTGTTACAGTAAATTGCTGTGCAAGCTGAGAAAGGTTAGTCTGGTGCTTCTGCTGGAGAAATACGCAGTGTCAGACAGATCGTCTTGGATTAAACTGCATGCCATTACTCATCTAAAATATTTCAGTGAATTATATGCTGATTGCATATAATTCATATTTCAGTTAATTATATGCAATTATATGCAATGTAATACAGTTATTTATTATAATCACTTCTATATAGAAGTGATTTGTCACATTCATGTTAAAAATAGTTTACAAATTATAATTGCTGAGCTTGATGGTAGACTTAGAGTGTCTGGTTTACCACTAAATGATCAACATGTTTGCTTTGAATCCCACATACCAGTGTCTCTGTGCAGGTGTCCAACTCTCATGGCAGGTTGGTGAATGCCCGGAAGCCTGACCGACAGGTGTCTCGTATGGTAGTGGTGATGATTGTAGCCTTTGTGGTGGCCTGGACACCATACGCACTGTTCTCTTTCATCGTTACTGTTCACCCCACCATCTACTTAGACCCTATATTGGCTGCTGTTCCTGCTTTCTTTGCAAAAACTGCTGCTGTCTACAACCCCATCATCTACGTCTTTATGAACAAACAGGTATGGAAGAAGCTAAACATTTTCAACTTTTAGGATATGTTCAATGTTTTGTACAGAATTATCCTGAATATAGGTTTAAGGTGTAATATAAAAGCAATTATACCACAGCACTGATAAATTCTCGAATCTGACATCAGTAGTAAATATTGTGGTGTATGCGGAGTGGCTGTACCGAGTCCGGCTTCCATCAGTGTAACAGCAGGTTGGAAAATATCACAGCATGTTGGTGTATGACTGAATTCTGAAGAAAACCAAGCAGAGAGGTTATTTTTTCTTCTTTCTCCAGCCACTTTTGTTAGATGTTTGCTACTTCCTAAATAAAATATGGGTCATGAATAAAGCACAAGTGTATAAGAGAAAGGGCAAGATGAGAGAAAGTGCCAGATAACACCCATTTTCCTCTGCTGCTCTTTGAGTAGTTTTTATTTCAGAATAAACACTAACTGACATATATGTGACTTTAAGTTTTATTGCCATAATGGTGAATAAGCCTTGTGCATTTTTATTTGATATGCACACAAGATGTTAGAGGAAGCCCAGTACCCCAGCACACACTTGCAAGAGAATCAAGGAGGAAGGGATTCATTGGTTATGCTACGATTACCTTATACTAAAGTGGTACTCATTGTAATAGTTAATAAAAATCATTTTACTAAAATGCTTTAGGGAAAACCCCTTCTCATTGATGTCTTCTGAATATTCTGAAATTGTAAAAGGAAACTTAGATACCACTCTTCCTATGCCTTTTAAGAGATAACATATACTACAGCATTGTGCATGTCTTAAGTGCATGTTAAGACATTCTGCAAAGCAAAGATAGCTTAAAAAAATAATGAAACAAAATCTTTCTACATATAAGGAAGATTACAAGGAGCAGTAAACATTATCAATATTTGGTGTGACCACCTTCTGCCTTTAAACCAGTATCAGTTCTCTCAGTTTGATAGCAAAAAAACTGCTAGGTTTTCACAAGCTTTTTGGGAGCCTGCCTCAGATCTTCTGGAGACTTTGGCTGTGACACTTGCTTCTATTTCTAAAATTAGCTTTTTAGAGGAAGCTTTTTAGAGGCAGTAATGCAGGAGACATACAGTACAATCTATTACAACATACAAAATTTATATAAAAAAAATTGGTTGCCTAAGATTTTGCAAAGTACTGTTCAAATTTTATAAGGTATCTGACAAAATGATTTTAGTTGCAAGGTGGGGCCTCCATGGATCGGACTTGTTTGTCCAGCACATCCCACAGATGCTCGATTGAATTTCAACACCTTCAACACCTGTCACATCAATAGCTTGAACTCTTTTTCATGTTCCTCAAACCATTCCTGAACAATTTTTGCAGTGTGACAGGGAGTCTGCACATTATCCTACTGCAAGAGGCCACTGACATTAGGGAATACCATTGTCATGAAGGGGTGTAGTTGGTCTGCAACAATGTTTAGTTAGGTGGTATGTATCAAAGTAACATGCACAGGAAAGCCAAGACCCAATATTTATAAGCTGAAAATTGCCCAGAGCATCACTGCTTGCCTTCTTCCCATAGTGCATCCTGGTGCCATCTCTTCCATTGCTAAACAACACACATGCACCCAGCTGAAGACATGATGTAAAAGAAAATGTGATTCATCAGACCAGACCACCTTCTTTCATTGCTCCATGGTCCAGTTCTGATGCTTACATGCCCATTGTAATCACTGTTGGCATGTTGGCAATGGACGGGTCAGCATGGGCACTCAGTCTGATCTGTGGCTATGCTGCCCCATACACAGCAATCTGCGATGCACTGTGTGTTCTGACACTTTTCTATCATAGCCAGCCTTAACTTTTTCAGCAAATTGTACTACAGTAGCTTTTCTGTAGGATCGGACCAGACGGGCTAGCCTTGTTCCCCACACATATAAATAAGCTTTGGGCGCCCATGACCCTGTCGCTGGTTCACTGTTTGTCCTTGGACCACTTTTGGTAGGTATTAACCACTGCATAATGGGAACACCCCACAAGACCTGCCGTTTTAGACATGCTCTAACCCAGTCGTCTAGCCATCACAATTTGGCCCTTGTGAAAGGCGCTCAGATGCTTACACTTAACTATTTTTCCTGCTTCCAACACATCAACTTCAAGAACTGACTGTTCACTTGCTGCCTAATATATCCCAACACTTGACAGGTGCCGCTGTAACAAGATAATCAATGTCATTCATGTAACCTGTAAGTGGATTTAATGTTATGGCTGATCAGTATACAGTACCTCTGGCTTGTACCTACAACAATGAAAATAACATAATAGTCTCATTGTAGTCAATATACAAAATTATTGATGATGCTTAAGAAAGGAATGTTCAAATTAGGCATTATTGACTGATCAACCTTGTATGGAAAAAAACCCTCAACAACATGTACATTATTAGTAATTGCATACAGTAATTGCTTCCAATATATCTTAGGCTGCAGAAGAAAGGCTTCATTTGGTTATAATTGCCCCAGTTAAGGATTCCTGCTGCTAAATGGGTTAGTGTGTTTAAAAAAAAAAGTGATAAAAATAAACGTCCTCCTAAAATGCAGACATGTGTAACTAGATATAGAAGGGGGAAAAAAATCCAACCTTGATTAAAGAATAGCTTTCTTATTTTCTTAATATCTTAATATTTCTTATTGCTACTGTTCTTTTGACAGGCCAAATTCTATTATGGTCAAAAGACTATATCTATATTCTAGCCCATTGTGTGGGACCTTCAAATGTCTGAGTCCTTTTTGGCAGCATACGCTGTACTTTTAGAATTAATACATGAAGTGTAAACTACGGTATGTGTTTACTGTACATACAGTATACTGAATATACTGTATACTGATTATCTATCATGTTATTCAAAAGTTTGTAATTTTAGGAGCAATCTGCTAAATGTAAGACAAATTACAGTTCACGTTAAAACAATGATTACTATTCCTCTTTCCCCAACTTACTCCATTCCCACCGTTGTATGCATTAAAGTTGCCTTTAAACCAATGGTAGCTTGTCCATAGGGGCAGGTGGTGTAGAGCCAAACCATTTATATTAGCCGTTCAACAAATGTTAATCTTCATAAAGTCCTCATTCAACGTTCAATGTTAAACATTTGTAAAAATACTAAGTACCACTTTAAATCAATAGTGATTTTTTTAAATGTTGCTTTTTGTCAGATATGCATAAGCTGCTTCATTGATTTGTTCATCTTTCTTTGTTTCAGATTGTTTTTGAGATGTAATTGGGCTGGAATGTTTTTTTCTGAAATCACTCAACCCTTAGCCCTCTCAAAATTATATTACTGCAAACACAGTTGAATAAAGGTAGATCTAAAACAGATCAAAACGTGCTCTTAGACTGTATGCTGGATGGCTGGATGTTGTTGACTCTCAACTGCCTATTATGTGATTGCTCTAAAAATTCACCACATAGTAGCCTATGTGCCCCAACAAAATCTATGGTCACGAGTTGCTGCATCTTTAAACATAAAGTGGCTGTCATCCAGATTCAGGTGGAGACAGAAACAGGGCTAAGGCACATTGAAAAGCCTAAAAAAAAGAAGGAAACTAGACACATCCACATGGTCATATTGTGAACCAAGGTCTGCTTTTGAAATTGATTCTCTTAAGAAATCACATGGAATTGAGACTGAAGTACATGTGAGTGATGTCTTAAAAAGACATGGGAAGACTGGAACATATTGGAACGAATGATCCCCCTTTTGGCACTTAATTAAAAATGTTCAGTAATCTAAATTTCCAGCTGTTACGCCTATTATAAGTCTCGCTACTCTATCATGCCAATTAGCATGATAAACAAATTGCTCCACTCTGCTTTTGAAAAAAAACCATACATAGATTTTTTAAATATACTTTCCTGTACTCTTTTGTTTCATGTATGTGCATAATACTACAGGTACAGCTCAGAAAATTAGAATATCGTGGAAAAGTTTGTTTTTTTCTGTAATTTAATTTTTGTTTAAAAAAAGGAACTTTCATATATTCTAGATTCATTACACAAAGTGAAATATTTCAAGCCTTTTGTTTTAATCTTGATGATTACGTCTTACAGTTCATGAACATCAAAAATCTAGTATCTCAAAATATATCAGCTGTCCTAGGCATTTTACATTACAGACACTGCAGTTCAAATTTGGTATAATATTATAATTACTTTACACACACAATTTTATTAAGGTTTAATATTTTATTTTTTAGACGTTGCCATGCTAGTAACTTCGACAACTGTTAACAGAAATGCTCCTTGGTTCTGGGAAGAACATGTCTTGCTTCTTTAGTGTTAAGAACGGCATACACCAGTTTTCATGCTTGATTTGTGGAAAAGCTGGAATTTGGAAAATTGTATGTGGAAATGCTTAGATTTGAACTGCTCCAATTCCTACAAATTGATTTCTATTTCATGGGATTTTTGCACCAGTGGTACTCTTTATTTCCTTACAGAATAGTAGTTAATGATTTAGACCCTAAAGAATGTTTTCATTGATTCTGATAATACTCTTGGAAAAGCTAACTGTTGGTCAATAAGAAGTCATCAATGTTCCTATTTAGAAAACATATAAACCCTGGGCCACTGGTTAAAGAAATTTCTTGATATATACCAGGTTACTGGATTGACAAGTGATGGATAAGCTTATGAGTCAATTATGCTTCCACTACTTTGTCTACTTTTAGTAAAAGGTGTATTAATGTCCATTTTATTTCCAGGATGCACAGATACCTATCAACTTTAGCAGTTCTTGCTTCTGTTTCCTCACTGTTATATGTTCAACTGCAGAAATAAATGTGAGTTAGAGAATGATTCTACTGCCATTTAAAGAGAGCACTCCAATTCTGTTTGCTTGCCTTGGATGCTTGGTTTAAGATTAATGCTTTTAAAGAGGCTTTATCTAATATAGCATCTAAAATGAAATTAAGGTCAACATCTATTACAAGTTATGTCTGCATATGAGATTTTAACAAACAGATTATAAGAAAAGCCATTAATTCATATATTAGGACCACAGACATGACTAAATTCTGAGGAGAAAAAATCCTAAAAACTAGAGATGACTAAAAACTAGAGATGCACCAATGTATAAAAGGCTATAAAGGCTATTTTTCCTGCTATTGTCTATTGGCACATAGTTTAAAAACATCCGATGTTCAGGGCCGATTATATCCTGTCAATCAAAAGAGGGCGGGAAAACATTGATTTTGTGCTGTGTGTAAAGAAGATGTCTCTTGTGTGGAATGATGACAAAACTGCAGTTTGTAATCTCTGTAAGCTCTGCACTGCTAGAATTTACACCGGACATGAGCAGCAGTGAAGCGGGAGTTTTGCTGTCGAGTCAAAATTTTTTCCCCGCGCTACTCGTGCTGAATTAAAGTGCCAGTACACTGTTGAAAGATTTAAATGAAGATGATTGACAAAAAAGTATATATTGCACAGAAAAATATATTTGAAGAGTAGTATATTTCATATCCAGTTAATGTTAATATAAGTTAATATCATCAACAACAAAAAAAAGGTTTATATTAGGCCTATATATTACCAGTTTGATGTTCAGTGATGAAGTAGAAATGCTTGTGTTTGTGGTGAGTGAATGTGAGACTAAAAGGAGTTTTTTTTTTTATAATTCAGTCAATGTTAATATGAATTAATAATGTTCAATAAGTTAAGAAATCTTACTTTAATCTTCAG
>JANDJT010000169.1:12305124-12320930 GCA_024331685.1 Stegophilus panzeri | reverse complement strand
GCTTTTTTCTTGAAACCCTTCCAAACAACTTTTGGTGATGTAGGTGACTTCGGATTGTAGTTTTGGAGACTTTCTGATGCCAAGATGCAACTAACTACTACAATTCTCCAGCTGTGATCCTTGGAGATTTTTTGGCCATTCAAACTATCCTCTTCACAGTGCGTGTACAAAATACAGACACACACCCAATTCTAGGTTGACTCACAACATTTCCAGTTGACTGGAATGTCTTAAGTATTGCCCTGAAGGTGGAAATGGGCATTTTCAATGTTTTTGCTATTTTCTTATAGCCACTTAATTTTTTTGAAGCTCAACAACCTTTTGCTGCACATCACCGCCATATTCCTTGGTCTAACCCATTGTTATGAATGACTAAGGGAATTTGGCCTATGTGTTTCCTCATATTTATACCCCTGTGAAATAGGAAGTCATGATTGAACAATTTCCTGTTCCTAGTCACACAGGTGATAAACCTGTGTTGTGTTTGCAATTGTTTGATATCCATGAGAGCAGAGTATTTTTGTGAATTTTTTTAACAAAAGATCAAAAGGTTAAACAATAAAGACATTTTTTGTCTTTATTGACACAGTATTCTTTGCTAATATTCACCAAGGGTGCCAATGTTAGTGGAGGGTGCTGTGTATGGACAAGCAAACATTGAAACAGTGCCAATTAATAACGGTGATAAACTCTACTAAATGACACATAAAATAGACATTTTGTAGTAATTTTCACAATTTAAATGAACAAAAAAACAGATCAGACACAAGGAAAAAGTAAGTACACCCCTACATTTATCACACCTTCAAATCCATATAATTAGAATCAGGTGTGCAAGATTGAGTGCCAATGATTAGAACCTGCTTAGAGAGTGCTGGTGTTATTGAAACCTCTCACATCTAGTGTGTGGTGTTCCCTTTGTTATTGAGGTGTGTGGTGTCATCATGCCAAGTAAATACATCATTCCACTGTAAGGAAAATCATCTACAAGTGACACAGATTTGACGACTGCTAATTTGTCCATGACTGGCCGTCCCAGCAAATTCAGCCCAAAAGCAGAACATCTGATGCAAAAACAAGTCTCTGAGGACCCCAAAATTTCATCACAGGATCTGCTATTAAGTCTTGTAACTGTTGGTGTCAAAGCACATGCTTCTACAATAAGAAAGAGATTGCACAAATTTCACCTGCATGGGAGGCGTGCCAGGAAAAAGCCTTTGCTGTCTAAAAAGAATATTAAAGCAAGACTACAGTTTGCCAATGAGCATACAGGCAAAGTCCAGGCCTTTTGGTATAATGTGCTCTGGACAGACGAATCAATGATAGAGTTGTTTGGCCGCAGTAACAGTAGACATGTTTGGCACAGACCAAAGACAGCTTTTCAGGAGAAGCACCTCATACCAACTGTGAAGCATGGTGGTGGAAATGTTATGGTTTGGGGTTGCTTCGCTGCCTCAGGGACTGGACAGCTTGCATTCATTGATTCAACCATGAATTCTGCATCATATCAAAGAGTGCTTGAAGGTAATGTGAAGCCGTCTATCTGAAAGTTGAAGTTGACCTGAAAGTGAACCTTTCAACAGGATAACGATCCTAAGCACACTAGCAAATCCACCAAGGAATGGCTCAAAAAGAAGAAATTACTGTATTTGATTTTAACCCTCCCATCTAATATCATCACCAGCTGTCACTGCTCCTTTTACATTTCTGACCTCATTTAATATCTTTTTATATCTGGTGTGTGGCTTGAGTGCCTATTCTTTTGAGCGAATCTTGAAGCCCATGTACAGTTTACTCAGCTACATTATATTCGGTTTGCCAGCTGAAATTATTAAACCTTGATGCCTGATGTTGAAACTGCTCTGATATTTGCCCTCTTTGTGTTGTTCAGTTCAGGAAGTGCCTGATTCAACTGCTCAGCTGCAGTGGCAACACCACAGTAGAGGTGAACCAGTCTACTGACCGAGCAGGCATGATCGGTGAGAGCAACACAGGCGAGATGTCAGCCATAGCTGCCCGAATCCCTGCTGCTAGTACCACTTCACCACCAAAAGCTAATGAGCAGCACAGTAACTCCTGTTCCTACAGCCAGGTGCCTATCCCAGAAAACAAAGTGTGCCCTATGTAACTGAGCAAGGCATGAACTCTAATTCACACTTACATGTCAAGGTTGCTTAATGAACATCTTTTCCCACCAAAATAACAGGATTCAGAGTGTATCACCTCTAAAGCTCTAAATCCTGATGGCCCGTGAACAGCAACAGCTTTAACAATGACATTACCTTTTGAATAGTAATAGCTCAATTTTAGCAATAGGTGTTGTGGCTGTATTCTATTTATTTCAAGTGTTACCAGTAATATGAGATCATGCTTGTTTTGTTTATTTAGTTTTTTCTACATAATTTATGTCATGACATATGCAGGTTAGGGTTGGGGTTGTCAGTGGATGTTCATGGACATCCACTTCTTGTTTGGTCTGCAACACTTCCAGTCTTTTTAAATTTGTTAATAGGTTTGGGCACAGTGTCTTGTGTGATGTGCTTGCCATGTTTCCTTTTAAAGTCCATCGCAACCTTGTGGCAGCTTCTGAACCAGTCATGCTTTCAATATGTTCTTCTTTTGACAAAGGCATTCTTAAAGGCTATCTGAAAAAATATATATATATAATATAAACTAAGTATGAAAAATGTTGGAAGACATTTTGCTAAAAAGTGTTAATTTCCCCTATGTATGGAGATTTTGGGACACCCTGTATTATGACGAATGCTATAATCATGTGGTAGGTACTACTAACAAGCGAAGCTCCTTCAATCTAATATTTGACTATTGATTTTACTTGCCTATGTATCATTATAGTCTGACTAACAGGGGTTTCAGAGATGGGGTCATTGAGTGGCACAGAATTAGCCGTGGGGGCCATCAATGACTAACATTTCACCACATTAATAATATGACACGGTTTCGTTACTAACTACCGATCAAGGAATGTTGGCTCTACTTTGGACATTATACACGATTGCTTTTTGACATGATGCTCTTAAGACACAAAGACTAAGCAAGTCAGAGTGAACAAATTCCACAATTAACTAAATATATTTGTGTGTGTGTGTCTGTTTTGGTGTGTGTATGGTAATAGCAGGGCCGGACTTACCATTGGGCTTTTCTGGGCTCCAACCCATGGGCCCCACCCAGTAGGAGGCCCTGCCAGTTTACGTTTATTTGATTTGTTCAGTTATATGCTGGTCATTTTATTTTTCATTGAAAGTTTGTTGATTGGTCTAGCATGGTTGGCGAGCCCTGCCCTGTGTAAGGAAATATGGCATTTAATTAGTTAAATTATATGTTAGTCATCTTGATGTGTTTTGATTATTGGTGGTTACAACAACACGTCACTGTTGAAACCTGTCTGTATTACTTAATGTTATAATGGCGGATAAGTGGTATTGAAGTGGCGTGCTTAAAAGAAAGCTAAAAATTGAGAGACAACGCGAAAAGGAAGCAGTCAGTAAAATGAAAATGATCAGTGGATTTTTCACACCTGTGACACCACAGCCTGATGTGCAAGCAGAAAACAACCTGCCCCTTGGCTTAGCTTCAGCCTCCAATTCTAAGCTCCTTAGCAACATATCGTCAGTTTTATCATATCAGTTCAAGCCTGAGTCAGATTCAGAAAATGCGGATGCTCAAGCAGGACCAACTTTGCAAGCACAACTTGAGCAGAAGGTTTCACAGTGGTAAGTTTTTATTTTGTAACTCTCTTACCTTTCAGAGACGAAGTAGATTCCGATGCCCCTCCTCCAGGCTGTTGCATTGTTAAGTGCAAAACTATGCTATGTACACAGCTTCTTTCTGTATATAGGTACTCGTGTAATATATCTTTGGAAAGCTAAGATTCTTGTGATTCGATTGATATAAACCGTTTCAAGATACAATCACAACAGCAGCTACAATCAATGTCTCTGTCAGACCACCAAAATACAAACAAAGACTTAGAAAACTGAGGCAATTTAGCAAACTTTAGCTAGCACGTTAGCAGAGGTCTACAACTGAGCCAAGCATGCCACATGATGAGATGACAGACAGTACATACATGAAGTCAACTTGATTACCTATTTGTCTTGCATGTTGTTGTTTTAAATGACCAGCCTCTGGATCCTGTTGGATGGTGTCATGCTTGTTTAAGAAGGAGATAGTGTACTATTTTGTATTTACTATAAATTTTAATTGTATTTGTTTGATGTTCAAAAGAAAAAAAAAAACTCACCCACTTACTCACTTACATACTCAACACACTCACACACATACACACTCACTTGTACACACTCACTCACACACTCACCCAATCACTCACTCATGCTTTATCTTGCACTTTGTCTAGTGTGTTATTTTGATATCTTCTTGCAACTGAGAGCACTTCCTGTATTATATTATTGTATAATAATTGCTAATAAGCTAAATAATTTAGTATTACCCCTAAAATTTTAACTCAGATAGGGCCAAAATATGACTCCCTAAGTCTGGCCCTGGGTAATACTCATTATTAAATGAGTTCAAAACAAACAGTGTATATCATGTCTTATCATGTTTCACAGTTTTATGTCAATGATCTTAAATAACTAGGTGTATGACAATGAAAATTAGTTTAAGCAAGTTAAAACCAATTAAATTAAACATTCTCCCTCGGGGTTTTCCGGTTTTCTTCCACCTCCCACAGGTGTCCTGCGATGTACTGGCATGGTCCCACCTTGCTCCCAGGATTCCTGGGATAGGCTCCGGATCTACTTTGACCCTGCCCAGGATAAAGCGATTACTGAAGATGAATGAATGAATTATGTTTATTTAAATTTAATGTTGAATTTAGGTTTAGCAGTTATTTTAGCTCTATAACATTGACTCAATGTTATACTTTAATATATATTATGCTTAATGTATTTTCTTCAAATATAATGAAAAGCCAATCATTGGCTTACTGGGCTTTTTCACTACTTGGTCATCAGTTAGCCTTACTGATTTACACTATAGTACAGTCTTACAGATGGAGTGGATCCATACAAACTCTTATACTAAGTGGAGTAATGCTGTAAAATATATTCAAGATAATTTTACTTGCTAACATAACATTATTTGCAATTAAATATCTCAGAACAGCTCTGTTTCCTTCATTTTTATTAACAAACAGCAATTCCTGCTGTATTGTTCACTGATGACCAGAGTTGGGTGTAATGTGTTACTGTAATCTAATTCCTTTTCCTGATAACGCAGTAATGTAATACATTATATTTTATATTTATGTAATTTGATTACAGTGACTGATGTCAATAAAATTACGTTACTTACGTTACACATTTATTGTTAAGAAAACAATATTAAGTAAAATGTTAAAAAATATTAATATTAATATAATTTAAAATAATAATAATAATAATACTAAATCATGTTTTGCCCCAACGATTTTTTCTTTAGCCATGAATAATTCTCCACTTGCAGCAGTTTGTCACTATGTAACTGAACGTCTTATTGGCTGACAGTCTCTCAATTCTCACAAACGCTAGCTCACAGTCAATGTGAGGAAAAATGGATATGGATAAAAATGGATAAAATGGATAAAAATGGATAAAAAATAAAAAATAATAAAAATAAAAAATAAAAAATAAAATAAAATGGATAAAAAATATGCTGATTTTTTTTCAAAACTAGTAATGGGGTTGAAACTGAAACACTAACATCCTCTGATGCTGAGCAGGAAAACAAGGTGTGTAAATGTCTATATGAGTTCCAGATTATGTGAACATGATATGAGTAGAGCATAAGGAAAGATAATGTATTTTGCATGGCACTGTAGAAGCTAAACGCATAGCTTAGCTGTGCCTCCCCTTGGCTAGTGACACCAAACTAGCCTAGTTAGAAAGGTTTTATATTTGATCGGTCTAGTAGTCCTACAAACAGTCACAACACCCGAGGCAAGTTTTATAATTAATCCAACTTTTTCTGATCGTGTCATACATTGCGTGCTAAAAATTACTATGAGTTTCACTTTGTATTGTATTTTTGTAGGTTTGATAAGGTTTTGAAAGTAATGTGAAATTAAAGTAATTAGTAATCTGATTACTTTTTTACATGCAGTAATCAGAAATCTAATCAGATTACAATTTTAAAGTAGTAATTAGTAATCTGTTGTGGATTACTTTTTTTGAGTACCACTGCTGATGACATCGAAATATTCCACCTATGGTTGTAGAAGGATCAAGTTTTCCAAACACACAGTACAGTTCTCTTAGAACTCTCTTCCGTTTTATACAGTAGTGGAGATGTGTGTTTTTCAATACCTTCACAGTACCTCCCTCAAAGCTGCATGTTTATTCATCTACACTTGGATGGAACCTTCCTGGCTGACTCTAATTCTCTCTTAGTGGTATTCAATGAGACTGAGAGTGTGTGCACACAGGTAGAGTGAACCTTTCCTTTATGGTTTTTATGTATTATGTAATATGAATAAATATTCAGAAAACAGCACAGCTCTGACAGTAACTCTGACTAAAAATGACCTTAAAATTTTATTTAAACATTCAGTGGGGTCCAAAAGTATGAGACCCATGTTAACTGACCATGTGTTCATGGTTACACTGGAAGGTTTACTTTATTAACACATTGCATGTAGCTGGTTAATGCCTGTAATATTTAATGTTGATGACACTTTGAACCTTCTTCAGTGCTGAAAACTTTCCAATGTGCCACAGTATTTACACGTGGTAAGACCAGTGACCAACCCTGTTGTTTCTCTCTCTTCTGCTTTCCGGACTTGCATGATCCATCCTGATATCCTTTTTCTGGTTGGAGTGCTCATCACTTGGAACCCACTTGCTGCTGCTGAGGATGGCCCCATAAGGACAGCCTAAAGATACATGAGATTATTGAGGATGGTACCATTTAAAAACCATAAAGATGGCTTTTTGACCACAATTCATATGATCAGCTATGCTATGATGGCTTAGGAATACAACTGCTATGATAGCTTTAGGACTGCAATTGCCTCAAATAGTTTTGCACTCAAGTCTTCATCAGTGAACAGTTGATAACTTCAACAAAATATCTGTTGACTTCATATTAAAACTATAATTAATTTCCTCGTTACACAAATGGCACTTTTTGACCGTGTAGTACACAGTTACAGAAGGGAATTATATATAATTGTCACCCAGATGAGTATGGGTTCCCTTTTGAGTCTGGTTCCTCTCAAGATTTGTTCCTCATCTCCTCTCAGGGAGTTTTTCCTTGCCATCATTGCCACTGGCTTGCTCATTAGGGACACATTTACACATTTAAAATTTATATCCAGAATTAATATACTTCTGTAAAGCTGCTTTGTGCCAAAGTCCATTGTTAAAAGTGCTATACAAATTAAAACTGAACTAAAATTTAATTGTTTTGTACACTTACAGTCATATGCACAACATCTATAGTTAAGTTTTTTTTCCTCCTCTGCCTCAACATAAGGCTTCAGACCTGCTCTCTTCTTTCAATAGCCATGCAGAATGTGGATCTTGACTGCCAATGGTTGCCTGTGTTGTTTGTTGATGATTTTTGGAAATACACTGAAAACAAAACAAAACAAGAGAATGAAGTGTGATTAAATGATTAAATAAAACAATGTAATAAAGCATGAAATACCACTGTTTTTATTCCAGACTCTTTGTCTTGGACATTTCCTTTTTCTGATAACGTTTACATTCTAATGCTGTTCTAGTGCTGGATTACTGACTTTAAATCATTCCATTACCAGTCATTATAAAACTAGTTCCTGGTACGTATTACCAATGACTCATAGACCTGATGAAATTGTCGTCTATGGAGGAAATTATGTCACACTTCTACAATGCTATATTAATTAATTTAATCTTCTTTTTTCCCCCTGATTCAAGGAGAAAGATCATAAAGACTGAATGTCCAAAGAAATGGTGTGTACCATTGCAGAATGGAGTCAAGACTCACAAGAAAATCAACAAATCACTTTGAATTAAATCGTAGTTCACACACTTGGATGCAAAGTGTGCAATAAAGCATGCTTCCAAAGAAGATGCTCCAAATGCAGACAGTTGCATGATGTAAATCAAAGAATGCATTTCAATAATAAATTATTTTTTAAAGCACTGTTTTCTGTTGTTTACTTTCCATAGCGCATGAGCAGATTCACACAAATTCTATTACCACTTTTAATATCTAAGATTTATTTTTCTGTACTTTAGTAAGGTATGTACATCTTCAGTGTCCTCTTAAAGCTCTCGTTCCTCTTAATGTGTGGCTTTAGCAGAACCAGAGCTGAATTACCTGCAGTATATGAAGGACAATGGGACATTAGTTAAGTTAAGGTTAAGTAATAATATACAACTCCTATTATACTGGTCCCTGTGTTCATTATGATGTTATTACAACACCAGTTCCTCCTGCCATGTCCCATTTACATCTAGCCAGGGCTCGTTCACACAAATAATGTGCGGCATCAGGGTTGAACTGAATGATAATGAATTACATTGGTTTAATTGACCTTCCTACTATCTGCCGTTGCTACACAACACAATGTTACCCAGATTCATCCTCTTTGCAATGTTGTGCTCACGATTCTAATAAATAAAACTCACCAGAGGCTACACGAAAGGGGTTGCCAATTGAAAAAGATGAATGACTATAGACTGAGCAGAGATTAAACTAATATGCCTTGATATAGAAAAAAAAAGTGAAAAAAGATATGTCAACTACCAAATGCCATGTGTTGCTCAAGGGTTGAACTTTAAATGAGCAATGCTTAATGAAACAATGTGACCTTGTCAGGAAAATTAAGTCATTACCATCAGTGAGAAAATGTGATTTTTATTCCATTTTTCCTAGCATAAAATTAAAGCCTGGCTTCAATGAAATGCTGATTGCATTTAAATGGGTAATTTCTCCAATCGGCATTACTCTATCATAGCTGAGAGAAACTCGAGGAATGAGATAATGAGATAGACAGACAGCTAATCCGGCAGACAGACTGGTATATAGAAGGTGTTTGGACATTACAGGAAGTTGTCAATATAAGTGTGCATCATTGTAGAGACTGCTCTGTAAACATCACTGTTAAAAACACATGCATTTTTTTCATGCTTTATCATTTTCATTATATTTTTAATGATTCTAGGCAGGACGGTGAACTGACTAGATCCTGTGGAAAGATATAGTGGCATTTAGACCCAATCCTGATAACCGCAGTTCATTAGTGAACTCTTCTTTACTTTGACATGAAGTGTCAGAAGAGTAAGGGGGGCTAATCAGTATCAGCAGTTACTGAATAGCAAGTACCAAGAAGTAGTGCTTGTTGAACTGCTAACATGGCACGTTCATGTACATAAAAATACATACATACAACAGCATTAACCAGCTACAGAATTTGGTTGCAGTCAGGAATTTGATAATAGTTGACAGTTGTGTTTGCGCAGAAGTGAGAGCATAACACTCTCTCGGCAGTGTGACACGTACCGTCCATGTACGAGTCAAAGAGGAGCTGTGGGTTAAGGGCTGCCAGGGGCTGCTGGGATTTCTGCACCAGCTCTCTTAGTCTCTCCTGTTTATCAGCTCTGAGGCCCTGCAGTAGTGTGAAGCATCTCCTGTGCTCTCTGAACCTCCTGTCTGTACTGGACCCCTCCAGATCCCCCAAAATCCCAGCTGCTGCATCGCAGAACATCACACAACCTAATGTGCAGCACCTCCTTTTGGCTAAAAGGCAAGGAATAATGTAATGCTAAAAAAGGTCACTGAGAAAAAGATGGAAAATGGATTTAACAGCACAAACGCTGGGCAAGAAATTCTGAGACATTAGGTTCATTCTTGATGCTTATAAATTTCTTAAGGGTGTTGTAATGTGATTATACAATTTAATAACATCCATCCATTTTCTTTACCATGTATCCTACACAGGGTTGCGGGAAGGGGACTGGGGCACAACATTGGACGGGGTGCCAACCTATCGCAGGACACAATCGCACGCTCACACATTCACACACTACAGACTATTTAGAGATACCAATCAGCCTACAGCACATGTCTTTGGACTGGGGGAGGAAACGGCAAAACCCGGAGGAAACTCTCAATGCATGGGGAGATCATGCAAACACACACAGGGCACCATGAGGTGCGAGGCAAACTTCCTAAGCCACTAAGCCACTGTGTCCCCAGTTAAATAACATACATAACATAGTCATATTTATAAAAATGCAATGACATTGTGGTGTGATGCCAGTACCACCCCAAGGCTGTTTTCAGTAACAGCACATAAAGTGTTTTATTCCCCTTATACAGCTATTTGTTATAATACTGGAAACTGCTTCCAAAAATTAAATAAAAATCTCCTCAAAGAAAACTTCATCACATTAAACTTTTAAACAAAAATCCATTCATGGGGAGCATCTGCAACACAAGTCCATGTTGTTACCATAGAAACAATGAATACAACAAAACAATAAAAACCATGTTTTAGAACAAGGACATTTTTATATTTTGTCTCCACCTTCGAGCTGACAATCTTGACAACCATTAAGAGAGCCGGCCAGGAAGTAATCTGTTGCATAACACTACTTAAAGCAAGCAAATGGCAGATGTAACTCAGATAGTGATGAAAGGAATGAAGAGATAAGACAGATGTATTCTAGCTCATCATCTAATTATCAAGCCTTTCATAAACTGGACAAAAATGTGTAGGCAGAAAAGATTAAACTGTGCAGGACAATCTGTATTACAGCCTTAAATGAGCTGAAACTTTAACACACTCTATGCATTTTTAACCTTCATGTCCTGTTAGCTAAGTAGCAACTAATCTCATTCAATCCAGGCTGTCTCTCTTGATTTTATAAGAACATGACTGTAAAATTTTGAAACACTGAATGCATCCTTTCTTCATATACAGTCATGAGTGGGAAAAAAGTACAACCTCCTTCAATTTTATGCCTTTATTTATCAGGGCCTAAACAGCAACTGTGTGGTCCTCACCAAGTTCTATAAGCAAACAAATAACCTCAGGTGAAAAAAAAACACAAAAAAGATTTCAACATTTTCCCAAAAAGTAAACCAACATTCAGAAACCAAGTGGGAAAAAATAAGTACATCCCATAATTCAGTAACAGGCAGAAACATCTTTAGTAACAATAACTTGTAGTAAACATGTTCAGTAGGAGTTTATGAGTCTCTCACATCATTTGAAGTGTTCTTTGCAACACTGCTTCAATTCATTGATGTTAATACATAAAACAATAACAAACTTCAGCGTAGTAACAATAACTCTCTTTGCATTGTTGTTATTTTCCTATAAAAACATGACCCGTGTTTTATTCCCTGTTAGACTGTGTAATGTTTAATATAATGAGCAGATGCATAGTGAAGTATTGCGGTATAGCTCTGACATGCAATATAGATAGAAAACTTATTTTCACTAGGCTTTTTGGAGTTTGTTTTCCTTTCCTGCTGATGCCTGGTATAAAGTCATTTAATAAATATTCATAAAGCCTTTACATGTATTTATTTATTTAGATGAATATTTAATTTATAAACCTTAAGGTTAGACAATTATGGATAAATCTACAACCATATCTGGATTTCTGCAAAAGCTGCTTTGTGACAATGTCCATTGTTAAAACCACTACATAAATAAAATTAAACTGAATTGAAACTTTTTTTTAATGGATTGCAACAAAAATATCGTACGGTGTTTTGAGGCATAGTGGGAGAGTGGCCAGAAGAAAGCCACTTCTGAGAAAGGCCATGTTAAAAAATATGAGAGCTTATGGAAACAAATTCTTTGGTCTGATGAGGCTAAAGTTGAGCAATTTTGTCTAAATCAATAGCATAATGTTTGGCACAAAGCAAATAGAGCCCAACATCCAAGTAACACCATAACTGCAATCAAACAAGTTGGAGGTAGCATCATGCTCTAGGGATGCTTTTCAGCAGAAGGAATTAGAAATCTTATTGCCATCACAGGCAAAATGGATGGAGCCAAATATAAGCAAACTACAGAGGAGAACCTATTCTAGTCAGCCAGATATCTGCATTTAGGGTGAAAATATACAATGATCAGCCATAGCATTAAAACCACCTGCCTAATATTGTGCAGGTCCCCCTTGTGCCGCCAAAACAACTTGTTGAGGCATGGACTCCACAAGACCTCTGAAGGTGTGCTGTGGTATCTGGCACTAAGACGTTAGCAGCAGATCCTTCAAGTCCTGTAAGGAATGTTTAAAAACGCCACAGTTTTTGTATGTTACACCATCTCAGTATGTCAACATTATACTGAAGTGATTCCTAGCCATTTTACCGTGAATGGATGATCATGAGAGAACACGTGCCCACATAGCTTACTGTTACTATAGTAAAGGATGTAACCTCCATGTGCGAGCATAAACCTACATGCTGTGAGTAAAGTATATGGTCTAATTTACATTTTTGTGGCTGTAAATTATTTGTTATATGAGTTATATGATATTTTAATTAATAGTATTTTGTCAGCTTGCTTCATTCACACTCAAGCTTTTCCAAGAAAAAGTGTCTTTCAAACATCTATGGTATCTCCCGCGCTATCTCCATTGCATTCTGTCGATTGAGTGCACGATTGCATGGTATTTCCAGCATTTAGCCTACTGCACATGTTCATGTAATGAGGCGGTCAAATGTGTATTGACATTTTCTTTACAGATAGACTAAACAATGCAAACTATTTTTCCCAATTGAAACTTAGTAGTATATGAAAATTTCAAGACCCCCATACATCTTGTTTTAGGGGAATCAAGAATTATTTAGGGGGGTCAGAGCATCTATTTGTCAATAGATGCTTTTTTGAGAGAAAAATAGTCGCTAAAGGGGTCTGAAAAGTAGACTGAAGTGGTGTCTGTCAAAATGAGTGAGTGAATAGTGGGATGAGAGGGAAGGGCTACAGCAGGAGTCATATTTTGAATGCATTGTATTTGTGCTCTTTCGCTATTTGTGCTCAATCTAAGTTATTTAGTGATTTATTTTTGTAATTCAAGCATTTTTTAAGCATCACTAGATAAAAAATGACTATTTTCAAGGTCTTCCAGTACTTATCCCTTTCATACATGAATTATGAAATCCTGATCAAGGAGTTTTTTTTTTTCCTCTGTGTGTTTTTACTCTATTTTTATGCATAAAAAAACTATTTTACGTTCATTTTACTTTTATAAACATTTTTCAAAAATGTATTGAAGTGTCCACTCCAGTGGACTACATGCGTTCAAATGAAGAATTAGTGTCCACTCTAGTGGCTGTTATGCAGTAATTCTATTGAAATGCTTGCAACAGCCAGAAAATGGCTTTTGAATAGTTGTCCACTGTAGTGACCACTATGCACGAAAGGGTTAAATTTCAAAAAGCCAAAATCAAGCACTTCAATCACATTGTATGAACAGACATTTATTTAAAATGTTCTATTTTGTTCAATTCTGTTTGTGTTCTTGTGAAGGAGTTGTGCACCAAGCAAGTGGATCTACTTCTTGGCACATGGAAGGAAGACAAAAAAGTCATGAAAGTGTATGAGAGAGTGTGTGTTTCATAGGACTCACTTCTAGTACTATTCCCTACCTCCTAAGCTGCTGTGCGTCCTAAATACGTCAGAAATTATCTGTCACCACCACTGTCCACTTAAATCACCTCAACTGACACCTTCTAGACTGGCTTATTAGGGCTTCTTGAGCCCTCTTCTCCTGCTCAGCCTCCTTATTTTTCCTCTGACTTTACATCTGAGCTAAATGGTTCTAAATGGTTTAATCGTCACGCTCAAAGCTCCAGCCACATGACAGTGCTTGTAGCTTTCTTCTCTCGTGCACTAAAGAATGGAAAATACTGTGTCTCCACACATGAAGTTTGTGGATTAATTTGGAAATATTACCATTGTAAAATGTAACCTCTATTCATTTAACAGGCCTGATAATGCTTGTCCAAGTGTTACATTTACACAACAGAATTAAGCCTGATTATTGTGCCAGACAGAATTCCCCACATGGTTTAACTGAGTCTCTAGGAAGATGGTGGCAATTCATAAAATATTAATACATATACTGAGCTCTCCGCCCCCTGCTCTCCTCCACCTCTCCCCAAATTCAGTTCAGGTGCGAAGTTTTGACAGTAAGAGGACATGACAGAGTGCTGCTGCACAGTTCTGCTTAGAAATTCTGTGTACTAAACTCCAGTGTGGTGTGAAGAACTAAACTTATTGCAGCTTCAGCAGTGTATTTTTTGTAAGCCTCATATTTCACAGGCATTATCAGGCATGTCAAATACGGAAGACATCTTTTGTTTGTTAGTACTGTATGAGTAATGTGCAGTGTGCTTCATCTACTAATGTATTCACAGGACAAAAAAAGATACAGTGTAATTAATTTTTTTCCTTTGCCCTCAAGCACATATATGTAACATAGGCATGTTGGATTATATAAAGAATATAGCGTGTCTATCATTGTTAAGTATGCACCTCACAGTAAATTTGTGTATTAACTGGAGCAACTGTAAGTGCGTAGAAGAGTGCATGCAAGAAAACACTATAATTTAGCAATTCAAATGCAATTTTATGTGTCACAAAGATAGATAGAAAACACGTCCCTAAAAGGGTTGCATTTGCCCTAAAAAAAAGACAAAAAGCGCTTATTTGAGCTGTGATTATGTTAAAACCTATTCATTTGGGTTAGAATATTTTTGGGAGATTGCAATTCATGTCCAATGTGCCATTGTCTCCTAACACAGCTAAAAGCTGAAATTATCAGAACTGATGTATGGGGAGAATTAGAACTGAGTCAGATAGTCAGACAAACTTGAAGTGGAATGATGTTACAGACTACATTAAGTTTTAGTTTGATGTAATACACGCTTGAGAGACAGTTGAGAGACAGAAAAAAGAAAAACTTCTTTTTTCATCTGCATGATGAAAAAGTGGGTTGTCTGTAACAAATGCACACATATTTATACAGTATCTGTGTGTGTGTCACATACAGGACTGTGAAAACATATTTGCCCCCATACTGATTTCTTCTGTTTTTGTGTACATCTCATACTAAATAGTTTTAGATCGTCAAATGAAATACAACATAAAACAAAGGCAACATGAGTAAACACACAATACAGTTTTTATTGATTTTTTTTTTTTTTTTTTTTTTTTTTGAAGCAAAAGAAGTTATCAAACACCAAAAGTTAACAAAACTAATTGCCTCCTTAAACTTAAAATCTGGTTGTGCTAACTTTAGCAGCAATAACTGCAACCAACTGCTTCTGATAACTGGAGATCAGTCTTTCACTTACTTCTAGGACTAGGATTTACTCCTATGCTTTGGATCATTGTCTTGCTGCATAATCCAGTTACCCTTAAGTTTCAACTTAGGGACTGAAGACCGGACATTCTCCTTTAGGATTTTCTGTTAGAGAGCAGAATTCATGTTTCCCTCAATTACTGCAAGTTGCCCAGGCTCTAAAGCATCCCCACACCATCACACTGCCACCACCATGCTTGACCATAGCTATGATGATCTTTTCATGGAATTCTGTGTTTGGTTTACACCAGATGTAACGGGACCCCTGTCTTCCAAACAGTTCCACTTTTAACTCCTCAATCCACAGAACATTCTCCCAAAAGGTTTGAGGATCATCAAGGTGTTTTTTGGGGGGGGCAAAATTCAGACAAGCCTTAATGTTCTTCTGGGTTAGCAGTGGTTTTCACCTCGCCACTCTTCCATGGATGGCATTTTTGCCCAGTGTCTTTCTGATAGTGGAGTCATGAACAG
>JANDJT010000169.1:12281424-12292441 GCA_024331685.1 Stegophilus panzeri | reverse complement strand
AGATTTCAAACAAACTTCTTTCACGTTGTCATTATGGGGTATTATTTGTAGAATTTTGAGGAAAATAATGAATTTAAGCCATTTTGGAATAAGGCTGTAACATAACAAAATGTGGAACAAGTGAAGCGCTGTGAATACTTTCTGGATGCACTGTACGTTTCCTGAATTGAGACTGTCCCATGTGCTCAGGTAACAATTAAATTAGGTAATCCATAGATGATGACGTTGAAAGCAGAGGGCGAATTCCAGCCTGGTACATCATTCTCATCCAGAGCATATCCAGGCTCTAAGGAAGACGGTGATAACAGACATGAATGAAAGGATTTATAGCAATAATTTAACAAACATCAGCTAATAAAATACATGAGCTACACATGCAACACATCTAAAACTCAACACAACCATCTACTCCCAAACACTCACGTTCTCCTTACCTCTCTGAGACAAAGATGCTCTCATACGCAAAGTATGGACAGCCTGACCAGATGTCAGTCCTGTTTTCAGGAGGTCTACACCACAGCAAAAGATACACATTTGTTGATACACAATACACATTTAGAGCTGTGTGTGTGTGTGTGTGTGTGTGTGTGTGTGTGTGTGTGTGTGTGTGTTGGGGTGTCTTTCATTGGTAAATGTGTGCTGGTGACCTACTTTCCATGATAGCTTCCAAGTTGTGTGCATTAGTCCTGGTGCTGCTGGACCACTGGTTGAGCATTACGGAGTGAACTCCACTGAGGGTGAGCAGATAAACACACTCTAAAGGAGTCTCCAGAGCACGGTGGGCCTTACTACAGTACACAAAAAAAGACAGCCAAGGGAGATCAGATTTTGTGTTGTGTGCTTCTTCACATGTGAGGTGGTGTAGGAAAACTTGGATGTTACTATGGCTGAATTCTGGCAAACAGCCAAAAATGATTAAAAAATCAGGTTTTCAACAACATTTTTCTGCATATAACAGGCCATATGTAGAGAGCTCTACTTTAAGTAAAAATAAAATCTATTTCCCCAAAATGAGTAACTATTGGAAATATTTTTATTTACTATATAATCTTGTTTAGGCTTTTTAAAAAGATTATGCTGGGTAAGGAGCCAATTTAACAAGCGCTGTGGCAAACATGGTCATAGGCTCTATCTATCATAGTTCTCTATCTTATTTATTTAAATATTTATTTATTACATGTTAAATAGATATATAGCAGTTGCTTTCAGGCAATGTGGTAAGTGTGTAACAGTGCCACTATCTGTATCTGTAGTGCTCCAAACATTCATATTAGTATTCAGATTTAAACCTGAAGTGGGCATGGCCTAAACTGGAAGCATTTAGTTAATTACTTACGTGTTTGTCTGTTTGTTTATTTATTAATTAATTAAAAACTTTACCCTTACCATTCTTTACGGGAAAGAAACCCAGAGGTTGAAATGACAGCACCATCAGTACGGTCTGTGAATTGTCTCTGATAGTTCCTAGACCTCAACTACATCACTGTAGATTTGCATGGAATGAGTTTCTTAGTCCTGCTCATGTAGTTATTAGTTTTGTTTGTACATTCCTGCATTATTTTCTAACAAATGTATTTGGTTCTAATTCCCAAAATAAAAACAAACTAGTAGCTCAATTTAAACCACTGTGACACTGACCAGGAATTTACTAAGGATGAAGGTAACCAGATTATAAAATGCTACAACTTGATTTGAAAAAAAAGTAGCCAGATATATTTTAAACATTACACCCAACTTAAAAGTGAAGGCATCCATCTGTTTTATAAGCCACCATGAGTCAACCAGGTCACTGCTCCTACAACAACGATGTCCTAAAATATTAACCAGATGGCAATCATGTGTGTCTTCTCACCTTTTCTGAATATCCCGTTGAGACTGATGCCACATACTAGGGCTGTTATGAACCAGGCCAAGGATGACAGCCAACTGGCATCCTGAAAATGGAAATATAAATTGATCAGCAAAAAACGAAGACTATAATCTAGGTATAGGTGACAAATTCTTTTCATCGCTGGACAAATATAAAGTATAGAATTAAATTCTCATGTTTTATTCCACAGCGTGGTTGAATTCTTGAATCTGATGGGTCGGAGGTGTGCAATATTTTTGTATAAATGCACGGCTCAAACAGAACTTGTCTCTTGGATGTTCCACAACATTAAATCTTAACTATAAACCATTAAAATGCAAGATGTGTCATTCATTAATGAATTAAACATTGTATACGAGGAATAACACATTCCAGACTGAGCGCTTATATGAAAATAATTCACTTCATGTGGTAACAGCATGACACCCTCCCAGCAAGGATTATTTTTGTATAACCGCACAGTCTGTCATGTGTTATTCTTTACATAAGGAACATAATGATGCCATTATCTCCATCAAAAATTACAATGACATTCTGGTATATTATTCTCAAAAAGTAACACCAATGCCATATCTTGTACCTAGTTTTTGATCCTTGCCTACTCAGTTATGAGAATATTATTGTTGTTACATAATACTGTTGTCCCTGGCTGTCACCCATGTTCATAAAATTTAAATTGGAAACAAGCTCTGACTTGTATTTTTAGAAAGTGTTTTTATTATTAATTATGATTTTATGCAAGTTTACTGAAAATCAATTGACATTAAAAGAGAGAATTAGACACTGAAAGCCGGCTGTGGCTCAGGTGGTAGAGCAGGTTGCCCACTAATTGCAGGGTTGGTCGGTTTGATTCACAGCCCACATGCCGAAGTGATACTGAACCCCAAGTTGCTCCTGATGGCAGGCTAGCGCCTTGCATGGCAGCTCTTCTGCCATCGGTGAGTGTGTGTGAATGAGTGAATGAGAGACAGTGTAAAGTGCTCTGTAGAACCGCTAAGGTTAAAAGGCACTATGTAAGTGCATACCATTTACAATAAGCAACTGACCTCTGTTATATTCATGTTACCAATGAATAAAAGCTTGAAAAAAATAATAATAATAAGTATGAATCCTAAATGGACCCTGACTGGACATATAGGGCACAGTCTAGGGTGCACTTTTACAGGGAGAAGGAAATATATTTCCTGACTTATAAAATCAAGAGTGCAAAATAACTGCAAATTGCATTCAATGGGTTGTGGATGTCTCTCTTTTGAATTTTTTTTTCTCCTGTGTCACAGCTCTGGGGTCAGTGGTTCAATACTGAGCTGGAGTGCTTAAATATGCATGGCTTTCCTCTGGATGGTGGCATATAAAATATTGCTTCACATCATTCCTATTATGTATTTTGTATGTGTGAGTACACTGAGTACAAACAAGATTAAGTGATATCAAAATAACACTATGATATAATAATATTTGCAAATTATTTTCCTTTTTTATTTTCCTGTTTTGCTACAGTCTTCTGTCTTTCCTGTAGAAAACTGTCCTTTTCAGTGCTCTCACTACTCTGCCAACACATTCAAAAATAATAATGGTATCACAGAGAGACAGATAAATATAAGCATGGGCCAGCTCTAATTTACACTTAGCCTGCTTAACACTAATGCACTTTGATAGTTATGTTGAAAATAAATGAATAGAAAATAGGTGCTGACAAAACACCTGCTTGCCATTTAACATTTGACACCAGATAAAGAGCTAGCTTGATCTTTGTGTTCAAGGAGAAACAGAGATGGGGATGTATTCGGGGGGGCATACCGCTCAGATTGAGATTGGCCAGTCTGTCAGGAGAAATGCAGGTGAAAAAGTCTTCTCCACCATAGAAGATAAAAGAACTGCAGTTGGTCAGCAGATGCTCCAAATCTTGAGGACTGAGAGATTTGTGTTAGTTATAAACACACAGGCTGTTTCAGAAGGATATGTTGAGTTATGCTAAAGGAATAATACATGCACATGGGTCATAGGTCAGCTCTTACCTGCAGGGCTGCTCACTTCCTATGACTCCTTCCCAGTGAGCTGTGAAATGTTGTGAGTACATGTCTAGAATCTTTCTCATTGTCTCTGCTGGACTGCTCCCTTATAGTATAGTAGAAGACAATATTTGACATCAGTGCAACACAGACTACTCCATACTGTATATATTCAAACTGACATTGTTGTTAAACTGATTTATCTTTCCCTAATTACTCACATTCAATTTTAACATTTTGTGATTTTGAGAGGAGCAAACAAATACATAAAAGCAAAAACAGTGTGAAAATAAGAGTTAAAAAAAAAGTACCTATCTAATGATGCAGAAAAAACAAGATATTATAGTCCAGACCTCTGAAACAGTGGTTTTCACAGTGGGGAACTGAATGGATTTAATAAACCTTAGTAAGTAAAAAATAAGTAGGCCTACAAATAATATCAAAATGGACCTAATGTTTTATTGATGGAAAAATTAGGGATAAAAGGCTCCAAGATATAGACAAAATATTACTACACATATTGACATACTGTGATTAATATTTGAATAATTATGTAGAGAGGGTTTGAGAAATTTATTTTACAGTTCAATAGCAAAATGTGTGAGAATCCCTGCTCTAAAACATTAATAACTGAGTGTGTATTGTTTCTACACTAATATTTTAATTTAAAGAGACAAACATTGTAAACAAACAATTAACAGTATATAAATGGTATATAAAAATGGTTCAATAAAAAAAATTCTTAAATTGTTTTTATAACTGCCAGAATTAGCCAGTGGAAAATATAGCCCAAGAGTTTGGTGCAAGCTGAAGCTAGGGAGGGTAATGGGTAATTGACAGGCTCCACTCAGCTGGCTTTAACATAAATAATTAATCATAGTGAGAGTTCAGCCAGCTTTCTGCAGTAAAACAACTGCAGCACTGCAGGCATCCACATAAAAGCATTGCAGGCATGCCCATAAATCCAGCTATGTGCAGTGCAAAAGTAGTGTATGATATTTTCAATCAAGGGCAAGAAGAGGTCATAAAACTCAAACAGGAGTCAGGCTACATCCACACAAGGCTAAAATATAGCCTAGCCAAGGTCGGGGAAGTGCTAGAGAGATTCAATGTCAAAGCAAAACTACTATATATTATACTGCAGAGACGCACTCAATTCCACTCTGAGTGCTGTGTTCCAGCAAGGACTAAAAGAATAAAGAGTCCCTTAAGGCTTGGATAAACTGTCCAGGTAGTGGGCTGTGATGTGTGGTTTGACAGGAGCATCACATGATAGAAATGCACTGCAGTTCCCCAGTGCCTATTAGGACTGACCATCAGGATTGAGGTAGGATGTGTTTAGAGATTATGGATTGGGGAAAAGGATTCTTGAAAGATAGTATAAATGCAATTGTGTGGGATTTACAAGAGCTTTGTGGCAGTTTGTCTGACAAACATTTGGTGTGAGAGGAGGATTGTGGATTGTTTTTGTTGTTGAACTTAAGTACCAAAAAAAAAAAAAAATCCCAAACCAATAGACAATTTCTGAGATGGTCAAATGCAGTGAAGCTATCCGAAGCAGGACCAGGACCCATAATCATGCAGGCACAAATAAATCTCAGGAAGAGAAGATTAATTCCCTGTCAGTAGGTGCTCAGAGCAACTCTCAGGTCATTGCTGTGTCAAGTAATATTTATACACAGTTCATTATTCAAATAAAGCACTAGAATCCATCCATCCATCCAACTTCTATACCGCTTATCGGTATAGAAGGGCAGGGTACACCCTGGACAGGGTGCCAATCTATCGCAGGGCACAATCACATACACATTCACACACCAATTCATACACTATGGACACTTTGAACATTCCTGTCAGCCTATCATGAATGTCTTTGGACTGGGGGAGGAAACTGGAGTACCCGGAGGAAACCCCCGCAGCACGGGGAGAACATGCAAACTCCGAACACACGGGAATCCAACCCCCCAACCCTTGAGGTGTGACGCAAATGTGCTAAGCACTAGAATATCAATGTGATATTGTGAAAGTTCCAAACACATTAAAAACTGATTAGTTACATCTGTTGTCACTTATGTTGAATTGTCATAGACCAGGTCAGTGAAAATTATTTGAATAGTTAGATTATGTTCAGAGGGTCCATAAAATTAATTTTACAATTTAATGGCTGCAAAATGTTTTAGAATTCCTGCTCTAAAGCAAACAAACAAACAAACAAACAAACAAATAAATCATTCAAGTTTAAGAATGAAGTGTCTGTGTTGTGTTACACCATTTACATAACTTGAAAGCTTTAGAACAATTAGACAAGAAATTCAGACCACTGATGGATTATGGTGATTCATCTGATCAAGTCACAGGCTTTTGTATAATTTATTGTAACTCTTCAACTACTGACATTTGATTCCTATTTTCTTAAGCATGGATGCAGGATTAATTTTTCTAATTTACTAATACATAACCTTCATGATGGTTATATTTCATGTAAGTTCCCCCTAATGGTTAGAAAACCTGCCCTGAGAGACAAGCGGAGCAGACCTTGGATAAATGATAGAAATAATAGCATATTGTACCACAGCACTGCTTAATTCTTGAATCTGATTGGTCAGAGGTGGATTATTTTCTATTACAACACAGCTCTTACAGGTTGTCTGACTGCAAGGCAAATCACACATTTATATTAATGCAATAGTTTGAATATCATGTTGTTCCTATGGAAAAATGCATTTAAGATTTATGGAAGGAGTCTCTGGTATCAGTAAAGTCACAGGGAGGTCTTTAGGACAGAGGACTTCACGCTTTTTGGTTTCTCTGTAATGTGGCAAGCTACTATTTTGTCCTATTAACTTCAAGAGAAAGAAAAAATGGGGTTCCACAATTTAGAAAAACATGAAACATTAGAATTCACTTACTGTCATCTCCTCCATCATTGTGTGGACCAACAAGATCTGTGGACAAGTGTTAAAGAAATGCAGGAACAGAAAAAAAACCCTGATCTTTATGGTCACAAAATAAAGACCTTGGCTGTGCATTTTACAAATATCAATATTTTCACTGTAAAATGTAGAAATTATAGGCTGTGCAATGGGAGAGGGGAGAAGGGTGTTAGCTGTTGTACCTAACAAATATGACAACAAAGAGATTTTTCTCTCCTGACTTATACAATTACAAAACGAGGATACATTTGAACTTGTTTGAATCCACTGAAAGAGTGTGCTCAGGTAAGACCCTGCTCACTGGTGCCTACAGGGAAAAAAAGAAGACATTAAACACAATTTGAGCATTTATTAGTGACATCATTTTTAATAAGAATTCAAAAACTGTAGTAAATTCAAAGGATTGGTTACAGAATAACCTACATTAGGTGGAAAGTCTAGAGTTAAACAAAAAGGTGAGAGCGGGAAAGAAAGTGTAAAATATGAAAAGGGCATCTGAAAGGAAGCTGAGCCGATCAAAGAAAGAGAAAGGCAAAAAATGAGCCATCGGCCCATGCTGACAGGAGAGAAAAATGGCTGGGCACCCAACCACATAGCATCATTAGGCAACTGATTGAGAGAAACTGAGTTAAAAGCAAAGGAAGGGTCAGTTAAATATCTGACGGCTGTGAGGATACATAAAAGTAATATTCCATTAATTTAGCTGACTCACCACTTTGATGGCTTTGCTTTGATCTCCTTTTCCTTTAGCTGCCTTGGCACTTTTTCTCTCCTTTTTGTTGTCACTTTCAACTGTAATCAACAGGACGCAGTCTTAGAACAGGATATGGCCATCTGACTGTGAACTTTAAATGACAGCGCTAACTTTGTCTAAAACCAATAACAATAATAAACTATCACTATTTCTCACACACCAAATGACCTTCAGCATCAGTGACTGGGTAAAGGTTTGCTGAAATGTTCTGTAAGTCTAATGCCAACATAATTTAAAAAGTAAACCACTGAATAAAAAATATACAGACATCAAAAATTTTAACGCAATGGGTTGAGGAAAAGAGGGAAAGGGAAGAGGAAAAAAAGAATACATTATCAACACAATGCGTTTCAATACACACTGTAATTAATCCTTTTTATGCAAAACGTTTCAAATGTCAAATAGTTTTTCCAGGCCATATCTCTTCCTGACATAATGATAAATTATTGGTAAAAAAAAAAAAAAAGAAAAGAAAAAAAGTCCAAAGTAAACAAGTTTTAAATTTATTCTTCTACTTATACTCTTCTTAGAGCTGTTGTGCTGGGGACAAAAACATTAAGAAGCATGAGTATGAGTACACACACACACCATCATCATCATCATCATCATCATCAATATCAGTGACTGGTTACAAAAGAGAGATTTTATTCTATGCACATTTCAACTGACACTATTGGATCCTTGAACAAGACCCTTAACCCTAATTTGTGTCCTATCCCCAAGGCGCTTTAAATAAAAGCATCTGCCAAATAAATAAATAAATGTAAATGCAGTATCAGCCTTTTTGTTGTAGGATGAAAGGCTTTGATGTGTTGTGCAAAATAATGTTCCCACTCTGCTAACCTAAAACCAATGGTAATAGGTTACATAGATTAAAAATTTGTTCATTTCTTTAAGCAAATATATACCTCTAATTTATACTTTCAATGTAACTGAACTACCTGAGTTGTACCTATGTTTATGCAGCTTAACTTAATGTAAGGCATACTCCCCCTCTATGTGTTCAGTTACAAATTCCTACACAGCAGTTCGTTTTAAAAATAGCATTAACTGTTAGGATATACTCAGTTATGTCTTGTTCAATTACATTACATTTCATTTACGGCATTTGGCAGACACCCTTATCCTGAAAGATCTACATTTATCTTATTTTATACAAATGAGTAGATGAGGGTTAAGGGCCTCGCTCAAGGGCCCAGCAGTGGCAGCCTGGTGCTGCTGGAATTTGAACTCATGACCTACCAAGCAGAAGTCAGAGGCTTTTAAGCATGTACCGATACAGTATAACCAGTTTTAGAGGCTTTTTTAAAAAAAAAAAAAACATGTCTCACACAACTGTGATGGACTGGTATCCCATCAAAGGTACATTCCTACCTCACAATTACTTAAGAGGAATGAATGAATTAATGCATCTGAAAATGTCATTATTTTTTCAAATATGTATCATATGAAGTTAATGAAGTTAACCAATATGATTCCTGTTACTATTGAAATCACACAAGTTCAAAGTAAAATATGGTTGAGAATGACATAAAAATGATTAAACATAAATAAATACAAATGTTCACATTTAATAATGTGGGCACTTCATGCTCTCTGACCAACATTACTCTCTCTAGTCTAGCACAGAATTTCTGTCATGCTCTAAATAACCACTACAGATAAATGCCTTATGAGTGTATCCATTTAATTATACTATACTATATTATACTATACTATAATGAGCAGGCTTGGTGTAGAGCTGCTCCTCTGAATTGAGGGGAACCAGCTGATGTGGCTGATGCTGCAGGTCAACTCATGGCAGACCCACAACCTGCTGGAGAGATTTATGTCACAGTTGGACTGGGAATGTCTAGGACTCCAGCAGGAGGAGGGTCAGAGAAAACTTGGTTCACGTTCTTGGTTCACGTCCTCATCACATGCAGCCCTTACATTATTTGTTCCGAATTCTGAATTTCACACACTGATCTACATTTACAGTGTCCGAATCCATGTACTAGGAAACCCAATGACCTAAGTGTCATGATGAAAGCAAAAGAGAGTCTCGTTTTGACCTGAATATTACACACAATGACCACTTTATTAGAAACACCTAATAGTTGTTGGTGCCAGATCTTCAGCTGTCCAGTTTCGGTGAACATGTCAATTGCAGATTCCTGTTCTTGAATGACAGAAGTGGGACATGATATGGTCTTCTACTGCTGTAGCTCATGGTTTTGATGGCATATGGTTTTCTGCTCACCACTGCTTTAAAGAGTGGTTATTTGAGTTACTGTAGCCCTGGTAATTCTCCTCGGACCTCTCTCATAAACAAGGGGCTTCTACCTGCAGAACTCCTGCTCACTGGAAGCTTTTTCCCCTCAGCATTTTGTGTAAAATCTAAAGACTGTTTTCTTTGAAAATCCCAGAAGATCAGCAGTTTCTGAAATACTCAAACCAGCCGTTCTGGCACCAACAACCATGCCATGGTCACGATCAAATTTTCCCCCATTCTGTCTGATGTGAACATTAACTGAACTCTTGACCTGTATGTGCATGGTTTTATGCATTGTGCTGCTGCCACATGATTAGCTAATTAGATAATTGCATGAGCTGGAAACAGATATGTGTTCCCTGAGCTTCCTCAGCCTTCAGCCTACAAATCACACCATGCTCACAGACAGCCTGGAGCTCTGTAGTAGTTATTTTATTTAGTTATGCAGTAGATTGTCAGATAGACAGTGGGCCAATGTACCAAATTGGTTCCACTAATCATGTAGTACTTGTGTCTTCATAACAAATAATTTCCATTCCTATTTGAAATCTCTTCACTCCCATTTTCAGACTTCACTCCCATTTATAGAAATACATATAAATGTACTTAAAATTTGAACAAAGGTTGTGCATTAGCAATTAAAAGGGTAAAATAAAAGGGGAACATTGTGTTGCTTGTTTTTTCCAATGCAAAATGTTTTCATTGTGCTGCTTCTTTTTTATGTTTTCAGAAATTCTCAGCCGTGTACATCTCAGAGTGTACATGCAAGTCTTTCTTTGCTAATGCTAGTAGCTTTGAATTTGTCAATTTACATGCAAAAGATGCACATGCATTAGAAAATAATAAATTAGTTGCATAACATTTATAACATCCCCCTCATCCTACATGAACAGAAGGAAATTTTATGAATTTTAAAAAAGATTATGATGATAGAAATCCTGAGTCGTTTCTATTAGAGGATTCCTATTAGCAAATAATTTGTATTAAGGGCTTTTTGAATGAGGTTCAGAAGTACAAAGAGATTAACCAGCTTCAGACAGAAATACCTCAGATTGCATTTAGACTTTCCTATAATATTTTTTTTTTTTTTTTGCTACCAACAGCCATGACATTTAATGCGTTACAGTAATCCAGCCGAGTGACAACAAATGAGTTAATCAGCTTTTCAGCCACAGAGAAGTTTAGCATTGGGCG
>JANDJT010000169.1:12254235-12271673 GCA_024331685.1 Stegophilus panzeri | reverse complement strand
ATATGGGGGTGGGTGGGTGGGGGGGGGATTGGGGACGTGCCACATGATAGGGGAGGCTTGGGGGGGCTTTAGTTACAAAAGGTTGAGAACCTCTGTGTTAAAGCATCAGAATTAGTAAAGCATAATGGATTCTGCTATATAACTTTGTATGCACATCTACATTTATGAAGGTGTAGTCTGTTCTGTAGGATCGCTGGCTGTCAACAACCTTCATAATCTCAGCATTACTAACAGCACCCTCTAGCAGTGAAGCCCTGAAACTGCAGGAAATGTGCTGCACATAGACTGAAACAGCAAACCAGGCATCTCTTTCATCACAGCATGCATAGAACAAGTTATAATTCTGTGCACAAGGATTGCCTGTGTCCATATTGGCATTTATCACGTGTGTATGCACAGCCATGCATGTTCACTCAGATTTACATAAAGAAATGCCACCAAATTGCCATATATGGTAAACAACTTCCATTTAAAAGAATGATTTTATGTGCACAATGTGGACATTTGAAAAAGCTGTGATGGTATACAAATCCCTCATTATTGTTGTATTTAGAAATAAAGTGTATTGCAGCATGAGCAATATGAGTGGATGTATGTCTGTTTCCAGTTTCTTGGTGAAATGTGCCCACTGCTAAAAACCAAAATAAAAAGGACTGAGTGTGGACAGTGATGCTATGATGCATTTTTAAGGCCTCTCCAAAACCGCAATGGCAACGATCAACTAAATATATATGATTTTATTTTTCACCAGTCCGGACCTTGTTGTGAAAATTACAGTCAGCGATTAATGTCAATTATGTCAAGTGAAGCGCCTGATAATCAAGTTACTTGCAATTACACTTTTCCACCACTAGGGGTTTTTGCTGCATATGCATGGTCAGAAGTGATTCTAACTACACCTGTATCCTCATGCACAAGAATATTTAGATATAGCAAATTCTGTAAATGAAAATGTTTGTATGCATGGTCGACGCACAAAACTATGGCTCCGTCCAAATCGCGTACTACCCTACTACACAGTAGGCGAAAGGCAGTACGCCTTAACAGTAGTATGTCCGAGTTCTCAGTAGGTGAGAAACAGTAGGTGAGAAATACCCGGATGGCGTACTGCTTCCAGCGAGATTTTGCAGTATGCAACCGATGGACACTACACGAGTCAAACAATCCCATAATGCAAAGGGACTGGTGCGGAGGAGCTCAGGAAAAAAATTGCGGAAGACAGCGTATCGGCTCTTTTTAAGTATTAAACCTCAGTTAAACAGGACTTGTTTAACAATACCAGAATAAATTGTTAACTTGTTGGAGATTCAACAAGAAAACAGGTGTCACAGCGTTTGAAACATTTTATGTGATCTCCATCATGCCTTAGCCGGCCAAGCTAATGGCAACGAATTTACCTCAGCCTGTTAACACTAACCGCATTAAATTACTAATTCAGATAACTTTCCTGATGTGCATTTTGCAATTAGTGCAGTTGCTTTAATCTAGTGGTCCCTTTTAAGATTTTTTTTTTTAATGATGACATTGAAGGTCACATGACAATGCCAACATGGCGGATGTAGTATGCCCGGGATTGTATTCATAATACACACACATACTGATTAGTACGTACTGTTTCAACGGCCGTGCAGTAGGTACTGCATCGAATTCAGTATGTACTGTCACAGTACTCAATTTCGGACGCAGCCCATGTGTCTGCACGATTAAAATATAAGACCCCTGGTCTGGAAAATATAAACCATCCGCTCAAGTAGGCCTACTAAATTTACCAAACAACTTCTTCTCTGCCTGTTAGTATAGCAGACTACTATGTTTACTGATAACACACAGTTTGATCTTACCTATCTTTAGTATGCTGCAACAGCAGGATTTTGAGATTGGGTGGCAGTTCTCCCAGGAAGCTCAAGTGGTTAGGGTTTACAATCAGGTGCTGGTAGGCCTAAGATGGTTAAAACGTAGAAACAGTGTAAGCAGCTCTAATGAGATGAAAGGGATTGTGAAAAAACTCTTTTGTGCCTGGTGCCATTTGCACTGGCCAAATTGTAAATCAGTGTGTACTACCCCGGCTTCAACTGCACAGACGTGTAAGAATACAGAATGATTTTTTTTTTAGTCTGAGGATTAAGAAGAGCAGCACCTTGGACAGTGTGTGGAGTGAGTCGTCAATGGCTGAAAGCAGGCTGCTGTGGCTGGCTTGAGAGAACTTCAGGCTTTTCTGTAGACCCAGAAGAGCAGCTACCTGAGACTGACTGCTGTCCCAACAGGCAGCACTGAACACTCTGGACATCTCAGTACAGCACACGCAGCTCTGAACTCAGTGGAGAGGCAGGACAGTCATCAACAAGTAAAATGAAAAAGTTCATTTATTTTAACATTAACATGCATACAGTGTAACCCTTCCCTTATACCCAAAACAACATATGTATAATGAAAAATGAGCCCAGAAATATAAAGGACTAAAAATATATGCACACTGTGAAATGAAATGGTTCTCTGGCAAAACCATGATTAACTAAATAATTTAATCTCTTTGCACTGGGTGATGTGTGTGGCTCCTTTTATTCAACAGTAGAACACTCTTACCTGTAACAGGGCGAGGTACTGGCCTAAGGCAGCTGGGTCATTCTGGCTGTGAGACTCCAGCAGCTCCTCGCAGACATCTGAGAGCAGCTCAGGCAGATTTTGCTGCAGCCCAAGACTCAAAGCCTCAGTTAAAGTTTCATTGGCCTGCGCAAGCATCTGCTGCATTGCCTTCATTTTGTTCTGTAAATCAACACAACTCATGAGACTGCTCATTCTGAATAGAGGGTGTATGTGTGTGTGTGTGTGTGTGTGTGTGTGTGTGTGTTTATATTCTTACAATGACACCAGCTACTAAAAAGTGTCAGAGACATCTAGTCACAACTAGATAGGGATTATGTACATAAAAATAAAGGTGTACATTGTAAATGCATGCAAGACACATTTAAACCAGATTTAAATCTGCTCACCAGCAGCTAAACACAGAGTCATGATACTCTACACACAGAAACCTAACACAGTCCTGACTAATCATATAACATACTTGTAGCGATAAATAAATTTGTTTGTTTATACTGATTGAAAATGTTTGATAAGTTGAATGCCAGTGTACTGCGAGGAAGGGTTAAATAAACAGTAGATTTAGACTTGTTAAATCAGGTGGAATGCTAAAAACTGCAGTGAAATAGCCCTACAAAACTGGAGTCTGAAACCCTGCCTCATATCCTCTGGTATATATTGTAGTTCCCATTTGGAGGGTATACCTTGATTGGTTTGTTCCGCATAGAGGTGGGGTAGAGTGGATCTCTTTGCAGTGATAACAGCCTCAAGCACTTTCCCAGCATGCCAAGCGTCTGCATTCTGGTTTCAACACAGTCCTTCATGAGAGACTGGACCACAGTCAGCTGGGTAAAGGTCAGCTGACCCACAGACTGACCCATGGTTAACCATTCCTGCAGAAGGAACAGAAATTAATCAATAAATCCCAGATCTGAGGCACTGCATACTGAATCTTCTGCTGTACTGTCTTCTGCTTATTTCTGAACACCTGAATAGTTTATTATAGAATGAGAAGACAATTTTATTCAAACTTATGTGAAGGATGTGAAAAACTTGAAAAAGAACAGTTTTTGTTTGGCATATACAACCATTATTTAATTAAGTGAAAACAGTCAAACATTTTACTGTGATGTTTAGGGACAATATACAGTCATGGGAAAAAGAAAGTACACTCTCCTTCAGTTCTATGTTTTTATTTATCCGGGCCTAAATAAAAATTGTGTGGTCCTCACCAACTTCTATAAACAAAAAATAACCTCAGGTTAAAACATAACAGATTTCAATATGAAAAAAAAAAAAATAATAATAAACCAACATTCAGAAACTTTTGATCATTGTCCTGCTGCATGACCACATTTCGGCCTAGCTTCAGCTCCTGGACAGACGGCCTCACATTTTTCTCAAGAATATTCTGGTATAAAGTGGAGTTCATCATTGTCTCAATGACTGCAAGTTTGCCAGGTCCTATGGCTGCAAAACAAGTCTGAATCATCACCCCTGCACCAGCATGCTTACAAGCTAGTATGAGGTCTTTGTGATGACGTGGCTGTGTTTGGTTTTCACCAAACATGGCGCTGTACATGATCACCAAACATTACCTTGGTGTCATGCATAGTTAGGCTCATATACACTCACTGAACACTTTATTAGGAACACCTGTATACCTACACATTAATGCAATTATTTTAGTCAGCCAATCGTGTGGCAGCAGTGCAATGCACAAAATCATGTAGATTCAGGCCAGCAGCTTCAGGTTATGTCCACATCAACCATAAGGATGGAGAAAAAAATTTAATCTCTGTGATTTTGATGGTGGCATAATTGTTGGTGCCAGATGGGCTGGTTTAAATATTTCTAAAACTGCTGATCTCCCGGGATTTTCAGACTGGTTAAAGCTGACAGAAAAGCTACAGTACCTCAGATAACCACTGTGATGTGATTGTGGATTCTGGTGAGGAGAAAGGTATCTCAGAATGCACAACACAGCAGAAGACCATGGCAGGTTCCACTTTTGTCAGCCAAGAAAAGAGAGCTGAGGCTGCAGTATGCACAAGCTCACCGAAACATTTAACATTTATGGAAGAGGTCTCTAGTGTCAGCACTTTATAACAGTCAGTGATAAAGCTGTTCCTTTTTGTTTCCTGCCACAGGAAAGTATAAGGAAAGTTTTTGCATGTTGCAGGTTCTCAATAAGTCTTTTTCTGTTATTTACTTCGAGAGAAAGTAAGGGAACATTTGTTCATAGCTGTGATAAAATATGTTATATAACATGAAATATTATATATGTTTTTAATAACACTGAACTATAAATGCCCTATCATGTTTTATTCCTTGCTTGTTAAATATTAATGTAATTATTGATTAAAATTCTTGGATTTCTACTCTAACTATGTAGGAGTAATGTGGTGGTGCTTTGAGTCTGAGATGTGTTCTCTCACCCTCTGTAGAGCATTAAGGTCTGAGCTGCTCCTCATATAGTCATCCACAGCTCGCTCAGTGGAACTCATTCTGCTCCGGATTGTTGCTTGGACCTTCTCCTCCTCACACTCCAGCTCCAGCATCAACAAACCAAGGTCAGCCAGAGCTAACCTAAAACGCACAGACACACGCATGGCAGGCAGCCTACACCACCCACCCTGGACACACAAACACACACACACACACACACTATGTAAATAACATACTTACTATATGCCATCCTTTAAAATAAAAATAAAAATAAATACAGAAGGTCAAGAAGGATGTGTCCTTCCTCTATCTAAGAGACGGATAAATATGATGAAATCCCTGAAGGACCTGGGGGCTACAGCAATACTGGAAGTAATAAATGATTCAACAGACTGAGAAGATGAGAGAAAATGGGTCAGTGAAAAAATTAATGTAATCGTTTGAGAATCTAAAATTTAGTATCAAAGGAAAATCGGAGAACAGCCTCTCTCTCTGTGGTCCACTGCAAATTGTTTAATAGTCATTCCCTCACCATTCATTCTACACAATGCTCAGAAGCAGAATGCAAACACAGTGACCCAAGGCATATTTTGATCAGTGATACAGTAAAGGTCATGTGTGGAGCTCTCTGACATCTTAGCAATATTAGTGATATTTAACTCATCTAACAGTGTCAGGAAATATTTCAACGGGACCATGCATGCTGTGTTTGCTGGGGAACCAGCACCATCTGCTGCAAGGGAGTTATGTTATTGATACTTTAACTTCACTTTCAACACTGTCAGATATGTAGTGCATGACCAAAGTGAAACTCCTGTATTTTCTGATCCTTCCAATAACTCATCACTACCTATTTTGTCTCCTGAATAGCACCAATTTCTACAGTGCTTAGAGTTATAATGCAGATCCCCTACCTGTCTGATCGCTACCAATTTGTTTATTTAAATGATGAACTTTTTAACATAACGGAATTAAAGTATGGTGTGCCGCAATGATCGGTGTTAGGCCCCTTGCTGTTTTCTTTATACATGCTGTCCCTTGGAAATATTATTAGAAAACACGGGATTTATTAATGCTGATGATACTCAGTTATATATTTCTACCAAACCAGATGAAATTTCCAAATTTTCCACGTTAACAGAATGTGTTAAAGACATTACAGACTGGATGACCGGTAATTTTCTTTTACTAAATTCTGATAAAACAGAGATATTGCTAACTGGACCAAAAATCTGTACACAAAAACTCTTAGAATACACAATCTGCATTTAGAAGGATGTACGGTTACTTCACCCACTACAGTTAATGACCTGGGTGTTATATTCAACAGCAACCTGTCATTTGAAAATCATATTTCCCAGGTAACAAAAACAGCCTTCTTCCATCTTAGAAATACTGCCAAGCTAAGTAACATCTTATCTGTTTCTGATGCAGAAAAACTAGTTCATGCGTCCATGCACTCAACATTAGATTATTGTAATGCACTGCTAGGTGATAGTCCTGCATCCTCAGTAAATAAGCTACAGTTAGTCCAAAATGCAGCTGCTAGAGCTCTTACCAGATACCAGAAGTATGAACACATTACCACGATTTTATCATCTCTACACTGGTTACCTGTTAAGTTCCGTATCTATTACAAAATACTGCTACTCGTCTATAAAGCCATAAACGGCAAAGCTCCTTTATATTTAACCAATCTTCTATTGTGTTACAATCCTTCACGCTCTTTAAGGTTGCAAAACTCTGCACTTTTGATAATACTGAGGATATCAAAGTCTACCAAAGGAGGTAAAGTTTTTTCACATTTAGCTCCTAAACTCTGGAATAGCCTTCCTGATAATGTTCATGGTTCAGACACACTCTCTCAGTTTAAATCTAGATTAAAAATACATTTCTTTAACCTAGCATTCATATAACGCATCTCATAATGTTGTACTCCAGTAATCTCTGATAAAACGATAACAACTGCACATGGTTATTCTCTGCCTGAAATTCAATGAACAGCAGACATCCTAATCCTTCTCAATTTGTTTCCTGTTCTTAGGGCATTCCAAGGTAATCTGCGAAGACTTTGGACGATACTACATGTGTTGCTCTTGGGATAGCAGTGGGCCTGAACCGTTCTGCTCTCTGGGCCGGACTGGATGGTCCTGGTGCCCTGCTTCTGGAGTTCACGTCGCTTGGAGGCCAGTTACTGTTGCTGAAGATGGCCCCATATGGACAGCCTAGGGATACTTGGAAGCCATGGAGATGGCATTGGACTGCAACTGAGGGTGGCAGTCTTTTTGCGCCCGGGTCTCCATCAGTGGGCAGTGCATGAGTTCAGCAGAATAGACTTCATGTTGAGACTGTGGTGAATCTCCTGATTACACAGCTGCACTTTTGTTTTATCATGTAGCACACAGTTATAGAAGGAATTTATTTATAATTACACTATCCACTGTTACCCAGATGAGGATGGGTTCCCTTTTGAGTCTGGTTCCTCTCAAGGTTTCTTCCTCATATTATCTCAGGGAGTTTTTCCTTGCCACCGTCACCTCTGGCTTGCTCATTAGGGACAAATTTATCAATTTAAAATTTAGATTAGAAACATATATTTCTGTAAAGCTGCTTTGAGATGGATTTGTCTTTTCCAAATGAAATGAAATAATATGAACAGCCAAGGAATCTAATTGCTTTAGCTGTCTTGATTTCCCAAGACAATTTGAGTGGGTTTTTTTTCTTTTCGATTTAGCATGAGCACAGACTGTAGAGGACTGCAAAATCATCTGGTTGGAATAATGAAACCAAAAGAATTATAGGATTGTTTACTTGAGGTTAGGGGTTGGCTCACGCTAAGCCACATAAACACAGCTCATAAACTCTCATCACACAGACTCTCAGGACATGATAATTATTCCTGCAACAACAGAAACCTGCTGGTCAGGAGTTTTAGAGTCTGTTTAAAATAATAATTAGGGCCAAAGTGATAAGCAGGAATGGTTATTATTTGGAGAGTCTCTACAGTGTAGAGTCAGTCTCTACACTGACTGTCACAACCTCCTGCTTTTACTGACCCATGCTGCGATCATGCGTTTGTTATTAAATACCTCCATTTATTTATGAAAGAAATATCTCAATCAAATGGCAATGTAAGCAAGGCCCTGCAGTGGATGGGTGTCCCATTTATGTACACACACACACACCCCGTGCGGATAAGCGGTACGGAAAATGGATGGATGGATGGTTGGATATCCATGCTACACCGTATTTAAATGAAAGTATAGTTTATCTATAAAATGCGATTTGCTTAATCAGTTCATATTGCTGGAAATCGATATGTTGTGCTGGTCAGCTGGTAAACTATTACATAGTGTCCCCTTCTGTATGCATAAACTATAAAATGGGTACCTCTTGAGTTGGGAGAAGCCTGAGACAATTGGAAAGTACTTCCTCCTGAAGGGATACAGCCTGCTGTGTAAGTGAGAGGGCATCAAGCAAGTACTGCTGTTTCTCTTCTTTTATGGAAGTGAGCATGGCTAGCATTCTTCATGAAATTGAAAAAAAGAGAAAGCCATTTAGTCAAGCCATATCATGTTTTCTGAATTATTTATAAAGTACATCTGCGGAAAAAATGAAGCAATTCAGATTCTACATCATTTTAATGTAATAAGTAAAATGTTTTTCAGGATGGGTTAAGGCCAGAAAAAACCCCACCCCGTTTGATGATCCCTGATCTAGAGCATATAGTCCTTCATTCGAAAATTTATATGACCAGTGAATGGATCAAACCTCAGAGTGTTTGCCTGCTCTAGGGTTGTCTCTGCAGCATGGGTCTTGTAGCCATGCTGGCACAATGCTGCAGCACTGTCTTTCAGAGTGTCACAAACTGCATTCAGCTTCTTCACTGTCTCAGCACTAACACTGTGACCAGGACAAGTGACTCTCAGAGACCGGCGACACAGAACTGCACCTCTGTGAGAAAACATGCTCAGTATAATGCGAGTTTTGCAGTTGCACAAAAATACATGACACTTTAAGTAATAAAAGCTGAAATTTAAAAACAAAACAAAACAAAGCAAAAAATGACACATACAAACAGATAAAAAGACACATATTTGAACCCTTACGTGGCCTGCAATGACGCGATATAGAAGTGGAGGACTGGGGCTCGATTCGGTCTTTTCTCCAGAGCAGACTTAAAGAGTCCGATAGCTGTGTCTGTGATCTGACAGACCTGTAGAGCAGAAACAGAGCAAAAAGTACTTACAAAATATGAATGTGATGTGGTAAACAACCATGAGATTTCAAAGCAACAACTGTGATTTTGCCCTTTTCACCATGCCCCCATACACCGGTAAAGATTCATCAAATGTAAATTGGACAAAATTTTCAACTACTCCGCAGTAGTGGGACACTTCAATCCACTTGGAAACAAGGATCTGGCCAGGAAATGATTTACATGGACCTTGGACAGTATATTAAGAAATTCAGCCAGTTTGTACTGCTGCTGGAGTGGTGTGTGGGAAAGCACTATCACACTAGGATAAATCTAAATCTATATCTGTATCTGGATATCTGTAAACCTGCCTTGTAACAGTGTTCATTGTTAAAATAAAAATTAATTTAATTAAACTTGTTTACGTTGAGCAATTCTTCTCTGGTTTATTGTTCCAGTTTACATAACTGTTCGATTTAAAAGGTCAATATATTATGTGTGTTAACAATGCATTTTTTTTCGATATACATTTAAGTCAAAAGAATGATCACTCCTAACTAGTGATTAAATTACAAGTGTACATCCACAGATTAAGTGGTCTGATTTTTTCACCCAGCAGAGGGTGCTCCAGGTTTACCTGGATTTTTTTTATAAACTAAAGATGGGACAGGAAGCCAAATACAGACCAGTAAATAAGTAAAAACATCCATCCATTTTCTATACTGCTTATCCTTCAGGGTCACAGGGGAACCTGGAGCCTATACCAGGAGGCATGGGGAACAAGGCGGGGTACACCCTAGACAGGGTGCAATCACATACACATTCACAAACTACGAACACTTTGGACATGGTAGGCCAATAAGCCTACCATGCATGTCTTTGGACTGGGGGAGGAAAACGGAGTACCCGGAGAAAACCCCCGCAGCACGGGGAGAATGTGCAAACTCCTGTTTGCCCTGCAAACAGAGGGCAGCAGCGAACCCCCAACCCTGGCGGTGAGGCGAACATGCTAACCACTCAGCCACCGTGTGCCCAAGTAAAAACTTACTTAATATTTACATAGTACTAAATATCACCTATTTTCTGGACGAGCAAAAATGCTGGCCAGGTTTAAAACTAAAGCAGGATGTGTAATTTGTTCATTTAGGATGACCTATCATCATAGCACTGTTATATATGCAGAAATGAAAGAAGTAAACCTGTGTGTAAATGTTGTCTCCATCAAGCTGTGCTGTGGTGTTCAAGAGGCTCTGAATGAGGTTGTACCAGAAGTCCTCATCCCCACCAATTTCCTGAGCCTGCTCCAATAAAGCAAGAGCTTGGCCATGTTGCTGCTCCTGACTGGCCAAAACAGCCAACAGGTAAAAACTGTTAGCCAGTGTGGTTTGGTCTCCAAGTTCCTGGGATACACAGGGAACGTCATGCATTATAATTTATTAATATAGAGAAAACGTGCAACCAGTTGGCTGCTGCTTAACTTGAACTATTGGCGTAATTGTAACTCGTGACACCTATGAATGTCCTCTCTCACCTTGGCCACCAGGTGAGCCTCAGCTAAAAGAATTCTAGCAGGCTGAGTCAGGCCCATACTGATGCACACAGCAGCCTTGTCCAACCACAGCTCCTGTACAGGGCATCCACTCAGCCTCTTCCTGCACACATTGCCTTCAGCTACACCCCACACACTGCGAGGAGGCGTTGACTAAGGGGTCAAGACATGCTAATTATTAGCTTCCATATAAATATCACAGAAAGAAGGCGACAACAAAGGAAGCGGTTTGTTATTTTTAAGCTCTAATGCCCTTAACAAACTAACCTCCTGTGTCTTGTTGACTTGAGCCTCTGTATGATGTCCTGCTCTTTCCCTTTCAAGAGCAACTGTCTTTCGACATCTTAAAAGGCATAAAATATGGACAGTTAATATACAGGAAAATTATGACATATTACCCAAGGCTATCCACACAATCATTAAATAAATTAAGTACGGGATAATTCTCAACATACAGCCTTGATATTAGAAAATAAAGTCCCAAAGCAGAATGGTGTTTCTTTCACCAAGTGGCCAACAAATATTCAAATTAAGAAGAATAGTGAAAGAAAGCACAGAAAGAAAGAAAGAAAGAAAGAAAGAAAGCACTGTGAAATTCTTTTCTTCACATATCCCAGCTTGTTATGAAGTTGAGGTGAGAGCATAGAGTCTGACCCCAAATTGTGTTATGGCTGCATCTCGAAAAGCATTACATCACTTTGTTCTTGTCACTTTTTGTTTTTCAAGTTTTCCCACAGTGTAAGCTGTGATTAATTCATTTCTGCATACATTTGCCAATCATTTTTACTTTCCTTTAACAGCATGCTAATGAAGACAATACCTAAAAGTAAATATAGGACTAGCTTGAACCACTAATTATGCTCGTGGATTATGATCGATGATTACATAGGATCTGGAGCACTGATTTAGAGCTGTGATTACAATTACAATAAGAGAAAATAAAACCTGTCTTTTCTTCAAAAGCCATTTTAACATGGCCAGAGTGTGTTTAAAAATTTTCACACTATCATGCTGAGCCATGCTGCATGGCTTACACGTTTCTGGAGTTCAGCTCATGATCCAACCAATGACATTGTTGAAAGAACAGGACTCTCTAACTGTACACCTACGTAGTGTACCAAACATATAGTTAGGTGGATTAAGACTAGCCAGTAAGTACTCATTAACACTCACTAACTACAAACACTACTGTATTACTGTCAGTTCTGAGAATTGCACACCACCCATATATTATCTGGTCTCATATGCTGGTCCTGTTTCACTGGGCAGGTTAGAAAGGAGGCTGGCAAATTGTGTATATCTACAGATATGACAGTTGAGATCATCAAATGGTGGCCTGTCTTTCTTTGGCCCAAATTCATTCACCAACATGTTTCCAGTTACATTAAAGTTAGGTATAATCTGTAAATATAAAGGGTGACATTGAATACTATCCCCATGAAGACCTATTGAAATTTATAACTATATACACTACCGCTCAAAAGTTTAGACACACTCATTCTTTATTTTTCTTTTTTCCCCACATTTTATAATAATTATAAAGTCATCAAAACTCTGGAGTAACACAAATGGAACTATGGGAATTATATTGTGATAAGTAATAAATCCAAAATAAATCAAAATAATTTAGAATTTTAGCATCTTCAAAGTAGACCCCCTTTTTGCCTAGAATTTCCAGAAATGTATTCTTGGCATTTTCTCAACTGCTTTCTTGAGGAATCCCCCTGAGATGCTTTCTAAACAGTATTAAAGGAGTTCCCATCTACGCTGGACACTTATTGGCTGCTTTTCGGAATATTTCATATTTATATATATATATTTTATATATATATTTTTTGTAAATAAAATGTTTTCTAATGAAAGAAATTAATATGTTGGCACAACATATATTTATATAATATATATATAGACATATATTTTTATCTACAACACCGATTTCAAACATTTAATCATACACCAGTATTATTTATGTGATATCTGGTGGCTCAAATAGTGTTTGTTCTGTGAAGATTTGGCCCTAAAACAACTCTATTTGATGACACTGTTGCCTACATGCTATAATTATATAGCTACAATTTGGACTTATAAGATACCCAGTAAACTGCCAACTCAGTGTACATGTACTCTTACAACATCTGCTCATCCTCAGGAATATGAGCAAAGCTCAGTAGTGCTTCTTTGTAGGGTGATGAAGAGTCAAGCCCCAGTTCACAACAGGTCTTCACTATCCTGAAAACAAAAAGAGAAAAGTCTGTCCAATAGTTACACAGTGATAATACAGCAGAGAAACGCATAAAAGCAGCGAGACATAGAGGAGTGCAGAGTGAAGTGTAAGCAGGATGTTCAGCCCTGCAGAGCTGTCAGTGCACCAGTGCTGCATACCTAAGGCGGTAAAGGTCAGAATGGCTCTTGCTAAACAAAACATCATGGGCAATGACCTCAGCCAGGTGCAAAGGAGGTAGGGTCAACAGTGTCAGAGAGATGGATTCCAGCTCTTTCACCAGAATATCTAGATAGAAGAGAGTCTGCCTCTAAAAGCACATAAACACACACTCAGAGAATAAAACATAATTCATCCTTAAGAGGTATAATAAATAAAGAGAACAATGTAATAAAGCTATATATTTCTGGGCAAAGCTATGTACACTGCTTATTAACACTGTTAAAAAAAAACTGCAGCATCCCAATTTGTTTAAAAGCTTGTGTAACCTTAGACATATTTTAATTGTTACTGTATAATATATAATTCATATTGGAAACTACACTGAAGTCTTTGGAAACAATACGTTGGCTTCCCTGCTACTCCCCAGTATTCACCAGGAAGAAACTGAGAACACGCAGACATAAACCTGAGTGCACAAAAGCAATCCATGTTCTGTTCATTTTAAATTTACACATTGTTTTATAACACTTCAAATTCAATGCTGGTTCACACACTTGAACAGAAATGCCTTTTTCCTGTGAATAATTGAACTTCATTAAATTCATTTCAGCAGATTGATGGCCTGGCTTCTTGTCTTTAAATCTAAGTTGAGTAAAACAGCTTTCAATTTCACAGTCAGTGGGCATAAAGGTCGATATTACTGCTTCATCCACAAACGAGCTAACTGAAACTCACAGCAGGAGATCAATAAAAGACTTTTCTACTGCTAGGTCTCAAGGTGAAAGACTGGTCTCAAAAATAAAAGACTGGGACTGTCCAATGATTGAAATGGTGCAGAGTGTGAGTGATCCCTCATGGAGAGTCACTGACCTGCACGCGGATACTGTGGCTGTTGATGGAGCAAGGGCTGCGGTCTTGTTGGAAGGCCTGCCGAAACGCTTCAGGGCATTCAAACTGAGCCCATTTCTCTGGGCTTAAGTGAAAAGAAGTGTCCAAACCTGGGATCTTAGGCTTCTTCTGAACAGTTGAGGGCTACACAGTAAAGGGAAGGGTTAGGGGTTTTCCAATATTATTTTAATTAATGGAAATGTGATATATAAACTATTAAAGTCTACAAATGTTTGTCATTTTGTATGCAGTTTGGCATGTTTAAAACAGGTCAAGTATAGATTCTAGAGGTACACTATAGTACACTAAAGTTTGTGGAAATCTGACCATCACACCCATATGTGCTTTTTGAACATCCAGTTCCAGATTTAGTCCTCCCTTTGCTGTTATAATAGCCTCCACTATTCTGGGAAGGCTTTCCAGTAGATCTTGGAATGTGCTACAAGCGCAGCTACAAAAGCTTTAGTGAGTTGGTGTGATGGTCAGGTGTCCACATACTTTTGGACCTACAGGGTGCATGCCAAACCTCTTTAGACTTTAAGCTTTTCTCTTTTTCTTTCTCCTTCTCTTTGTCTTTTTTGGGGCTGTCTGCTAGCACAGGCTGAGACAGAACATCAGAAGTCTTTAACACATCTTTGATGACTTCCTGAGCCGTTTTCATGGACACCTGCGTTAGAGAAATAGCTTGAAATGTTAACTTCATCCAAATAGGGAATATATACACTTCACTACAATATAGTGGTAACATCTTCAAATATGTAATGAAGTGTGCAAGTAACTAAAAAGTGATTTCATTAGTCTGGATCCAAATTTTTCCATGTTTGGAAGGAATACTAACTTTAAAAAAAAAAGTAGTTAAGATTTAAAATAAGATAGTTATCCTTAATTGCTTCCATATTTTTGTCCTGAAGGTACAAGCTGGATCACAAACCTGCCAGATCTTCACAACATACTGATAAGCTTGAAACAGGTACTGCTGGTGCTTGGTAGATACTCTGGACTCCATGAGAGCCATTAGTGTATGTGCTTGCACCAGGATATCTAGAGTGCGCACATCATTCGGCTCGGTTTGAGTCGGCGCAGATATCGGAGCCGTTACACTCCGCTGAGACGGAGTGCGGACTGGCACAACTGCATCTACCTGACCAGGGGTCTCTAACAGAAACAAAGCCGCAGTGTAGATACAAACACAAAAAATGATTATCAGCAAAATATGCTCTGTAATGAGGATTAGACACACATGCCAAATATGTAGACTTTGAACCTGTTTCGGTAAGCTACATTAATTTTGTGATGAAAACATCAAACACAAACAAAAGTACATTCACAATATGTATACTGTCTGCATGTGTTATTAGTTGGATTACCCCGGTTGCTGTCACTCTGACTGGTGTCCAAACCAGAGGAGAGCAGAATGTCTATGACTGACTGGGTTTGCAGCTGTGCATCGGTCAAACGGAAATTATTACAGTACAGCCACTCTGCACATTCCAGTAGTAAATCCACCTTATGCCACTTACTATCAGCACTCTGAAGATGGACAGCACAACACAAATTAGTATCGATAACAAATAGGGATGTCACGAAAACCGATACTTCGGTACCAAGTCGGTACCAACATTCTTAAAACGTGACAGTACTTGTTTTTCTGCACTAGCATTGGAACCGTTTCTAATGGAGGTACAGAGGTTGCAATTCTTCCGGACCTGATGGGGGCAGCAAACATGCGCAAGGGTTTTAGTCGGTCCATAAGTGGTGAAGAAGAAGAACGCATACAAGCACACGGGAAAAACTACAGAAGATTAGCTTAGCTTAACAAGTTTAGCTCCGCCCCGACTCGTTGAGAGGAAAAGAGAGGAAAGGTAGTATTGGTTTCTGGTGTGCAACCGATGCTATCGTTCATTTCAAACGAAGCGAGGAAAGACCTGGAATTTGGCGAAGCACCTGAATTATGAATTATGAATTATGAATTATGTTTGTTTGAGGCAGCTGGCATTGTTGCCATGAAACCAGCTAACGTTATGCTCCATGTAATGTAATGTTAGCGATAGCCAGTTATTTGTTAACGACGCTAACGCATTGCAGTGTTATAAACTACCTCCTAATTGGCCACCATGCATCGCCATTCAGCCCGTGTCCTGTCAGCAACATGTAGCCTAATGTCACTAATAATTATTCAAATGTTCATGCTTTTAATAAATCTTTTTGACCTGCCACCATATCAGTGAATTTAAACTAATGCTTGCATTCAGAGTATAAGGGGTGTGTGTGTGCGCGTCTGTGTGCATGTGTTTGTGTGTTTGTGTGTGTGCACGCGTTTAGGAGTGCACCTCCACTCATTGTCAGACAGTGTTTGATAACTAAAATACTCTCTCTCTCTCTCTCTCTCTCTCTCTCTTTGCCAGTATCAGCCAGAGGAGGTTTTTCTTTATTTTATTTTTAAACCACACCGTGGTATCGACTTTGGTATCGAGTATCGTATACTTTTGGTGGTATCGGTACCGACTACTAGATTTTTGGTATCGTGACATCCCTAATAACAAATGATTTGCACAATATTACTAGCTTAATGCTCTGTTAACATAGCCCACAACCCTTGTACATCTGTTAGTTAAATATGCCCAGTACAATTAAATATCCAGCAGGTGGCGCCACATAAGAGCATACGGTCTAATATACGTGCAAGTTCTTCAAACTCGTGTTTCTCAGTTAAAGTATTGGTGACCCTCTGTTCTTTTCAGCTCACGTTTTGGTGATAATACTGCTTAGAATCAGCTCAGATAATAAGCTAACGATTTAATAACTGAAGTGGCTGAAAATCAAACACAACTCTTCTCTATACTTCTATAAACTATATGGAGGCTGTATATATCACATACTATATTACAACAATTTCCTAATTTCTTACCTGTAATTTATTGATTGCGTTCTCATAATAGGGCATTTTTTGCTGTGTGTCTCTGGTAGACAGAGCCACGCGATGCCACATCATAGCATAGGCAACCTCTCCACACTCTGTAAACTTGTGCATGTCCAGCTCAATGCTCTCCCCTAGCTGAGCTTTCGCCAGCACCCGCTGCTTATAGAGGGTACTGCACACACACACAAACACACACAGCAAAAATAAAGCATGCAGACAAAAACACTCCTTTGTATTTGAGGTGTTAGAAGTATTATATATATCACTGTATACAGTTTCACTGTGAACAGTATGCTATAGTACTATGGTCAATAATGTCACAAAAAAGTCATTCCAAACTATCCTAAATATACTAAAGGATACTAAAGGATATGATGCAACATTTTTAAACAACAAAAGCCTACATAAACACAAGAAACTGAGTTTACTCTGAAAATATGAGCAATATGTCATTTAAAAAAAAATAATAATA
>JANDJT010000169.1:12233727-12248621 GCA_024331685.1 Stegophilus panzeri | reverse complement strand
CTGCATTGGCCGGGAATCGAACCCGGGCCTCCCGCGTGGCAGGCGAGAATTCTACCACTGAACCACCAATGCTGATATTGAAGCTGGGGAAGCTGAGAGGTTTGGAATGGTGTGTGAGCAGCTTTGTGCAAGGGGAAAACGTGACACTAACATGTTGCTAAATGGGATTATAGACGTGGTCTAGGACATTAAAGATCATCACGCCGAACAGGAAAAGTCTTTGGAGATAAACTGGTTCAGGTATGCTGTGCACAATTCCCCCCCAAAAAACGTGGATAAAGATTATAAAAAAGTAAGAAAAAGTTCAAGCATCTGCATTGGCCGGGAATCGAACCCGGGCCTCCCGCGTGGCAGGCGAGAATTCTACCACTGAACCACCAATGCTGATATGGAAAAGAGAGTGGCCATGGGGTTTAAATCCGGAAGGAGTTATAGTTGTTGCCACATCAACAGAGGAGCAGGGGATGCAAAAACAGTGCATTCAAATGTTAGATGTGTAGCAAGCACTAGCACCAATTACAGTTAAAACTTACTGGAAAAAATGACATGCAAGATATTAACAATGCACTAACAACGTTTAAGAAGAAAAATCTAGAAAGAACTAGTGTTTCACATAATCCAGTCATTGTCAATAATGTCGGGGACTGACCTGCTTAAGCTGTGTGAGCTGAAGCCCTTTACTAGTGGGTTAATTAACTCACCCAAATGCATCCTATATTAGGCTTGTCACGGTATATGGTCATAACAGTTATGAGTGACAATACTGGTATGAAATTTTATATCTGTCTAAAGGGGGAAGCATTATGAATGAAACTTACTTAATTACAACAGTTACAGAACAGCCTTCAATAATGTATAGTCGCCTAATGAAGAGTTTGTGACTCATGAGAAGTTAAATTAAATGAACGCATTGAAAGTTATTTACCAATGCATCAAAACTACACAAGCAGAATAACACATGCACTGACAGAAGACGTCACATTTAACTGACAGGGACAAGTGTGCGAGGTCAGAGGGGCAGCACAAACGTGTGTAAAATATTAAACAGAACTCCACGAAGTTATCTAACTAGCCGCATTTAGAAGATAAAACTGACACTGTTATTAAAATTACCAAATGCTTGAAAACTAAAAGAGGAGCCCTACTGTACCCTACCCTAATGTTAGTTTTGAATAAAGCCTATGTTTGCTGTTTGGCATGTTGTTAGAGGTTTTGTGAACAACACACAATTTAATCTTATTACACTTTTTTCCAGTTTCATTTTCATATTTTGTTAAAAAATAAAATCAAAGTTTGAAATCATACTGCCTTGCATTATTCTGTAGACTATCATGCACTGGAAATGACCCCATAGCACCATCTAGCGTACAAACAGTACTAATTACCGGTTTGAACTAGGGTTACGGGTGTGAAAATTATGATATCCTGCTAAATCTATCCACAACTATGAGATTAACCAGACATATACACAACATAAAAGTAATATTACAACTTGCGCCTGCACAAAATGATGCAAATGCACAAGTGAACTTGAACTTAATGTTAAGTCACGTTGTGAATACGCTTTCTGTAACGACGCACTAAAACACAGACAATGAAGAACTAAAGCATATAGAATCCACGATATTTGTATTACAATAGTGTACTGATTCCTTAAAAATGACTTTTTATTGAACCCTTTTCAAACTGTTTTTGAGTGTTGTTAAAACTGAGCCTTAGATTAACATGTTCTGCATATTCTTCCTCCTATCTTCTGGTAAAACAGTATTGGGGTAAAAGTACTCACAGGTTACACAGTGAGATCTTTGCCTTATGGATGGCAGTCTGATCCAGCTGAAGTGCATTCTGGGTGCAAATCATAACAAGGTCATAATCAGTGCTCTGATGGGCAAAGTCAGCAAGCTGAGACCATGCATAAAGCTCCACCACAGGATCAGACCATTTACAATCAGATGCTATTTGCATGAGCTGTCAGAGAATGAAAAACAGAAAAAGAGAAAATCAGAAATTAAGAGTCAATGAGACAAATCATAGTAAAAAAAAACAAAAGGAGGATATTTGGTGGCAAAACCAGTACTAGTCATAAAAGTCATGCTATCCTTTTTTGATACCGCATAGTAGACCTTACCATTGTAAGGCTGGGCACAGAGAACTCCATCAGTCCATGGTTACGATTACACCGAAGCATCTCCACTCCAACCAGTACACGTGACATGGCCTTCACCGCTTCATTTTTACACTGGGAGAATAAAACATGCATTCAGTGACCATACTGAGATTACATTTATGCACAGCTGCCTTCATGTCTTTTACTATTATTTATTACAAATAAAACATTACATTAGTTTAGTGGTTATTATAAATGTATAGTGAACTAATGCACGGATAATTTCATAGACACTCCCACATACCTTGTCGTCAATGTCGAGGTTCTGTCCAATCTGCTGTTGCAACAGGCATTTGGTATTTACCCATGTGCTGAGAAGTTTCTTTCGAACCATGATTGGCACTGTCTCTTCATTCCCATTGGACAGACGCAGAGCATAGTCGCACATCTACAGCACAGAAAAGACAACATTGTGTAAAGTACTTCCATTTGGCCTAATCCAAGGCTTGATATCATTACAGATGGTAGCAATCATCAGACATATAGGCAAAGTTAGGTGAAGCAAAAAATCAAGAGAAACATGGGAAACAGTAAACGCAAACTTGTAGATGGATTTTTAAAAGATTTGCAATGGATATACAGGTTTGTATATGTAATAGCTACAATAGGTATGTTTACAGTTAAATATATTTCTAATAATTAATGATCTTTAGCGGAAGGTGTCAAGGAATAACTAGAATGGGCAAACAATCGGGAAAAAATACTGAAAAGAAAAAACATCCATCTATCCATCCATGGATCCATTCATCCAGCCACCCACCCATCCATAGATCCATCACTCCTGTTTGATATGACTGAATGGCAGAACAGGTAAGTACAAAAAGATTGGACACTTTTCAAAGCCACTGTCTCTCATTTCCACAGCTGCTATCTGGCTTGTTTGTTGTATATGCACTCAAAAGTCTAAGCTAATACAAATCAGTGCTCTTTTGGCACACGTTTTTAAAAATATGTCATTTTAACCCATCTAGGCTAATGTTTAGGAAAAACTGCTGTTACAGTGAGGATTCTCCAAATCTGTATGGAATGATTATTGTTTGTTACAGAATGCAAAAGGAAATGATAACTAGGGATGCACCGAAATTTTGGCCACCAAAAATTTTTGCCCCGCCCCGCCCCCAGTGCTCAGCGCTCAGATTTCACTTTCAATCTAGCTGACGGTTATCACTGCGCTACCCGGCAAAGGGCGTTCATGTCAGCGGTTTGGAAATACTTCAAAGTTTCTGATAAGGACATCAAATTTGCCATCTGCAGTGTTTGTTCCACAGAAATTTCAAGAAGGTGTACGGTGCTGACCACCTGATACACCACCTGAAAACACGACATCCCGTTCAATATGCAGAGTACAACAAAACAGCAACAACAGAATAGAGGCCCTCTGCCATTCTGTGTTCATTAAAAGGATTGTGTAGCATATTTAAACTTTGTATTTGTAAGATGCTAGCCTAGAGCTGTTGTGTTCATTACTTGACTGCTGTTTTGCATATTGTAATAGTTAACGTTACATTATTTGGATAATTGGATAAAAAAATCTGTTAAATTTGATTGTTACAGAACTGAATGAAGTATAATATATTTAATATTGTTTTCGTTTTGATGTGTTAATTTCAATAAAAGTGTGATCATTTTATTGGTTTGTAGTTTTTCAATTCAGATTCATTAAATTCATGCAATTAATTAAAAAGTGTAATACTAGCACAATTTTACAAAAAAAATATATATATATATATATTTTTTTAAATGGGTTTAAAAAAAATTTTAAAAACATTTTCGGTTTTCTGAATTTGCATCCTGAATTTTCGGTTACGGCCCAGAATTTTCTTTTCGGTGCATCACTAATGATAACCTATTGTAATAATGTAGATAGCGTTGCAAACATAAATGGTGACTTGTTTACATCTGTAATTTCAATATGAACTTCTTGTATATGAAAACAGTCTCTTCCTTGTTATACATCTTCTGTGACCCAAGATGAGACTCCACCTGGAGAACTGCTTCTAGCTCTTCACAAGTCCAGCTAATTAAGGTTTAATTAGGTTAATCTAATCAACATTTTAATGAGAATTTAAGGGATAACAGCATCTGCCAAATGTAAATGTAGTGCATTGCAGAGGTGTGTGCATGCCTAGAAAGTACTGCTGCAAGTAGGTAGATAACCAGAAGGCAGTAAACTGAAAAAAAAGGACAATCTCACTGACATTAGTATTCATCTCTCCATTTCCTTCCCTATAGTAATTTTATGTAGGAATTCAACGGTAATTATTTGGGAAAAGGATAAATGTGAGCACAAGCCAGGTTTGAAATCACTAAGGCAATTAACCAGGATAAGACCTAGTACAGTTCCTCGAAATTTAGTGAGAAGGCTCTTGTTTGAAAAAGAAGGCAATTTACTACTGGTATAAAGGATGACCTCTTGATAACTATTTATACAATGATGCACTCACACTTGTAGTTGCAGTTGGTTTAAAATACACAGTGAAGCAACATCAGGAGGAAAGCCTGAAGTCAGTGTCTGGAAACTGTTAGCCATTCATACCAACAAAATTCTTTATAAAGTAAACGGTTGTCAGTATGAGCTATGTACATTTCCGAGGGGATTATCTAGACTTTAGAGATAAATTCCACCACTGAATCCATTGAATGTGGGATTGAATGTGGGTATAAGTCACATCCTTTCTAACAGGGCTTTCAATCCAATTATGAATGTGTGTTATCCTGGTACAGTACACAGGTGTGAAGGCTGTAAATTTAAATAATACCAAATTGCTGGTAAAATCCATGGTTTTTAGTGTTGAAACATTAACAGTGTCTCACCTGCAGAGCCTTCTTGATGTCCTGCACAGCAGCTGCCTCCAGTGGAATGGCATTAGTGGAGCCTGATTTCTCCATTCTTTTCTTTACATTTTTTTTAGTCTTGTCAGCCTTAGCCTGAGGCTGCTTCTCCTCCCGACTAGTATGTCCAGATGTCCCACAGCAAGGTTGGATGATACCCTGTGCCACAGCATCACACAACAGGACAAGGAGCACCACTTCCCTATGACAACACAGTCAATCAACACAATGCAATCAGCTGACTGTATATTTTGTGAAAAAATGATTAAAAGCATTAGGAAGCCTCACCCTGCATGGCCTGTCTGTTTGAGTAACTCCACCAGTTGGCTGAATGTGGGTACAAGCTTGTCTTGCCCCTTTGTGGCAAGAATGTGGTTATTATAGTTCCACAGGTACACGGCCGCATTAACCACCAGCCACGGCTCCTGCAGCTCTGCGCCGAGTTCTGCTCCTCGCAGGAAATTAGCTGTAGCGTAGACTGACATCTCTTGAATCCAGTCACTGTGGAGAAAGAAAGTAAAAAAGAATGAGACAGAAAACAAAGACAGAGAGAAGGGAAGAGAAAGAGAAAGGAAGGAATATTGATATTGGTTTTCACAGCTCATGCCTGCCAAGAGAGTTGTAAAAATTTTGTGCAATGTAAGCAGACCATAATAGGAACTTGATGCTGCTAAATATGCAAGTAACATCCTTCTTTGTCATGTTGAGAGGCTATTGTGTACCAAACTGTGAGCCAGAGGCGTTCTGCGACTGCCGTCCTCTTTGGCTTGAAATTGAAAATGTCATTAAACGCATGCTGTGGTGTTTGACAGGGCGCACCAATTTCCCTTCTTAGATGTTGACTTCAGCGTGAAATAGGCTGAACACTTAACATGATGAGATAGCTATGTGAACAGAGGTGCTTGTGAAGTTTAGAACACCTTAATTTTTCTTTTGCAAGCATAAATTTGGATTTCCAGTGACAGGATTCCATGCATGATAGTATATCAACTGTGATCCAATTATAATAGTATTCACACCAATGAACATGTAAACAAAACATTTCCTTGTTAATATATTTTAAAAATCTATATTTTAGCTGCCAAGCACCGATTTTGTTCTTTGGAATTACCAGTATTTGACATGCAACATTTTTCAAGACGAGTCACAACCTTTCACAACCAGGTCCAAGTCAAACATGTTTAGATGTTATTTCCAAAAGTTAACATATACCATTAACAACAAAAGTTAATACAAAACCTGTGTATATTATATTTAAGCAATACTGCATGAGCAAGAGTGCTGTTATACTAAATATTGGCAGTTTTCAGTATAACAGCATGATTGTGCATGTGATATTGCTTTTATTCAACAGCTCTATTAATAATAAGTGAATATCAAGTAACTGATATTTCAGGCACAATAGCCAAATATTTTGTTTATTTTTACTCCATTAATGGGAACAGATCCCAAAGAAGCCACCTGCATAGAGCATAGACTGACTGCCAGTAGTGTAGTAATGAGTTCAATGTAATGAACTATTGCTATTATTAATTGGAATTTTTTGTAGAAAACACAGACAATCAGAGTGATACAAACAATGAAATGTGTCAATGCTGTTATACTAAATATCAGCACTCTTGGAACACCACATGACCAATTAGTTTACTGGACCTGAACTAACTGTTGCATAATCAAAATTATATTACATTAAAAAAAAAGCCAATGAAACTTATAATATGCTATAAGAGATTTTACTGATGTGACCTTTTCTTAGTGATCCAGTCACTAAAATGTTTGAAGACCATTCTATTAATATTGTTTGAGAAAGATGTTTAACCCTTTCATGTAATTCTATTTGTGTGTACCTGTAAAGAGTCCACTGAGGGTCATTCTCAGGTGCGGGTACTCCTCTCTTAACAGGTGGGACAGGCGAGTCATTGAGTTCTACTCCCTCAGAGCGGAGTTTGTGAATAATTGCCTAAGACACACAAAACAAAGTATTTAAAACAAGTGGCAGAGACCATATATTGTACAACCAAGGAGCTATGAGATTGTTTATGGTGTTAAGAAAAGTGGGATCAGGTATGGCAGATATGGTGGGTTCAGATATGGATCGAAATCATATTAAACCATCAGTTAAAAACAGTGTTCTCTTAAAATATTCATATCCAAACATAATGCACTGTAGCCCTAAAATATCTTACTAAAGACATTACTAAAGTTCTACCCAAAGTGTGTCTGTAACCTCCACTTTGGTTTTTACATTGGGCTGGTCATGAGAAACTGCAGTGACTGTGTGCTGTACTCAAATACACAGTGACAAAGCATCAAAGTGAAGTGAGTCGATTAGAGAGATGGGAATTCAATCCCTGTGTTTCCTACACCTGGCATCTTCATCAAATTAGTGTGATGCCTTTTGAAAATACCAACCTCTCAGAAAACTAAGAATGCATTTGGACAGAGAACAAAGAGAAACTGCTACCAAAGAGGCAAGCAGTGACAGGCATTTTTTTATGGTTGTTGCTTTTCTTTTTTCTCTCAATTCTTTCAAATGTTTCAAGAAACGTGGTTGTAGGGCCAAGCCCAGGGGTCCTGGGCAGTGTTATCACCCCAAACTTCTGTCAGCTCGTTCTTTAGTTCAGACTTTTACTGATTTATATTTGCAGACACTACAGACAGTAACTACAGGATTAACTTGGTCTTAGTTGGTCTAACCCTAACCCTTGTCATTATATAATCTCATTATATGCTGAAAATGTTTTCAGCCTATGTACCAAAATACAAATAATCTTAGAGGATTAGAGGATAGTCTTAGAGGCTTGAAAGTAGGCTAGTGTGCTCAGGTGACTGATGTGGCCTGAGTCTGAGAAATTTCTGAACAGAAAGTTGAAAGCAAATGTATGCATTATTATGGGAATAAAATAATGACGTCTTTGAAACAAAAAGGCACGCTGAATTGCACTAATTGGAAAAAAAAACCCATTGCATTAACAGTTCTTGTATTTTAATAGATTATATTTTCAGGGCTTGCATTTTTGGAGTTTGCTATTCAACATGGTTGTATATTTAAGCTGTGAATATTTCAATTGGAAACATTTCACACAATTTCCTTATTAAAAATTCATTAATCAATATCCACCTTCCAAAGTTTATTTCCAAAATATTCAGTTTGCTTCAAAATACCTCATATAATATCTGACAGGCAAATATTGGTCCATTTCATTTTGCTTTAAAAATTAATTCCCACAAATTCAGTGGTTCAAATTCTGTCTCAAATTCAAAATCTCCATCTGCTGCCAGTGTGCCTAACCAGCAGGTGGTGCAAGCGGTTGTTGATAAAGACTAAAGCAACAGGAAGAGCGAGGCCTTCTTGAGGAATTAAACAAAGACACTGAATATGTTTTTGCATATAACTGGCCCTGATAATCATAGCTTGTACTTACCGCTTGGTCCAGTTGGACAAAACAAATTGCGTAGGCCTCTCTCTACCTGTCAACACTTTGAAGCTCCGAATTTGTAGGAGCGAAATGAAATGGACTGAAATTTGCCTGTTGAATATTATAGATGGTACTTTTAAAGAAACTGAATATTTTGGAAATGTACTTTGGAAGTTGAATATTGATTATTGAATTTTTAATAATGAAAATGTTTGAAATGTTTCCAATTGAAATATTCACAGCTTAAATATACAACCATGTTGAACTGCAGCCCCCAATAATAATGCAAGCCCTGAAACTGCAATGCATTAAAATGCAAGAACTGTTAATGCAATGTTTTTTTTCAATTAGTGCAGTTCCACATGCTTTTTTGTTTCCAAGACATACGTCATTAATGGTGTAAAACATGAACATCACTGAGTGCAGGAAGATACAATCCCGGGTTCTGAGTGTCTGTCCTACCTCAGCACTGATGAAGTAGACCTCAGCCAGCAGACGCAGCAGCTCTCGCTCTCCACTCTCTTCCTTGTACATCTGTGTACCTGGGGTCAAGAGAACACACACACACACAGCTCTTCTAATTATTTTAACTGGCAGCAGTTATTCATCATAGCAAGAATTCAATCTAATTTTCCTATCCTGTCTGCAGTAACAATCAATGAATCAAGCACAATCATGTAATGACTGCCATTACTCAATTAGCCCTAGAGGGTGCAATATAATGGAAGTGTCAAATATTGGTCCACAAGCTTATATATTTTAAATGCTTTACATACAGACCAATATAGAGTGTTAATCTATTCAAATGAACCACTGACAGAGACTACTGAGGACCCATAATGATTCCAGTAGAAAACATAATGAGACTAACGTAAATAGATGTCTTACACTCGATTTTCCATCTCCTGTCGTCATAAAGTAGACAGAAGCGGCAAGCTGCCCTGCACACATCCCACAACTCATGTTTCCGTGCAGCCTTGACTAGGGATGCCCACAGCCTCATCCTGCCACACAGACAAGCAGAAATACAAGACAACACAATGATAAATGAGAAACTTTAGCAACACTGGAGCTAAGCAATATGATGTTTTAGTGTGGGTTTTATCCCAGGGATAACACAACACCTTGGAAGGGCTACCAGTCCATTACAGGGCATCATACATAAACATACATAAACATTTAGGGTAGCCAATCCACCCACCAGTATTTTGTTTTTGGGGGATGTGGTAGGAAATCTGAGAACCCAGATGAAGCCATGTCACAGGGTGAAAATGCAAAACACTAGCCAAAAACGAATTGTATTTTTTTTAGTACATTGAATATTGCTTGACTAACCCAATGTTTCTGTACACTCTGTAGATTTACTTTTTGACTATCCATGTGGCCTTTTTTTAAATATGAGTCAATATAAGTGAGCATTTTATTCTTGTTCTTCTTCTTCTTCTTCTTCTTCTTATTATTATTATTATTATTATCTTTAGCAAAAGTTAGAGCAGAAAAATTAAAACAGAACGTGCATACAGGAAAACAGTGGGTTATTATTAGGGTGTTAATGTTAGGCATGGACTTTAAATTCAGAATTCCCACAGCGCATCCACTCACACTAAACTTGACTTTCATGTGAACTTTGCACAGAAAAATAAAAATGGAAATCATTCTACCTCTATTTTTTTTTGTTCAGTTTCAGAGGCAATATTTTTGTTTCTGCTATGTTGTATAGTATATTATTTCAATTTACAAAGAAAGTTTATTATAGATTTAGTTTTACTGTCTGTTAACTATAATAACCTTTTTATAAACATGCATATTTAGTTAGGTAGCTAAATTGGGTTAGATTAAATTCTTTCTAGACCAAGCCATTTTTAATGGCATGTTCTCTCTCTCTCTCTCTCTCTCTCTCTCTCTCCGAGTAGAACTGGTTCTAGTGCTGGCCCTATTAATGAGCTCCTCATGGATTCCTACAAATCACACAGTGCTGTCTCACATGCCCTTACCACATAATCCTTGAAACTTTTTGCAACACTTCTGTGAGGGTCCAAGTTAAGAACACAGATCCAACTATAACTCAAATCTCACACTGACATCTGACATCTTGGGAGTAAATTTGTATGGAAACAGGTAAGCTCAAGTAAGCTCCCTATACCTCTCTCGGTCATCTGTGTCTCTCTCCAGCCTGGCAAGATGGCATTCTACTTTTTGTACACAGGTCTTGTAGTGCTTGGCCTTAGCAGCAAGTTGCTCCACACTGTCCTGTAGTCTGCTACCTGGCACTGAATATCAAACATGAAAAATAAAACAAAAGTAAGAAAGTGGTATTAACGAAACTCTATAGAAGCCAAAATGTATAAAAAAATATGCAGAACCAAATAATCTGAAAAACACAGCCACGTAACTAATAAAGGCATGGGGGTGTGTGTTATAGGAAAATAATCAATGACGGGGTTATCAGACGCAGTTACCATGCCCCAGACTGTTTTATTCCTCTTGTGTCACAGCAATTTGTTAATTAGGTTCTTATGTATTCAAAATTTAAAAATCATTAATTTCCTCTATTTATAGTGACATTTAATGTCTGAAACATCCACAAAACAAGTTGGTACCTGTTTTCAATTACATTATATAGCTACACACAGCATGAAATCTCTCTAATGAAATGCAGCTTGTTACATAACTGAGAAAGTACAAAATGCAAAGCCCTCTGTCCTGAAGACTTTTCTATGTTGAAAAATAAACCTATATACCTATTCTTAGTACAAAACTGATTTTGTTTGACTCAAAATTATGTTTATGTGCTTGCATACTTCAGCCTACACAAGATTCACAAACACTGTGTATTATCACTGTCAGACACAGGCACAGGATGAGGAAAGATCAATCAGAGGGATATATTTGCCACAGACCGGTAAGATGTAGGGGTGAATGTGGGGGCAAAAATGCCAATAGCGATATGAGTTGTGCCCCACATAAGCACTTGTAAAGTGCTTGTTAACTGCCATGTCTACTACCACCCACAGACATTCCAATGCCAAAACATCAAAAGCTAAACATATTAAAATAATAATACCTTTAGCTGTGCTGTCTGCATCCAGGACCATCTGGAAGGTGTCAGGTGCCAAAGCAATACCAGCACTAACCAGTGTGGGGCGCCACTTCTTCGCTGGTTCAGTACTCAGTCGCTCTTTCGTCTTCAAATGCAAAAAAAAAAAAAAAAAAAAAAAAAAAAACCACAACATCCTAACATTACAATGGTGGAAATTCTAACACTGATTGCATTGCTCACTTCTTACAGATCAGCTTATTTACACTGAAAATCATTATACAGGTTAGCATGGCACAAGACTAATAATATCATAAAGTACAATTGTGTAGCATGCAAGTGATCAGACCTGTTGAATGAGCATGGCTGCCTGGTCCTCTGGGCGTGTGGGAGTGCTGTAAAGTTTGCTGCGCAGTTGAAGGAGGTGAAGGGAGAAGGACAGACGCTGTTGGAACTGACCGCTCTCATCCAGGCCCAGGGCTGCGTGGAGGTGCTGCACTGCAGGCTCTAACCTCCCCGCTTCCTCCTCTATCGCAGCCAGCTCAGCATGGATCTGACACCGCATGTCCAGCAACATGCTAGTGACACACACAAAGAAAAAGTCCATTTAACAAATACTGAATATGTATTTACTATTATTTTTTTTCTAACAATTTGTAACAAGAAATAAAAAACAAACACTGATAGAAAGTGGCATGACCAAGTGTAATAAAATTAAAACAGTGTATTAGGCAACAACTCTCCTGCAGATGTAAATAACAAATACATACACAAACACAAACCTATTGATGTTTTCTAGGGCTTGTGAGAGTGTGAACAGAGGGCGTTTGAGGTTCTTCCGGAGATTTTGCTGGAGCAGAGGTAAGCAGCTGTTCCAGAGAGCGGCACACACACTCTGTGTCACATCAGCATCTCCCTCTCTCACTGCCCTGAGGAGCAATGCTTCCAAACGGCTTACTACGATTAACTGGGCCTGAGAAGAAAACACGCAGCCAGGTTCAACAGTGCACAGTACATATAGACTATCAGAGCGTGTGAGCAGAGCTAATAAAGTTGATTATTTATAGAGATAATAAGAATATGGATTTTCTCATTGTGTGCATGAACTGCTCTACTCACTTCAGCCCAAAAGTAAAACAGTGTGCACAGTTCCGTGCATTTGAAAGCACCTGCTGAAGCTTGAATGAACTTACTACATTAAATCAAATTTAAGTGACCAAAGCTTATCAGTTCAAACCTCCACATGTCTATGCAACCACACAGGAAGTTTGTTTAGATAAAATATATTCAGTTTCCGCAAGTGTTTTATGCTATGTATGCATGATATTAAAACTCAAAATAAAGATTTTTTTGTATGACTTTGAGTCATTCTTGAAAATTAATCTCAGTCAGCTGGATCACATGATGAAAGGAGTGCATCTGCTGAGGTGTAGGGATGAAAGAAGGATTAAGAACAGGGAAGAGATGGAGAAGGCGAGGAATGGAAAGAGAGACATAGTGAAGAATTTCTGGTGTTATCAGTGTACTGGAACAGCCTGGAGCAGGGTGCACCAATGAAACACTTATGATTCAGTTATAATTATATTTATCAATTGCTATCTAATGTCAGCCACGTATATTAGCCAAAAATGAAAATCTTTTTTTTTTGTCTTTCAATACATGACCTTTTGCAAATATGAACACATTTTACATTGGAACATCACAGATTTTAATCACAAAGCCACCATGGATTAACACCACATGAAGGAATGCATTAACTAAGTTACACTAAATAAAATCAAATACTAGTACCTCCACACTGCTTTTAGTATAGTCCTCAATGTTGCCATTCTGTTTACTAAGGGCCAGTTCACACTCAACACACTCCACCATGATACGCTCCCCAACAGCCTGCATTAAAAAGAAAACACATGCGGAGTATTGTTCTCTACTTCACTGTAATTGCACGTAATGATTAACTGTTCCGAGAAATTACAAAAAGTTAGAGGCATTCAGTCCACTCACAGTGTCATCAATGGTCTTTAGCTCCTTTACACATTCCTCAGCTATGAACTGCTCTTTCAATTGTAGAGAGAGGAAGGCCAACTCCAAAAGGAGCTCAATCCTTTAATATAAAAAGGTATTGATCACTGTATGAGTTTAATATGTTTACGTTAGTCATGTCATAGGATAACATATTTACCTGTCAGACAATGGGATGTGAGGACTGCCATCAGTGTCAGGACTAAAACTGTTAGACACAGGTGATTGGATCGGGGATGAACGGGTCAGCAGGACAAAAATCTCCCTCAGTTCATCAGACTCGTTTCTGCCTTCATTCACATCCATGCTGGAAACAGCAGAGATATACACTAACACTCCAGTACATTATATACTTCCACTCACTCTGAGTGTGAAATGATGCAGTCACTGCAGAACACTCAAATAAAAATATAGCCATAAGCTGCGCTCTGCAGGGTACAAGCACCATGTGCATATCACACCACAGATAGCTAGTTCTCGCCAAGTTGCTTACAACACTAAGGCAACCATAGATGAACATACTGTTAAAATTTGGTGATACTAGCTTAATGCTAAAACCAGGGTTGTTTCTAGGCATAGGTGAATTAGGTGGTCGCCTAAGGTGCCAACAGCTTTGGCGCGCCAGTGAGTGCCCCAACGACCCCGACCGTCTCACGCACCCACAAGAAAGAGAGTACCTTATTATTATTATTATTATTATTATTATTATTATTATTACTATTACTATTATTACTAATTAGTAAGTTATTTAGTTTTTTTCTACATTTAAATCAGGTAACCCTTTATGATTGCATGCAATTATTTATCTGGGATCCCTGGTGATAGTGGGCATGCTGTTAGGAAGAGAGATAGAGATGTACAGGGTGGCGAGCGTCTGTGCTTGACTGGTCTTTCATCATGGAAAGGTCAAATCCATCAGGGGTTCAGTATCGCAAAAGAAAAAAGAGGATGAGAAAAAGAAAAAGAAATATAAAAAGGTATGCGACTAGTAGTCTATGTAAAGTCCGTAAAAGACAGTAAAGACCTGCTTTGCCACCTATTAGCGCTTCATCATGACGAGCACAACACGCTCACAAATGACACGCTGTCCTAGCAAGAATTCCCCATGTGTTAAAACACATTTAAGCAGCTGAATATTGACATAATTAAGATGGATTTTTTTAAAAATGCTATCAGAAAGACGGTGATCAGAAATTAATGTTTAGTGTAGAGCTGCAAGTATTTTCATAATCGATTAGCTGGCTGTTAGATTTCCATGTATCACTTATTATGTCTTCAGACAATAATTTTTTTTCTTCGATTAATCAATTAATCGGATGGGGCGGGGCAAACTTTCAATGCCATTTTTTTGTTTATTTAAAATAAAATCCACAAACTGAGTGTTACAAATATAAACTTCAGACTAAAACTTTACACA
>JANDJT010000169.1:12191060-12228346 GCA_024331685.1 Stegophilus panzeri | reverse complement strand
TTGCAGCACACAAACCCAAGAATATTACTGAACTGGAGGCCATTGCTCATGAGGAATGGGCTAAGATTCCCCAGGAACTCTGCTAGAAGCCATATATCTCGTTTGCAGCAGGTCATAACAGCAAAAGGACCCTCTACTAAGTACTAAAGATGCTTGCCATGAAGGGGTTGAATAATTTTGAAACTGGAAAAGTCATTATAAGTTGTATTTTCAGTTGAATTTGGGGAAACCACTTGAAGTATTTGATGTGTTGAACTATTTCAATTGCTTTTGTTTGATTTGTTCATTTCAAACAGCTAAAATTCTGTACATTTTGACAATAAACCTGATTTGCAGTGGAGGTTGAATAATTTTGACTCCAACTGTACATAGTATTCTTAGACCTTGGTGGTATTCTTAGACCTTGATAGTACTCTTAGACCTTTATGGTATTCCTAGTATTCTTATACCCAGAAAGCATTCTTGCTGTCCTTATACCATGATAATATTCTTAGTATTCCTACACCTTAATAGTATTATTAGACCCTGACCTATTTGTACTAGTATGAGGATATGTTATTAATGAAGATTACAAAGCACTTCTGTAAGTGGCTCTGTATTAGGGCATCTGCTGAATGCTGTAATTGTAAATGTAATGTAAATTTTTAAAAATGCAAGGAAAAAGGGGAATATGTTATGGTGAGCATTAGAGAGAAATGGAACAGAGAAATAAGAGATGGCAAACAAGGGATGGGAGCAAAATATTCAGGGCGTGTTGTCCCAAAAGATGGCTAAGTGAGGATCACTTTTTGGAACACTTTCTAACAGTTAAGATTATCTTAACACAGCAATGCTTTGGGGAAACTGAGCCTAGTTCAATTATTCAGTGCTGTTATGAGTACTGCTATCTGATGTCTGGTGTGCTGTCAGTACATCTCAATTTCCACCACGCTCTGACGATGGATCAAAGATGTTGTGAAAGGCAAATGAACTTCAGGCAGTAACAGCCTTGCAATGATGCGCAAAGGCTCAGGCAGCATAGTGACCAATTTCCATTGAAATCAAAGCAATTACTATGGGTGCAAAGGAGAATCAAACTAAAAGGGCAGTTGAAGAGTCTATTAGGGAGCTAATTTAACCGCTAGGGAGCTAATGTATCTACATCTCAATTTTATATATAAAAAAAAAAAAAACACCTCAAGAAAAGAATCTGTGACTCATTTTATTCTCCCTTATAACACATGAGACTTGGGGCTGCCTATTTGTATTATTACAATATATGTAGTTGTGGTTAAGAAACAGGTACATAGATATTGCAGACCATCAAAGTGATGTGCTAGAAAAATGGTTGTGGCATTAGAATAGATCGTATCAAACCTATTTTTGCTTAAACTGAACCTCATCCATCACAACCCACTGAAGGCTCACTCCAGATTATAACTATATCCATAATGTACTGGAATTATGTGTAGCGATATTACTCTGGTTGATTATTAGTCTTTTTAGCTTTTTTTAAGATCTAAATGTAATTTGTCTTGGCTTCTACAGGGTTTGAATCAGGCTGTATTTTTTTTTTTTTTTTTTTTTTTTACCTTTCTATGATTAAGTCCCAAAATATACCTAACCTTGTTGCTTTTGAGCTCAGGCAGGATAGCAGTTTTATTGTGATACATTATTGGAGAAATGGCAGAACATTATTTTCCCCCCACACTTAAACAGCATATATTAGATTCCTATAGTAAGGAGTCCTGCTAACTAAACAGTTTACCTTGGCTTGTCTTTGGATATCTCTATAGCCTTCAGGTAGTATGTTATAGCTCTATCCATGTCCTCCTGGAAATAGAACACAGAGAAACAAGAAAATGTTCACAAATGAAACACACAAGAATAACAGCAAAGATGTTACATGGTGTTCTATGGTGCTTAAGCACGCACTAAGAAGAACTATACCCTCATGATCTATGACGCACATGCTCCTTATATAATGTTACCCAGAAGTGACTATAAGGCCTCTAATGAATCCAGGAAGCATGGATACTTACCACCGAGGCAATAGTGCGTGGTGAGTTCAACTGAGCCTGGCAGAAGTATGCGCGGCATAGAAACTGATTGGGCGCGGGTTTGCTCTCTAAGTACATCATTAGGCAGTCCTCTGTGATCTCCTTACATCCCAGCTGAAACGGCAACACACACAAACACAACCAAATACACTAAATATACCAAATGATGAATATTTCAGCCCATTGCTGCATTCACCACACCACCTTATCAACATCTCCCTTGAGCATGTCATTTATAATAATGGGAGAGAAATATACAGTATGTACATGCTTGAAGAGCAATTAGCTTTTATTACTTTCATAGCAATAGAGTGCTGCAGGGATAATGTATTTTTGTAGGCCACCCTGGAAGTTAGCATCACCCTGGTTCCTTTGACAAAAATCTAATAGGATTTTTCCATTGGCTTGTGGATTATTGCAGAAAATAAGCTCTGTGACCAAGAAACGTTTATGATTCTTACACATTTTGTTCATCAAGATAATCTTCATAAACAAACACAACTTTTCTGAATTTTGAAGCCTGAATACAATCAGGAGAAGAAAAAGCTAAAGTTAGACTATAGACTAAATACACCACGGTCGCATGACTTCAACGTCACCACCGCTAAGCATCTGACAACTCTTTCAATCTTTATTTTAAAAAAACACTACAACTGGAAAATGCTATAAACTGATAAATCTATAAGTTGTAAAGTTTGAGTTGGAATAGTTTGCAAGAGCACGAGTATAAACACAACGGGGATGTAGTAGATGAGTTTTCCTGTTCAGCGTGATGACGTTTAATGTCACAGACAAACTCTGTAGTCCCATTTAGCCACTTGTTAGCAACCGCCTTTTTCAAGCCACGTAAAAGCTTTAAATAATCACGAGTGGGGTATTACTGATGTATGTTATGATGTAGAATAAAAAGTGAAAAAATCTTGAGTTTATGTTAACCACAGACTTTATTTCAGGCATTTAACCAAAAACCCACCGCTAAAAACTTAGCTAAAAACTTCTGTCGAGCTACACATGATACTCCTGAGATGCTAGTGATCCTGACCCTTTCTGCTCTCCGGACCTGCCTGATCCATCCTGATGCCCTACTTCTAGATGGAGCACTCTGCCACTGAGGACGACCCCAAGCAGTGCTGCCTGCAGACTGCTGAGGATGGTGCCACTTGAAGTACCATGGAACTGGTTTTGGACCTCAATTTCACATGGACATTTTCGCTGTGGTTGATGGGACTATGGTTGCTGCTATGGCCTTAGGGCTGCAATTCCACATACAGTCTTGCACTCAAGTCTCCTTTAGTGAACAGTGGACTAGTTCAACAAAACAGACTTCATATAAAAACTATAATGAACTTTCCTTTACTTTCACACTATCCGTTGTTACCCAGATGATGTTGGGTTCCCTTCTAAGTCTGGTTTCTCTCAAGGTTTCTTCCTCATATCATTTTAGGGAGTTTTTCTTTGCCACCGTCACGACCGGCTTGCTCAATTGGGATAAATTCACACATTTAAAATCTGTATCCTGTGTTTATATGTTTCTGTAAAGCTGCTTTGAGACAACGTCCATTGTAAAATAAAAAATTGAACTGAATTGAATTAAAAAACCTTGTCCATGCCTTCATATGGAACCGGAAGTGCTAAAATGCTAACTCATATCCGAGTTTTAGGACTCATTGCTGCACCACTCTATTATTTGTGTTTTGTTTTGATATATAACATTATATTCCCTTAATATGAATAATCGGTAGGTTCCTAACAAGTTTTGAGTCCATACTGAAATTCTATATGTAAGTGATGTGATCATAGTCTATGTAGGTAAAAAAATATATGATCTCAAACTTATTATTATTTTTTTAAATGTCAGATAAGGCATGTTGTCTGTGAGCTACAAATTATTTTTATTCTGTTTTAAGTTCAGTATTGGTTCTCTGTACAATACTTGTCGCCATGGTAGGATAATTGGTATAGTAAAATCACAGCACATCAGAATGACATGGAAATTTAAAAAAGGGTTGTGACCAATCATCTTTGCCTGTGTTATCACTCCAGAGCACACCATGATCCTGTTGTCATTTTCTGCCTGGTAGGGAGTACTGCATTATTGCAGTAGAGAGCTGTTCAATCCCTCTCCGCTGCACATTAAGATGTTTCTTTCATTTTGCAGATAAAGAGCTCCAGTGTCTTAATGAGCCAGTCTTTGGTGCTTGAGATTGATTTCAAACAAATCCCTTCAAACTGAGAGCTGCACCACACATATTCAGAGGAAGCATGTTCGTATCTTGCAGCAGTTACAAACAAGATGATTTTCTGTGTATGAAGAAGTGTGAAAAATTTCAAAGCTCATAAAGAGAAAAAAATGTATGCATTACATAAAGGCTTCATAAACCACATACTAGAGCATTACTTTCTGTTATGAACATCCTAACTGACTAAACCAAATATGCGTAATGACACAATTGGATAACACTACATGTGCTTATTTAATTTTGCTGGCTCAATTTGACCTGCAAAGTGGATGACATTTGATGTGTTCAACATACTTGAAGAACAGTTTGATGCTTTTATTTATTTAATATCTGAACTAGCTAGGTATGGAGGTTTGAGTAAGTCAAACTGTTAATTCCTGTATCTTTCCCACTGATTGTTTTCAATACTTTTTATTGCAGGTTAAAGTCAGCCAATCAGTTAGTTGCTAAAGCCAGGTAACTCAGTTTGATACTCCACTTAACAGATATATTACTAGAGCCATGGTTTGTGGAGCAATTATTTGTCATAGGACATCCTGGCATATGCACTCATACCATATAGTCATGTAGGTAACAATCAGTGACTGTAGTCCATCTGTTAATATGCACAATTTGTTAAATTCCATCTACTCTATGCATCAGTAGAAAGAAATGATGACTAGTGAACAGCTTACCATTATTAGTTCAGTAGTGGACCATTCCCAACACAGCAGTGCCACAATTTACACATACCATCCAGCACATCTTTCTCCATGCATAATTTGTCAAAATGAATCATTATGTAATCTTTTGTTAGGCTCAGTTTCTGACCACATGGCAGCTGTTGGATGGATATATTTTGGTTGCTTGACTGTTTCTCACTCCCAACAATGACAATGGGGTATTTTTAAAAAAATCCCAGCAACACTGCTTCACCTACTGCACTTATGTTTGCGTGACACATACTACCATGGCACTACCATGCTAGTGTCACTACTATGCTGAGCATGGTCTATGTAATATCTCAGCAGTGGTAGACCTATTGTGGACCCTTTGCACTAACTCACAGTTACTTATCTGGTGAGTTGAATCAGCTGTGTTGGGAGCAGAGAAAACACTGGGATACTCCTTGGTCTGATTTCTTAAAAATGGGGGACTGATAAACTGTGCGTAGCAATCAGTAATAATTACCTAATAGTGCACCTACACTATATGGTCAAATGTTTGTGGACACCTGACCATCACACGCTTAAGTGGTTCTTCTCCAAACTGTTGTCACAAAGTTGGAAGCAGACAATTGTCTAGAATGTCTTTGTATGCTGTAGCATTAAAGTGCACCTATTATGGTTTTTCAAATATTACCTTTCATGTAGTGTGTTATAGAGCTGTTTGTGAATGTAAAAAGTCTGCACAGTTTAAAAAATCAAAGCGCGCGACAAATGGAGTTATTGACTCCCAAAGAAGGAACCGATTCTGAACAGCTGAAACGAGTCGTTAGTAATTCCATACTTACTGCACAAACCTACTTAGGTTTGTAACAAAAAGCCCCACCACTGGTCTTCATTGGCTGCTCGCAAACAGATGGAGCTGAGACTCAGTATGGTAGTGGGAGTTTCCTTTTTGAAACACGTTGGCAGTGGTAGACCAATCACAAGAGACTGGGACATCTGACCAATCAGAGCAGAGTATGCTCTCTGAAAGGGGGAATTTAGAATGAATCGTTTAGAACGGATCATTTAACGAGGCATTTTTGACACTGGGGTAAAAGGCAATGCTGCAATTTAAATTATGAACACATTAAAGTATTTTTTGGCCTTGGATGCATGTAAATCTATTGTATGAGACCTTTAAAACAAAATTAGGCACGTTTCAAAACCATAAAAGGTGCGCTGTAAGATTTCCCTTCACTGGAACAAACGAGCTCAAACATGTTCCAGCATGACAATGCCCTTTTGCACAAAGCGACTTCCATGAAGACATGGTTTATGTAAGACTGGCGTGGAAGAACTCGAGTGTCCTGTACAGACCCCTGACCTCAACCCAGATGAACATATTTCGATTGAACTGGAACGCTGCCTGCACCCCAGGTCTCCTCACCCAGCATCAATGCCTGGCCTCACTAATGTTCTTGTGACTGAATGACTGAACAAAAAGCCTTCCTAGAAGAGTGGTGGTTATTATAACAGCAAAGGAGGACTATATATGTAATCGGATGTTCAAAAATATCCCACATAAGGGTCAACAAACGTTTGCCCATATAGTTTATTACTGAGGGATAAAATGTCCAATGAGTGTAGCTACAAGGTAGTACCGAATAGGGATGTCACGAGAACCGATACTTCGGTACCAAGTTGGTACCAACATTGTTAAAACATGATGGTACTTGGTTTTCTGCAGTAGCATGGGTACCGTTGGTAATGAAGGTACTGAGGTTGCAATTGTTCTGGAACTGAAGGGGGCAGAAAATATGCGCAAGTGTTTTAGTCGGTCCACAAAAGAAGAAGAAGAACGCCTACAAGCGCACGGGAAAAACTACAGAAGTTTAGCTCCGCCCCGACACATTGATAGGAAAGGTATTAAGAGTCAAATATGGAAATACTTCGCATTCGAGGGGGATGACAACAAACATAATTGCCGCTCTGAATCCGGTGTGCGACCGATGCTATCATTCATTTCAAACAAAGCGAGGAAATACCTCGAATTTGACAAAGCACCTGAAAGACAGGTCCTATATTATGTTTGTTTGAGGCAGCTGGCATTGTGGCCGTGAAACCAGCTAACGTTATGCTCCATGTAATGTTTGTAGCCAGTTGATAGTCATTTATTTGTTAACGACGCTAACGCATTGCAGTGTTATAAACTACCTCCTAATTGGCCACCATGCATCGCCATTCAGTCCGTGTCCTGTCAGCAACATGTAGCCTAATGTCACTAATAATTATTCAAATGTTCACGCTTTTAATAAATCTTTTTGGCCTGACACCATATCAGTGAATTTAAACTAATGCTTGCATTCAGAGTATAAGGGATGTGTGTATGTGTGTGTGTGTGTGTGTGTGTGTGTGTATGTGTGTGCATTTATCATTGTCATTGTTTGATAACTGAAATATCCCCTCTCTCTCTCTCTCTCTCTCTCTCTCTTTGCCAGTATCAGCCAGAGGAGGATGTCCTCCAGAAGCGTTTTTAATTTTATTTTTATACCACACCGTGGTATCGACTTTGGTATCGAGTATCGTGTACTTTTGGTGGTATAGGTACCGACTATTAGATTTTTGGTATCGTGACATACCTAGTACCGAATAAACGTAAACAACTGTGCTTATAGATATTCTATTAAATTGTGAATCATTTTCATATCACGTTGCTTGACAATATATCAGTGTAGGAGATTGCCCCTCATAACTGAAAGAAGCATGCGTCTTGGCACTAAAGGTGACCAAAAGAGACTAAGTAGCTCAAAGTTATCGAGGTAGTTGAAGGATATTATACATTGTACATTGCCTGTTTTGAAGCTGGTTTGATGGTTGCTTTGGATGGAGGCAGGAGGTTAGTAGGAGGTTGTGAAGTGCTTACCCTGAGAGCCTGCTCTGCACACAGCACATACAGCTCAGGGAGGAAACACCTAGTTTCTGACGGTGTCCTTCCCGACATAGCGTCTTTAATTGTGGAATAAGCTTTCCTTAGAGCTACAGTATCTGCAAGACAGGGAAATATTACATATAAAGTGTCGGATTAACTTCGCTCCGTAAACATGCAGTCCGTAGCTTTCTAACCATATTATCACGGTAAATGACTAACACAAATATTGTTTAAAAAAATATATATTATTACCGTCTTTATCTTGTGCTTGTGTCAAATATTGTCGAATTTGGAGATCCATGTTCCGTGAGAGACCCGTTACAGTTACTGTAGCGCAGCTGCTTGATGGTCAAACTAGCTTACTGGATATATTGATTAAACTATTCTACTGTCCGTGTTTCAAAGCAAGCTTCCGAAAGTACGAGAACGACATTCAGCACTTGTAATACAACCAATTGGAATGAATTTGGTAGTAGTAACTTACGTAGTTTATCTAAGAAAATGTTATTTTAACAAACTTAAAGTCAAGTTAAAGAGCTAACTAGCGAACTTCGGGTTCGCGTGCCTGTTACTAAGACCCGTAAGCACGCTCACGCTGAGTTTCATTGTTGCTAAGATACGGGCCGTAACTTAGCAACGATGAAACTATCTTAGCAACGATGAAACTCAGCGTGCGCGTGCTCCGGAAATGCAGCGTCAAGTCATTTCTGCTGGTAAACTCTTGAGTCTGACTCTGTGCATCTTCGCCAAAGTTTATCTTCAGTTAATCCATCGGTAATACTCACTAATCTCATTACAAGATTATAGCAACGCAAGTGCAAATAAGATGCGATGGCGAAGGCGACGTCATACGCGTATACTGCGTTGCCAGTTCATTAGGTACACATACCTTCATTGTATCTTTATTTAGCGGTCATTTCATCTGTTCATACACTGTATGTGCCAAACGATTGAGGCAACCTGACAAACAATTGTATAGGATGTCTTTGTATGCTGCAGCATTACAATTTCCGTTCGCTGAGACTGCACTAGTTAGAGTTTAAAATTATATTTTGATGGCTTCCGACACAGGTGTTATCACTTTTCTGGTCCTCTTAGACATTAGTTCTGCTTTTGATACTATCTCACATAGTATCATTTCTGCTGTTGGTATGCTTCTGGCATTGCTTTATCTTGGTTCATTTCTTACCTTTCTGGTCGTCAGCACTACATTTCCATTCGTCAATTTAAATCTACCACTGTTTCTATTTCTCAAGGTGTTCCTCAGGGTTCTGTACTCTGTTCATTGCTTTTTATTACCTACATGCTTCCCTTAGGTGCATCACTCACCACCATGGCCTTAATTTCCATTGCCATGCTGACGACACTCAACTCCATATTAGCTCACATCAATTTGCTCGTTTCCCCTCAAATTCCTTATCTGAATGTATCAAGGACATTCATTCCTGGATGACCAGTAATTTTCTCAAACTCAATATTGAAAAAAACAATGTGTGGTTAGACCCTCCTCTACAGTCCGCAACCTTAGTATTATCTTTGACTCCACACTCTCTTTTAACTTCCACATCTCCTCTCTCACAAATACAGCTTTTTTATCATCTTCGCAATATTGCTAGACTTTGCCCCATTCTTAACACCAAAGATGCTGAAACCCTTATCCAATGCCTTCATCAGTTCTTGGCTTGATTATTGTAATGCTCTCTTTTCTGGCCTTCCAACTAAAATAATCAATAAATTGCAATACATCCAGAATTCAGCAGCCAGGGTTCTCTCTCACTCTAAGAAATCATCACACATCACTCCTGTCCTGCACAGGTTACACTGGATACCTGTTTCATATCGTATCCAATACAAAGTTCTCCTTATCACTTTCAAAGCCTTACATGGCCTAGCACTCTCATACATTGATGATCTCGTTTGTCCTTACACCCCATCACGCTCTCTCAGGTCATCTGATTCTGCCCTATAATTCATTCCACATTACAAGCTGACCTTACTCGGTGGTAGGGCTTTCTTCAATTTGGAACTCTATTCCACAGTCCCTCTGTAATCTTACCTCTGTACATTTAAAAACCCACTAAAAATCTCTTTGCCCAATGTTTCTGTGACTCTTAACTGCACTGTCATGTTTTGTAAATTTTTTCGTGTTGTGTTATCTGCTTTCTAATTGTAAAGCGACCTTGAGTTTGTAGAAAGGTGCTATAAAAAAAAAAAAAAATGTATTATTATTATTATTATTATTATTATTATTATTATTATCATATCAGTGCAATTAAACTGTAATATGCTTTTTAGGCTACACTGTTCATTCAAAAACAAACAAACAAATAAATAAAAAAATCTGTGCAATATGTTCAACTCCGGCCTCAGTAGAAAATGAGTAGTAAAATGAGTAAAAAATGGTCAGCTGCCATGCACTGCTCTAAACTAGCTGAGTGTGACTGGATAGTGACCTGCAACCTACAGCACCAAATGTGCTCTTTCACACAGTGTAGGTCAGGATGGATTCTCCATGCCACGGTGCACAGATGTTTTTAAATTTAATTTAGGACAACAAAAATAACTAATTTTTAAGTAAATTATATTGTTGGTGCACCTTATATAATGAAAGAGAGAGCGCTCAGGCACTGTAGATACAGTATATGTTTTACATACTTTCAAATAGGTCTATTTATGGCAAATAGTGGAAAATCATTTCTGCTCTGAGACTATAAGAACTCACAAGAGTATTAAATTATTTTCTTTAACTCTGTGTACCTTTGCTTTCTTGTCTCATATACCCTTGTTAATCTTCTTGAAAGCCAACATACTTCATGTTTACCCAGCAGTCTTTCTTTGGCTTTTTTTTTTCTCTGTCTGTTTTGAAGAGCTTTTTACTTGATTTTCTGCTCTGCTGGAGTTTCTTGTGTGTGCAGTATTGTATTGGGCCCTACTGACAGCAGGAGGACATGTTTTCAGGCAATCACTATGTCTTTTTTAAGAACCTCTATGCCCACCAGTGGAGATATAAAGTACATTACACAAGCAAGTCTGCTCAGAACTTGGCACAGCTAGGCAATATCCATCTTATTGAATGCATACTACTGGTTTCACTCAGAACATAATTAAATCAAAGGTAACCAGAAACAATCCAATATATGAATGCAGTTTATTAGTCCATGACTTATATTTAATTTAATAAAACCTTTATCAGTTTCAAGGTCATTTTTCAAAAGTATTGCTAGGAGAGAAGTGAATGTGTAGAGAGAAAACATGTGTTTTCAGTTCACTTTTAAAGGACTAGTGACTGACATGGATTATTGAATGCACTTTGGTTAACTAGGTATTCCACAGTAAAGCTATACAACAAGAAATTTAACTAGGTAACATAAAAATGACAAAAAATGACATGTAAGCACAGGATACCGTTACAGGCCTTTTTTCACATCACATTACTTCACCAGTTATTTTACATTGTGTTTTGTTTATAGTTCTATGCTATCTGTAATAAAGTCTAAAATTTTTGATTTTTTAGTCACCTAAAAATCCTTATAGTTACACTCTCTAGCTTTGTGTGGGTAACTATAAACAGACACAGCAAGTAAAAATAACTACAGAATTAAATATATAGAACCCTGTGAGTTGCATAGTCTGCACCTCAGTGTGTATGAGCTCAGTGTCTAATGTCAAAGGAAATACTTTCCAGCTTTTGGCACATTTCCACAGTATGATGCTTATTTTTCAATAAAAGTTTTTGAACATTTTCATGAAGGCTGTTAAGCATTTGGGGGTGGCACAATGGTTTAGCATATTCACCCCATATTCTGTCTATGTAGGTTTTCTCCAGGTGCTCCTGTTATCTTTCTCCAAAAAAACAACACATGGTGGTAGGTATCCTGACTTATCTAAATTACACCTAGGAGTAATAACTATAATTCTGTTTCAAGCCCAATATTCCAAGGATACAGCCAAATGGACTTAGATTTATCTAATGTATACAACATAGCAGTTAAGGGACTTGGTCAAAGACCCAGAAGTGGAAGCTTGGTAGTGCTGGGATTTGAACTCATAACTCTCTGGGCAGTAGTCCAACATCTTACCCACTGCACTACCACCACCTTCTGGGAGAGCTGCTGGATCCAAATATAATACAAATTGTGAGAGCGTACGACAACATTCAGCATGCCATTTGATAAAGTTTATGTAATTGATTACAACCTTGACACTTACTTTCTCAAACCGCTTAAAATCACTAAAAGATTAAAGTAAAATCTTTACATTTGAAGTGTGAAGCATTGGACCAGTGAGTGGCACTTAGGAGCTGCATAAATTGAGAGCAAAAGTTTTCGATGGAAATTAAAGCTTTGGAGATACTGCCAGGAAAATTGCCACGCAAGCACTCGATGGCAGGTTCATTGGGCAATATATTTATATGAATACGACATTGGAGTAGTGACACAATGACAGAGGGCTTTGTCAACTCCGTCTTTGATTATTTTCACAAAACAGCATGCCCTGTCATGTATTACTTATATAACCCTCTCCATCTGACTTTAGTAGACTAATTTCTTCTCAAGATACAGGGCTTTTTTGGTGGTCCAATCTTAACAGCAGCAAAAGGGTACTTTGTTATGTTGTTTCCATCAGTCTTGCAAGACACATCTGGGGAAATCTGAGTTTTAAAATGAACTACATGAATCTTCCCCACATTCACTTTGACTTTGCTGTCTCCCTTTAGGGCTAAGTGATCTGCATATTTTTCACACACAATGTCAACAGACAGGTGACCAAGTGTTTTTTAGATGTCCAAGTGCAGCATAACAGCTCCCTGGCCTTATGTTTTGTTAAGGCTAGACACCACAGGCAAAGAATAGCACTTTCATACTTCTACAGTATACAGATAGCCTAGATAACTGTGGCTAACTTGCAGTCACTTTGTGTGCTGTGTCTGTCATTAAGAAACACATCATGCTCTGGAAATACAAATTGTGTCAAATAATTTGTCTAGATGGTGGACATGGTGGCTTTGCCTCGCACCTTCAGGGGTGGGGGTTTGAAACCCACCTCCACCCTGTCTGCGTGGAGTTTTCTTGTTCTCCCTGTGCTTTGGGGGTTTTCTTCCCTCAGTCAAAACATGTGTTATAGGCAGACAATTTCCAAATTGTCTGTAGTGTGTGAATTGTGTTTGTGATTGTGCTCTGCGATGGGTTGGCATGCCCAGGGTGTCCCCTGCCTTGTGCTCAGAGCTCCCTGGGACAGGCAGTCCCATGACACTGTGTAGGATAAGCGGTATGGAAAATGGATGGGTTGATGGAATTTCTCTAGATAAATGAATTCTCTAGACAGATTAATTATTCAAAAAAGTTGAAATTTTGAAAGTTGCAAAAATGCTTAGTTTGCCCCTTTACCACAAGTTTCATCTTCAGTTAATCGTACTTAGCACAAATTCAAAACATCCTACTGTTTAATCTAATTTGTGTTAATCCAGGAAGCAAAAATCCCAGCACAGCAATACAGTTCATTAGTCTATTCATATTTAATTTCATGGGTAAATAAATAATAATAGAATAATTCCTTTTATTTTATAGCATATTTTTCACACTTGATGTCACCTTCGGATAAAAAGGATCTGTTAATCTGTTAACTAGAAAAGTGTTCAGTAAAAATGAGCAACTGAAAGCTTTGAAAGAAAATGAGTTTTCAGGTGGGTCTTGAAAGAGGAAGAGGAGTAATAGGAATAGGGATTAAATTGAATTGTGTCTATAGCATGCTAACAGTTCTGAAAACAGTCCTGAAGGCATGTCTGGTGTTGGGGAACACCTGAACCTGTAGACATGAGTGTATAAACTGGAGTGTACAGACACAGGGGCTCTGTACTATATGTAGAGATGAGACTGCAGTACTTAGCAAGTAAGCAGCACCTCTTCCAACAGCCCTATAATATATCTCTATAATAGCAGAGATTAGATTATACAAGCTGTTTAGCCTGTTAGTATCAATTTGCCTCAGGATCTTTCTACACCCATCAATGGAATGAGCTATATCTACAGCTTGAAGTCGTTTAGGTCACCTTCTCATGTAATTCTGTGATATAACAGACTACAGACTGTTACTTCTACTTCTCAATTAGACTTCACAGCCTACCATAAAACCATGTTAGCTATCTCTGGCTTCCCTCGTTTACTCTCCAAATATGGTGAGCTGATGAATGGAAAACTGTCATCATCATCACCCTAAGATTCAGTATTCCTGACCACAAACTCTCAGACTGAGCAACAACTCCTCTCCGATTTCCATCTCCCTTTCATTCTCTTTCATTTTATCTGTTTCCCAACTAGGTGCTGAACAATGGCCAACAGTAATATCTGACAATGCAGAGGGATGTCCAGCATTGCAAGCCAGATTTTGTAAGACGTGAAACAGTCCCCCTTTGCTGTTATAACAACCTCCACTTTTCTGGGAAGGCTTTCCTCCAAATTTTGGAGCATGGCTCTGGAGATTTGCTCATTCAGCCACAAGAGCATTAGTGAGGTCAGGCACTGATGTTGGACAAGGATACCTAGGGTGCAGTCACCGTTCCAGTTCATTTGAAAGGTGTTCAGTCGGGTTGAGGTCAGGGCACTACACAGGCCACTCGAGTTCTTCCACACCAACCTTCCTGGAACATGTTTGGGCTATTTAGTTGCAGTAAAGGGGTAAGTTCTTAATGCTACAGCCTACAAAGACATTCTAGACAATTTTCAGTTTGGGGAAGGCCCACATATGGGTGTGATGGTCAGGTGTCCACATACATTTGGCCATAAAGTGTACAATAGGTAGAGAAAAATGAAGATTAAGTTGAAAAAAATTCATACTTTGCATACTCGTGTAAGATGTATGTACCTATTACTGTACCTATATCTTCCAAAGTAGATTGTTGAATTCCATAGCTGTCTATCACTGCCTCTTATAGGGGTCTGTCCAGAGCACCACTATCTATGGATAAGTATAAAAGCTAGAGGTTCTGAATGACAGAAAAGGCAAGATTGTAATGCTAAATTGGTATAGTTGCTTTACATGTATACAATTCATTACTGTTCCCCCCCTCTTTTTTCTTTTATGGGTTATTATTGGAACAAGAATGAATGGAGGGTTTCACTGCAAGTATATTCACAAATCACTTCCTATTAAATAATGATGAAAAGTCAGTTCAGCTCTATAACAGAAAGATGGATTTGTGTAAGATTCGTGTAAATTTAATTCAGCTATTGATCAGCTTCAGCTAATGGCCAAACATTATTCAGTGTCATGGTAGCATATTTACACACACATATCACAAACATAATCTTTCTGGTTTTTCTCCCTGTGTTTAAGTATTTCACTGTGCATACTTATAATAGCACATGAAGATGAAGTGCAGATGGTAGCAGTACAGTTTAAAACAAACAAGCAAACAAAAAAAATCCAAACAATTAGTATTACACTCAAATTAATGATAAAACAGGGTATCATTTGTCTTTTTTAAAAATATGAGAACCTTTAGCTATTCTAGCATTTTGCAGAAGAAGAACTTGCATTGTGCTTTGCTAACCAGCAATAAATCCTCTAATCTGCCCTTTCAAATCACACACATTAAAAAAAGCATTAAATCTCATTAGTCAACTTCATTGGTTGGGGTTTCCCACTTGATCACTCCATGCCTGGTGATTATGGTGCTGTAATGTAATTTGCAGCTGAAGGACCAAATCTCAATTGAGTGTGTATTCATCTGTGATGCAGTTTGACATGGGCAAGATGGATGAATCAAAACCATGTGGACGTTATACTTGCTTACAGTTTTAATGAGGAGTGCCACTGATTGATAACCTTGTAAATTTTTTTATCACATTGAACCTGATTTTTTCCCCCTCTGTTTCTTCTCATTCTCAGATATTTTGCAGTCTGTTTGCCTCCTTCAGCCTTCAGATGCTCTGTGCATGTAAATAAATAAAGTGTGTAATACAGTGCCACTGTCTCATGAACAAACCTTTTAAAAGAAGTAGAAATGTGGGAAAAAAATTTCCATCAGAAACTTTGCAAACTTTGCATACTTGATTAAAAAAAACGTAAAAAGAGTGAAACTTTTAAAAAGAGTGAAATTTTCTGCTGGCTCACACTGGACATGACTGGACTGGACTAATCAGTAATGCCCATGGGAATGCGTAATCATAATTTCATCATGCAGCTGGTGGTATGACTCCACATACTGTATCCACATACTGTAGACATGATCTTCATTCTAACCAACACTCTAATATGAAAGCCTTCGTGCAATCCCTGTAAGACATCTGTCTCAGACAGAGAGAACATCTGAGCATGTTTTATCTGCCAGTGGATAAGCAATACACAGCAGCGAGAGTAATCGTGCAGACAGGGTTGTTAACTCAACAAGTTTAATATTCTGCAAATGCATGTGTTTCTCTTTGGGTTCCTTGATGTCTTGGGTCGACTGATTATTAAATGTTTTGGTAATATTTTGTACCATATGAACAATGTATCAATGTAATAGCCTAATTGATTATGGCATAGCATAGCTACATATTTAAACAAACTTCCCAAAATTATAAACTTATATTTATGCAGATATAGATTTTTACATGACATTTTTCTTGAGATATTATGAAAAGCCATGTAGGAGTGAATTATATATTTTACAGTCCTTTTAATAGCATGTGCTTAAACAATGACTTAATTAATTTTGGTGACTACTGATAGGAAAGAACATATAAGAAACCTATCCCTCCATCTATAAATTTTCACAGGGGACCCTGGAGCCCATCGCAGAGAACTTGGGGCACAAGACCTTGGACAGGGTGCCAACCCATAACAGAGCACAATTGCACACACACTCATTCACACACTATGAACAATTTGGAAATGCCAGTCAGCTTACAATGCATGTCATTGGACCAGGGGAGGAAACCAGAGTACCCGGAGGAAACCCCTGAAACACGGAGGTCCAAGACAAATGTGAAAACCACTAAGCCATTAATAAACCATTTAACTTTATTAGCAATGCAACAAAAAAAAATACAAGCAAAATTATGCTTCTTAACAAAGGTTCGAAATTAAAACATTCATAATTGGTAACACGTGGCAATGAGAGACTGGATGCAAGTGTATTAGGGTACCAAAAAAACAGGACCAAAAAAGTGGAAAATGGTGTTTATGAGCTGCCATTAATTTTTAGCAATATTAGCCTTGTTATTCAGGTGGAAAACTAAAGTAAAAGTTTTGAGAAACATTCTGATTATTTTGAGACACTAAGACATGTTTTAAATAAACTTACTCATTATTCTGACTTAGTAAATGATATAAATATGAAATAATCTTCAACTGAAGAAAATGCACTTTTGAAAATTTAATAGATGCTTTTCAGTTGTACTAATTTGCACTCCTGAAGTGACTTTAAGGCTTATTAAATCCCACTGAGGATGCAAAATTTATTGATTTGCATAAACACCACCATGTATTTTGCCCCTTAAAGTGAAAACTTCCATAATTGCAGATTCATTCATGAAAACATGCAAATGACAAGTTATTTTGCTGATGTGAAAGATGCAATCCTCTGTAAATGCCGTTAGTAATTCAGCTTATACGTTTTGTAAGTGTTATCAATTCTGCATGTTTTTACACATGCAAAACTTTTGGTCCTAAAAGTAATATTTTCTAGATGTGTGGGCAACCAAAATAGCAGTATAATAACAGTATACTATGTAATAACAGTATACTATGTATTATAAAACCCATGTTTCAGAGACTAGGCTTAAAATAAGTGGGAGGCTATGGGAAGTAAAAAGAGAGACCATAATTAGTTGAATCTTCATGCCAAGAGTGTTGGTACTGACTTGAAAGCTGAAGGAGGTGTGCGGAAAGCCGACATCATTATTTAAAGATGCATGTAAAGAAGCAAAACCCTGCCTTATCTTTCCATACTAATTGGCGAAGTAAAAGAACACACCCTCTCAACAGCATCCAAAATGTGTCAAAGGGAAGTTAGACATATGGTTAGCATGTAGTGGTTAGCATGTTCGCCTCACACCTCCAAGGTCTGGGGTCTGGGGTTCGAGTCCCTCCGGGGCCATGTGTGTGTGGCTTCCTCCCCCAGTCCAAAGACATGCATGGTAGGCTGAGTGGCGTGTTTAAAGTGTCCGTAGTGTGTGAATGTGTGTGTGATTGTGCCCTGTGATTGACTGGCATCCTGTACCATGCCTTGTGCCTGATGCTCCCTGGGATAGGCTCCAGGTTCCCCTTGACCCTGAAAAGGAGTAAGTGGTAGAAGATGGATGGAAGTTCATGAGCTTTATTGGATTAATATCAGCAGGCTTCCTCTCTCCACACACACACAGAGTAATGGGTCAATTTCTGTATAAATCATTTTCATTTTACCTGGAGTTGTGGCAATAGGAAAAATCATGTCTGGTCATGCCGATTATTATATAAATTGCCCAATTAACTATTTTTTTCAGACTATAACTGAGAAAGGATGGTTATTTGAGGAACTACGGAACAATGGTAGCTCAGTGGTTAAGCCATTGGACTACTGCTTGGAAGGTCATGAGCTCAAATCCCAGGAATGCCAAGCTGCCACTGCTGGGACCTTGAGCAAGGCCCTGAACCCTAAACTGCTCAGTTATATAAATGAGATAAATGTAAGCAGCTACCAAATGCCATATATGGAGAGATAGAGACCTAATTCTCAATCTTTTGTTCCATCTCCACAGACTTGAAGATTACCATACCTTCCAAACTGACCTTGCTCTTTGTTAGGCCATTTCATAGCAAGGAGTCATATCACTGCACACTCTCTCTATATCTCTCTTTGTCTTTAATCTTTGCTCAGTCTCCCTCAGATTATTCTCAGCATGAGATCATCTCCCTCTCCTTTGGCAGGTATTCTTTACTCCTTCTGCCTTGTCCCCTGCCTCCTCATCTTCTGTCATCATCCTTTCCATTTTTCTTTGCCCTCAAACTCTATGTTCCTTGCCTCTGGCTGTGTTAAAGCACACTATTTGAGCCTAATCTCCCTGAAGTCTAGCCACAGTCTCTTGAATCCCATAAACTTCCCATGCATTTGGCTCCCTTTGCTCTTCTAGATGCATCTTTCCTTCCTGTTCAGATAGCTGCCCTTCTCACGGCTATAGGCTTCCCGTTCCCTCAGGCTTTTTTCTCTCAGGCCTCCCTCTTTTTTTTATTTTATTAAATGGCCTTATTAAAACTAAGATAAATCATGTCAAAGCTTTTTCCTCAGTGTGAAATTACAACTTATAAAAATTAAGTGAGAAATAATGAGAAACATTTTAGAGAAAAATACAAAAAAAAAACCAAACAACTTACAATAACCTAGTTGCGTAAGTGTGCACACCCATAAATTAATTATTTGCTGAAGCACCTTTTAACTTTATTACACCACTCAGTCTTTTTGAGTAAGCGTCTTTCAGCATGGCACATCTTGACTTGGCAATATTTTCCCACTCTTGCTTCCAAAAACATTCTAGATCCATCAAATTGTGAGGGCATCTCCTGGACACAGCCAGTTTCAAGTAACCCCACAGTTTTTTAGTTGGATTCAGATGGGTTCTGGATAGGTCATTCAAAAACATTGAACTTATTTTGTTTTAGCCATTCCTTTGTTGAAGAAATGTAGCTGTAAAGCATGATGCTGCCACCACCATGCTGCACCATGGATATGGTGTTCTTTTGGTGATGTCCTTTTTTTTGCACCAAACATACCTTTTGGAATTATGGAATTATTACACCTTTTGTTCTTATCAGACCATAACACATATTGCCACATGGTTTGGGGTAATTTAGTTGAGCTTGGACATTTAATGTGAGAAAGGGCTTCCGTCTAGCTACCCTACCCCATAGCCCATACATGTGAAAAATATGAGAGATTGTGACACATGCACAGAGTAATCAGTACTTGTCAGATAATCCTGCAGCTTCTTTTCATGTTACTGTAGGTCTCTTGGCAGCCTCCCTGGTAAGATTTTGTCTTGTCCTTTTATAAATGTGGGAGAGACATCCTGTTCTTAGTAATGTCACTGGGGTGTTCCATTTTCTATTTTTGTTGATTACGGCCTTTACAGTGTTCCATAGTACATCTAATATTTTGGAAATTATTTTATACCCCTCTCCTGGTCGATATCTTTTAACAAGTGAGATGCCATGCAATGCTTTGAAAGCTCTTTGCGGATCATGGCTTCAGCAGTCGGATGAAACCAAGAAGCTGTCAATAAAATCCTACAGAAACAGCTGAACTTTGGGGTTAATCAAAAAAATTTAATTGATGACAGCTGTATGATAATTACTTTAAACATGAGATTGAATGTGACTGGTTCATTCTGAACACACATTCCCAATTATAAAAGGATGTGCACACTTATGCAACCAGGTTATTGTAACTTTATTATTGTAATTTTTTTTTTTTTTCTTTCCCTAAAATATTTCTGATTGTTTTTGTACTTAATTTTATACGTTGTAATTTCACATTGAGGGTGGAAAAAGTACTGACAGGATTTATCTTAGTTTTTTTTTTTTTTTTTTTTTTACAAAACCCTGGCATTTTAACAGTGGTGTGTAAACCTTTAATATCCATTGTAAATCTTTATTTATTTCTTCCATCCATCCATCTTGTATACCACTTAATCCTTTTCAGGGTCACAGGGAGCCTGGAGCCTATCCCAGGGAGCATCAGGCACAAGGCAGGGTACACCCTGGACAGGGTGCCAATCCATCGCAGGGCACACAATCACATACACATTCACATTCACACACTACGGACACTTTGGACACTTTGGACACGCCAATCAGCCTACCATGGAAACCGGAGTACCCATAGGAAACCCCCACAGCACAGGGAGAACATGCAAACTCCACACACACAGGGCCATGGTGGGAATCAAACGCCCAACCCTGGAGGTGTGAGGCGAACATGCTAACCACTAAGCCACCGTGTGCCCCTTGTTTAGTTCTTTATTTATTTAATTTTTACACATGACCACGTTACATTTTACACATTTTCTTCTCAAATTTTCATAAATGCCACACGTGAATCTTGCTGACTTGCTTCCTACAGTATATTACCTGCTATTTCCTTTGTTTTGTTTTTTTACATGCTTCAGGGTGAAAAATGACATAGCAAATAGTTTTCCCAAACCCAATTTTTTGACATTTACAAAGGAAAATGAAACATGTTTTAAAGGTAAACTTGGTTTAAAGCATGAAACTGATTTTACAATATTTAAGCGATGACAGTGATCGATTTAATATCCGCAGGGATATTAAACAGGATATTAACAGGAATATAGGCTATTGTGGACAATTTTGTGTGAAAACAATCAACCTGGCAACAATCAGTTGTAAGGCCCGGTTCACACATACTCCGTTTGCAGTGCGTATGCGGTGCGTTTTTTTCCATGTCTATGTTAAAAGGTCAGAGCATTCACACTGCTCAGGATGCGGCGCGGCCAGTATGTTACAGGAGCGGTGTGGTGCAGGAGCGTTAAAGGAGCGATGCGTTACAGGAGCGGTTCGGTGATCGTCTCTGCACCAAGTCTATTTTTGCTGTGCTGTACGTGCTGAATTAAAGTGATAGCGCATAGTTCGTGGTCAAAATGAGCACGGATTGACACGAAAATGAAGGAATTTTACCATAAATGCATATAATTAAAGTATACTACTGCTTCTCACTGTCATCTTATTACTTTAAGCCCAAGGTACAACAAAGAAAACCAAAACACTTACCAGGAGTTGCACAAAAAAAAACCCCAATGCGGTCAAAATTATATCTAAAGTATTTATTTTAATGTAAAATACTCTACACAGCATGCTATATTGCGTGTGGGGGGGAGGACACTCGCATCTTGCTGGTGGTCGGACAAAGTTGTGTATGACCCGCAGGATTTCTTGTATTTAAATGCAAAAGAAAAGACATGGGAGACAGTTTCCTCGGCTGTGTGGGGGATGGTAAGGTTTCATTTAAAATGTTTGTGATGCTACATTTTCACGTAAGAGTGGTAGGCCTACCATGTTTAAATCTTTTGCCACTTGCTTGAGCAACGTAATATATAAATTTATATAGAAGTAATGAATGGAATATTACGTTGTTTATATTTATTGTGTTTAAACATGAATACGTCTATGAAAGATTGAATTCTGAATGTGTTCAGAATTTGCAGTAGTGCACTGCAAACGCGTCTTATATGAAAGCACCATGGTGCGTGCTGCTTCCGCACCGCATACGTGCTGCATACGTGCTGCATACGTGCTGCAATACGCACCGCATACGCACCGCACACGTACTGCACACGGAGTGTGTGTGTGAACCAGGCGTCAGACTTGCTGTAAATACAGCACTGTTCAATTTGTTCAACTCTGTGCAAGGAAAAAAAAAAATTGGACACTGGACCTCTTGAACTTGTTGGGGTTTCCGTAAAACTTTCACTATCCAAACTATCACATAAAAATTATAATAAGACATTTAACTATTTGGCATAGAGGTGCAGCAGCTGTTTCTGCCTGAAATCTCTGGGGTTCCTGGTTCAATCCTGAGCTCATGTTAATCTCTGTGTGGAGTTTTGCATGTTCTCTGTGTTTGCATTTGGTTGATGGTTTTATGGATTGCACTCCAGGTATGAGGTTATGAGAGTATGAATGAATGTGTGTGTGTGTGTGTGTGTGTGTGTGTGTGTGTGTGCGCGCGCACATGGTGATTTGTGATGGACTGGCATCCCATCCAAGGTGTATTCCTTTCTCACACCCAGAGATCCCAGGACAGGCTCCAGATCCACTGTGATCCTGACCAGAAGAAAGTGATTACTAACGATGGATGAATCAATTAATTTTTAATGAATTGTTCATTCCAATTACATACCACAGTGCTTATATTTATGAAGTCTCTTAGACTTACCAATCATGGTAAGAGTGTGATGAGGAATAAGGCTAATCCTCATATAAAGGTTCTATGGTTTATACAGTTTTTACTGATTCCTACATGACTCTTTTTAAAATCACTGTCACAGGTTTATGTTACAATTTTGCACTTTAATGAACTGTAAGTCTACATATTTTATGAGATTTCATAAAATTTCATCAGAACCTGGATTCGAATCCTTGAGTTGGAGGCAGTATAAGCTGCACCTGTCTAACTTTTGTGACTATGTTATAAGTCTGGAGGGCTTGTAGGCTAGAGAATGTGAGTGTTTGAGTGATGTTTCACTGCACAGTCGATGAGTACAGTAGAATGCAACCTCTCAAATAAATGCTGTATAAAACCTTCAAGTCCAATTACCTTGATTTATTACTACAAGATAATTCTATACTTCTATAATTCACCTTCTAAGTACAACCCCAATTCCAAAAAATTTGGGACGCTGTGTAAAATGTAAATAACAACAGAATGCAATGATTTGCAAATCTCATAAACCCATATGTTATTCACAATACAACATAGAAAACATATTAATGTTTAAACTGAGGAAATAAGTAAAAAAATAATAATTTTGGTAATTTTTAATTTGATGGCCTCAACAGGTCTCAAAAAAGTTAGGATGGGGGCAACAAAAGGCTGGAAAAGTAAGTAATACTGAAAAAACAGCTAGAGGAACATTTTGCAACTAATTAGGTTAATTGACAACAGGTCAGTAACATGATTGGGTATAAAAATAGTATCTTAGAGAGGCCGAGCCTTTCAGAAGTAAATATGGGATGGAATCTGGATGGAAGCATATGTTGCTCTAAAACCTGTATATACCTTTCAGCACTGATGCCTTTCCAGATGTGCAAGCTGCCCATTCCATAGGCACTAATGCACCCCATACCATCAGAGATGCAGGCTTTTGAACAGAGCGCTGATAAAGAGCCGGACGGTCCCTCTCCTCTTTAGTCCTCTTTAGTTTAGAGGACATGGTTTCCAAAAAGAATTTAAAATTTCGATTTGTCTGACCACAGACCAGTTTTCCACTTTGCCTCAGTCTATTTTATTTGAGCTTTGGCCCAGAGAAGACAGCTGCATTTGTGGATCATGTTCACATATGGCTTCTTCTTTGGACGATAGAGCTTTAACCAGCATTTTTGGATGGCATGGTAAACTGTGTTCACAGACAATGAGTTCTGGAGCTGTTTCTGAGCCCATGCAGTGATTTCCATTACAGAATCAAGAATGCAATATTGATTTTCACCCTTGTCCCTTGCACACAAATTTTTTTTCAGATTATTGGAACCTTTTGATGATATTATGTACTGTAGATGATGAGATATTCATAATCTTCACAAATTTACGTTGAGGAACATTACTCTGAAATTCTTCCACAAATTGTAGATGCAGTTTTTCACAGATTGGTGAACCTCTGCCCATCTTTACTTCTGAAAGACTCTGCCTCTCTAAGATACTCGTCATACCCAATGATGTTATTGACCTGTTTCCAATTAACCTCCAGCTGTTTCTTTTTAGTAACACTTACTATTTTTTTGTTGCCCCGTCCCAACTTTTTTGAGACATATTGCCGCCATCAAATTTGAAATTACCTTTTTTTTTTTGTTTTTTTATTAAAATGGTACATTTACTCAGTGTAAACATTTGATATGTTTTCTATGTTCTATTGTGAATAACAACATATGGGTTTATGAGATTTGTATATTATTGCATTCTGCTTTTATTTACATTTTACACAGTGTCCCAGCTTTTTTGGAATTGGGGTTGTAGGACACTTGGAGCATAATTTATTTTAAAGTACAATGAATGTAATGTATCTGTGTAATGTATCTGTGTGTTCTCTGCTGAAGAGTCAGTCACAGCAGTAATTGTTATGAAGTATGAATTGCTAGTCTGAAAAGGTCAGGCTAATTTGGCAGGTTTTCTTGTATAAGTGCAATCGCTGCACTTTGTTAGTGCATGACACTAAAAGTCCATGAGGTCAAGTAGCTGAAATGTGAAAGCAAATCAGAATGAAAGAGTGAGACAGAGGTGCAAACTCAGCTGCCTAATCTAAAGTCATTCAGCAGGAACTCATGGATTTAGCCAAGAGCACAACTCAGTGCTGGTCTGGGAATGATGACAGATATATATTAAAAAAAAAAAAAAAGCTTGGTTATTTGTGTTGCACTGTATGTTTTTGTATTCTCTCAGGTTCTTCTCGCTTGGTGCAAGTGTAAAATGGCTTATAAGTAAATGGGAATGGTTTTATTATATGTACAAACCCAATTCCGAAAAAGTTGGGACAGTATGGAAAATGCAAAAACAAACAAAAAAAAGAGTAATTTGAAAATTCAATTCCTCCAGTTTTATGGTTTCAATTATTCCTGTATTAGCTCTTGTCTAAGTTTTATTCTGTTCTTATAAGACTTGAATTGAAAACAAAACTATCCTACTCTAGTAAGCATGTCGATATGGATGGCATGCAGATCCTCCCTCTCTCTCTCTCTCTCTCTCTCTCTCTCTCTCTCTCTTCTTCATTTGATGCTAACCAAACCAAGTCAGGATGGTCTGGTGAAGGTGCAGTGTTACTGAATATCTGCATACTCTCTCTCTCTCTCTCTCTCTCTATCTCTCTCTCATACACACATACAGTAATTTTACATGGGAGAGGCAGCTCTATGCATGTTCTATTTTCTCTCCCAGTAATCAAAGAACACTGCTTCTGACAACATATTCATTTGTAAAATAATCCATACATAGATAGGAAATTGCATTGTGTTAAAGGGATGGCATACCATCAAGTTCGTTGAAACTTTAAGAATGATTGTAATACATATATTCAGAATATAAATCAGAGAAATCATCAATCGAAATACATGCTGTTCGCACACAGTACAAGTAAACAATATCTTCTTAGATGCTCAGAAATATATGGCCAATCTTCAGGCAAAGAATAATGCTGAACCAATAATTAATTCAGTTAATTGATATCATTGACAGAGTTGGGAGTAATTGTCTTATTCTTATGAGTTTTTCGTATCCAGTCATAATCGAGTTACAGGGCACATTCACAGATGTTGTATCATATCTCCTAGTCTGGAATACAGGGTTGCATTAGGACTGCAGTAAAAGTTGTGGGAGCAGGCAATTTTTACTTCAGTGCAGATGGGAGCAGGCGATCAGATATAAATCCCATGGAAAAAAGAAAGGCTGTAGTGATTAACATAGGAGCTCACTGGATGAGACAGGTTGCCCGTGTTGTTCTACATGACACATTTATTGTTCATTTATTCAGTAAATGCTTTATCATGGTCATGGTTGCTGTGGTTAAATAAATTACTTATTTGCTTATATTTGGGAAATTTATGGTAGGTACAAACAAAAATGATTACAGTGGAAGCAGGCATCATTAGTCAAACTTTCTATGGGAGTAGGCAGGATTGTTTAGAATTCCTTCAGAAGCAGGTGGAAGTGAAAAGAAAAAAAAAAAAAGAGAAGTCCTGTGTACATCTCTTCTCCAAGAGTCTTCAATCTTCTCTGCAAGTGGTTGATGTGGCTACAGGTTTTTATTCAAACCAAGCAAGAGCCTGTTTAATCAGTTTAATGAGATAGTGGTTTTCGAATGAAGCTCCTATTTGGTTGGAATGAAAACTTGTAACCACACTGGCCCTTTCCAGATAATATTGAAGACTCCTTTCCTAATTTTTGAAGATGCTCTACATGTCCAAAAGTATGTGGACTCATGACCATTGCACCCATATGTGGTTCTTCCCCAAACTGTCACCCCAAATTTGTTAGCAGATAATTGTGTAGAATGTCATTGTATACTGTAGAATGAAGATTTCCCTTCAAAGGAACTAAAGAGCTCAAACCTGTTCCAGCATGACAATGCTCCTGTACACAAAGCGAGGTCAATAAAAACATGGTTTGCCAAGGTTGATGTGAAAGAACTGGAGTGGCCGGAGCCCTGACCTCAACCCCACTGAACAGCTTTGGGATGAATTAGAAGGTGAACTATATGCCAGACCTCTTCACTTGACATCAGTATCTGACCTCATTAATGTTTTTGTGGTTGAATGAGCACAAATCCCCACAGCCATGTTCCAAAATCTAGTGAAAAGCCTTCCCAGAAGAGCTAAAGCTGTTCAGCAAACCCTGGGGATAATGGCCATGGTTTTGTCTGTAATGGTCAGGTATCCACATATTTTATATAGTGTAGTGTATCTATACAGTACACTAGAGATATAGTGTATATAGTTTATCTTTACTGGGGGAAAAAAGTTCAATAATACATGTACTGTTGATGCAACATCTGTGACACCTCCCTTGCTGGCACAGTTTGTGCCAGTAGAGATAATTGCAGAATCATTAGCCATTTAGTCATAATTAAGCACATATGGTGTCACATTTAAGTTTTAGCGAGTCTACATACAAATAATGGTTCCTCACTGGAACTCTCATTAATAAGAAAATATAATGCTGTAGAATTTTTCATAGGGTTCACCAAAGTTGTAAAAACAGATTTTGTATTTGATCGCCTAGGTTATTTTAATATTGGCAATGGAATGTAATAAAATGATTGTAATATACTCTCTTAAATAGCAGTGGCTGTCTGCTTGAGACATTTAAGATATTGTTTCACAGTATCCTGTATATTGGTGCCATCTATTATATAGTGATTCATTATAACTTTCCTGTGCCATCGTTGACCAGGCATCATTAAGTATTTCCTATATTTTCACTGTGATTTTGGGTAAAATTCTTTTTGCTGGAGGTATTTCCGGTTTTCTTTGTTCCATTTATAATTTTTTTTATAAAGTTTGATGAAGATAATAATTTGTAATCATGTTGTAAATGTTATGTTTTTGTTCTTTGCATATTGTCTGTTCAGCGTAGGTTGGCAGTTTGTCTTTCCCATGTTGCAGTTGCTATTCTTACAATACTGTGGCTCAGATTCCAGTTGAAGCCAATTGCTCATTCAGTCTGGTCCACACTAAATCCCACATCCAGCCCACGTCTTCTACCTTCTTGTCTACATCTTCTGGTTGGAGCCTCCAAAAAATAATACCTGAAGCAGCAGCTTTTTGCTCACTTGCTCTAACAGTCTTTACTCCTAACCTTAGAGAAATTTGATGGTTGTTTGCTGCTATTTTTATTTGTTCCATGTACTACCAAGAAGAAGACCATGAAGGTGATGTTTTTGGAGGTGCATGATGGGATTTAACCTGAGATTGCAGGTTACAGCATGTGGGTGTTGAATATTTGCCAGCTTAGGTTTCAGGCAGCAGAGAATCGATTGTGGTCATACAGATCCTGTGTCTATCTGCTCTCATTCAATGATCCCCGTTGGAGATTTGCTACCAGCTTGCAAACATAGTTTGATATTCAGTGGTTAATGAAGCAGCATTAAGGACACTTCTAGAATGAAACTTGGTAGAATATAAATGCCAGGAGCTAGCTTAATGCCTCTTAACTGTTTATCACTGCAATATGACATTATATTCCCAAGCCTTAATTCTGCATTTCAGCAAAACAAGAACAAACTTGCTGCGAAAAAGCTTTAATTGTACAGAAGCTTGTCTGGCTTTCTTTGTCTTTGTTTATAGATACTAGTAGTGCTCAGAGTGGATGACATTGTAACAATCTACTACAATATATAGCAAACAATTTTTTTTTCACCTGTGGTTATTGTTAGTCCTCCTCTCATTGAATTGTTACTGTACACTGGGTTTCAGTACTTCCAGTACTTAGTGTGCCAGCAGTCTTAGAAAAGAGGCTAGGTGGATTCCTTGTGTTCCTTGTGTTCAACCCCAGTAGTGTAAATCCACATGTAAATAAAATAGCACAAAAATGTTCACCTTTTGAAAACTTTGTTAAGACTAGTTAAATTGACTTATTCCTTGTTTTACTTTACTTGCTTGCTGTGCAGTTCCCTACGCATTGTAATTGGCTGCATGTCCAAATTGGCTTGGTTCCAACAGCGTTACTGTGTAGCTTTCTATAGGAATAAAATAGTGGTGGTGCATCATCAGCTAGCTATTTTTATTCTGATGTCTTTCATGTTGATGTCTTTACTCATGTCATCTATTCATGTTCAGAGATAATGCCATGGCTCTTTTTTTTCTCCACCCTGCCATTCTTTTCTAACTCATTTAGGGGATGTGAGTCAGAATTTTAGCGAGTGGACAATATAGAAACATTCCATCTGGAACTGATACAGACACACTGAAGTTGGCGAGGAGAAAAGAATGAGAGAGGTGAAAGGTATACTTTTCTATAATGGGTAGTGTTAGTGATAGTGCTATGTGAGAGATCATCAGTGCAGTCAGTGAAAAAAAGAAATAAGAATTGTCTAGCTGTGAGTTGAGCACAATTGTTTCTTTCGAGGAGTTCCATATACTTTTATTTTCCCGAGTATATTATTAAAGCAATGTGTAGGACTCTAATTTTGGAAAGAAGCCAGAAGGTAAAAGCAAGAATGAACTTTTTCCATGCCATCTGTAGCTACTGAGCTGCAGTTTTTTCAAGCTACTGCTCTCAATGTCATTCAGCAGCTGAACTACTTTGACAATCCGAATGACTTGATTATCTAGAATGAGTCTGTACTGACGATGAGTGGAATCAAGCTGTCTTCTTCATTGGCCATCTTTCTCAGTGAGCACAGTCAATTCTGCTCTTAGTAGATTCTGAGTTGCTAAGAGATGGAGCATCACCAAGAAAATTTGATTCCTGAGATTGCATGCAATGACAGTAGGGACTTTGATCAATAGATATATGTGTCCTAGTAGTCTGCCTTCCTGGATTGTTCAGTTTTGTTCAATATGTTGTATACCTGGTCCATGGTCTTTCAAAAGACCATGCAGGAGATCTGCAGAACGATTTGGCCACAGCTGTACTTCAGGCTGCTTTGATTACACCAAAGCAGGTGCACCTCTTTCACTATAATCTTCTGCTCTCCAAGGCTCCATTCTCTCATCCATATTATAGTATGCGTATTCTGTCAATAAACCAGCTAACCAAGGATGTTATTAGAACATTCTGCAGTAAGTACTCTACAGGTTCTCAAAAGTTTGAACTTGTAACATTCTAAAAATTGTGTAATAATGGTTTGCTTTTCAATGGTACTGGGATATTTCTCACACAATGGGTCTCATTTATGAATATTTACTGTGTGTAAATGTTTTCAGAGATCAAAATGAAATTCAAATTTACATCAGATTTACAAAGTTTCAGTAATGCTGATTTTCTTCATTCTCATGTGTGCATGTTGACGGCACAGCTGATTTACATTTAGTGATGCTCATGAAACTCCATAAAAAGCAAAGCTCATAGATCAGACATAGACAAAATAATGACTAAACAGTGAAAGAATGCCTTCTAAACACACTGTGAGCTAAACCTTCCAGTAATGCAGCTTAGCAATTGCAGCGCATCAGCTACCACAATTATGGACTAACATTTCCTCCTTTTAGAGGGTGCCATTTCTTTTATACTAGCTGGGCAAAAGAAATAGCACACTATAAAAGAAATTGGATACAATAAAAAAGTGATTTAAACTTGTCAGCATAATCTGTGTATAAAAGTGCAGTAACTCATGCCAATTATACAATTTGAAGCCGATCAATTGAGGCTCACTGAACTGAGTTCTTAGAATAATAACTTTCAGCTAACATAAAAATGACTATCCTGTCAAAACACTGTGGTGCTAAGAAGGCTTCCTTATCAGTTCCTATTATTTATATTACTGAAATATGACTGAAAGATTATTCCTAAATTATTACTAGCTTTACTATTTTTCATTATAGCAGTCTTTTTTTCCTCCCACCTTCTACCTTGGCATTTTCTACCTTTTCCTTACAAGTAGTTCAGAATTTTGTGGTAGTTGCATCCCGGGTGTCATATTATTTGAAAGGTTCATACATTGTTCCTTCATAAATGGTATAAAAATGCCTTCTATAACAATGATGTTAGATCTACGAGCAACTTATATCAAACCTCTTTAGGTGACATTACAGGTTTTTATGGTGTACAAATTTTTACATGAAAGAGAATGTTTTACATGAAAGTAGACAAAAGTGGTCACTGTGGATAGACTGTTATAGTTGTGGCCAAAGTGTTCAATTTTTACGTAAACAGTCTATAGCAATTGTTTCCAAAATACCTCTGGCTTATATTGGTGTTGTTTTGCATATACATATCAGACATTCACTTTTGTGATGTCACAGGTTATGTTTCCTTCTGATGACTCTTCCATGCAGATGTTTGTGAAAATACTGCACAGTAGACTGGTACACCACCACTGCTGTGTCAGGAAACCTATGCACAGGCCACAATTATTTTTTTGTTTGTTTGTTTATTTATTTAGTTAGTTCATTAACAATATAGAGTACCTGTACATAAACATAAAAAAAAAAAACATTACACACATACTTTCTAAAGCCATGCTGGAAGATTTCTGAAAATTTATTTCAAATCTCTTTAGTTGACATTGGCTCAAATGAGCTGCTGTACTGACTTCTTAAATAAGTGAATATTATACTGGTGCTTGATAATAAATTTAAATTCAATTGCACCACCTATTCAGTTGAGGAACATCGAACGTAAGGCTCTTATACATAGAAGAAAAATTCACTATGCTTCTCAAAAGATAAGATAAACATAAGGACCTCATAGAAAATGCATCAAAGGTTCATGAATAAGCTGTTAGCAAAGACAAACTGCAAAATAAAGACCATACTGTACATTTACACAGATATAGCAGTCAGAACTTACAAGTACTTACAAATCTGAAATTCACGTGACATTTGTGTGTGCTTTTTGTAACGGGTGATTGTATTGTAACATCAGACAGACATTACTGTAGATGTGCCTGTATAAATACACTATTACCATGTATAAAAAAATATATTTTTTTATTGCTTTTGCTTGTAGAGGTTTCAGGTTTGGGAAAAAAGATCCAGGAGTGAATGAGGCAATCACATCTAATGGCATTATGTGCAGTTACTCAAATCTGTTATGACAAATGCAAAAAAGGATGCATTTACCCCTGCAACCTTCTCCGAGCACAAAGACAAATGTCTTCTCAATATTGTCTTCCCACACAGAACTGCTACTGCTTCCACTGACACCCACCACTGCATTTGGCTCGAATATTGTCATAGAATTCCCTCTACCTACATATGAAAAATAGAGATATGCATCTTCTTATCATATACACACAGATGTCTTAGAGTTGCCAGTAGCAGACTCTTAGCATGCATCTACATAGACCTGTACTCAGATTAATGACAATATAAAGCCATTTCATTAGTCATAACATGTCATGTCATTCGTAAATGACATTTCCTCCCTCAGTATTAGATGAGAGTGGACATGTTAAGAGGACCAATTTAAATGGCTCACAAGAACACAGTCATGAAAATACAGTTCATACACCTAGTCATATGGTACTCACATACTGAATAGAGGTGCTGAGAATGTAGAGGTATGGCTTGCTGTGAGAGAAAAGAAAAATACTTATCTAAATACTTAAATCATATTTAACAGTTTCTGTAAACAGAAAGTATATGTTGCCCTGAAAAAGGAATGATATACGAGTGCAATAGGGCAGCGGTGGCTTAGTGGTTAAAGGCTTTGGTTTACTGATCAGAAGGTCAGGAGTTCAAGCTACCACTGTTGGGTCCTTGGGCAAGGCCCTTAACCTTCAATTTCTTCAGTTGTATAAATGTAAGTCACTCTGGATAAAGGCATCTGCTGAAAATTGCATAAAATATAAATGAGATCATTGTAAAGTACACTCTTTTACTGAATCTCAGTAGCTCTGCAATTTCAGTTTTATTTTCACAAGTACACATTTACATCACATAAATAAAATAATTATAACATATATGTATTGCAACACATATATTTAACTAGTGCTGTAATATTAGCTATGTTATATATTTACTGGCCACTGGATACATCTGCTTATTCATGCAATTTTCCAATGAGTTAATCATGTAGCAGCAGCACAGTTAATGTTTACATCAAACATCAGTATTGTGATCTCAGTGACGTTGACCATGTCATGGTTGTTGGTGCCAGATGGTGTGAGTCTTTAATAAACTGCTGATCTGTTGGGATTTTCATGCACACTCTATAGAGTTTTCACAGCGCTGAACAGAAAAAAAAAACATCCAGTAAGTGATAGTTCTGCAGGCAGAAATGCCTTGTTGATAAAAAAAAAAAATCAAAGGAGAATCGCCAGACTATTTCAAGCTGACAGGAATGCTATGGTAACTCAGCATCTCAGAATGCACAACACTTTGAACCTTGAGGTGGATGGGCTTTAACAACAGAAGACCACATCAGGTTCCACTCCTGTCAGCCAAGAACAGGAATCTGAGTCTACAGTTTGCATAGGCTGACTGAAACTTTTTTGTACCATTTTGTGTAAGCTCTACAGATTGTTGTGCATGAAAATCCCAGGTGATCAGCGGTTTCTGAAATACACAAATCAGCCTGTCTGACACCAACAACCATGTCAGTGAGATCACATTTCTTCCCATATTCTGATGTATGATATGAACATTACTGAAGCACTTGGCCTTTATCTACATTTGCACTGCTGCCACATTTTCCTTACAGATCTGTTGCTGTCAACAGGTTCTAGACAGCCTGTGCAGCCCACCTTCACAGCCTTCTTTCTTTATCTGCCCTTGATCACATCTTGATATTTAGAACATTTTCTTTCCTTTGCTTTTCTTGGCCTTTAGGTGATCATCAGGATCTCATGTGGGAATTGGAGAGTTCTTCCAAGGTCAGCTCTGCATGACCCCAGAAAACTTTTCTTAAAATGACCCCCTATAGGCATGTTGATAGAATGCAGAGCCTACAGACTGCTAAGGACTCCTCTTTTAATCCCAGTCATATGGCAGGTTTTGCTTTAGGCAACCAAAATGTTTAAACTTTTCTATGCATGTTTCTCAGTGCTTCTCAGAATGTAAAGAGTCACATGCTTAACAGATTGTTGGAGTTATAATTTATACTTTAAGAATTATAATTTAAAAGTCAGAGGTAAAGTAAAATAATTAAAGACATATGAAATCTCCACTATTCAGAAATACACATCCAGAAAAAAACAACAACATAGTTTGGATTAAAAGAGCATTTGGACTGATTGGTACACCTTATTGGAGCATCACACAGTATACTTTTTGAAGGGCAACTCTGTCACATTAAAACAAAAATAGTAGCTGTCACATTGTATTATCAGTACCATTAGCTAGACAGAAGATGCTGTTAGTGAAAATGCAATATAGACCTTTCTCATACATTCAGTACATTCTCATACAATAGCTCTCTTACAACATATACATATTCCAAATAAGTCCAAATGGGATCAGGTCATATGGTCAGATGAACCAAAATAAAGCTTTATGGTCAGATTAAACCAAAATAGGACTATATCAAATATCAACAGATATTAAATGAAAACCTGACTGCCTCTGCCAGAAAGCTTAAAATGAGCAGTGATTGGATCTTCCCCAGTCACAGGAAGCCAACAAGCAAACGTCTGAATGACCAAAGAATTCAATTTTTAATTAAATGAAAACTTTTCAAACTGAGATGAAACTGTTCTGGTTGAAAAAGATGTTGTTTAAATTTAAGACAACTCATACGTAGAAACATGGCCATGCTGGCAAATTTTCTTGTACTTTCTACATTTCTATAAACTTAGACACTTTCCTTTTTCTTAATAGTTTTGTGTGATATTGTTTTGAGCACAGTAAATAAATCAGAGTGAAGAGTAAGTCTGAAAGGAAGTTGATTTAATCTTGCTGAGGTGTGATCGTCTGCAACAGTATGTGTCCTAAACATCAATGCAATCTTGTGCACAATTTATTGGGTGAAAGAGATATAATCTAATTTGCCATGTCCTGCTGTGTCTGCCACGCTGTAAGGTACTGCTATAAGTGCCAGATGGAGTAAGAGAAAGTAGAGAAAAAACATTATGCATAAAAAAGATACATAATTTTATTATCTCTGACTGGCCATTGGTGCCATAAAATATAAGCATTTTACCTTTCACAAATCTGCACTTCTGTCATAAACACTAAATGTAGAATGTTTTCATTCTAGACAGCTCCAAGTTTCCTCCATAATCAAGAGAAAATAGTGACATAACCATTATGCAAAAAGGAGCGTAAATGTGACACTTATCAATCTAACAGTGGTGGATTTGCAGTAGTGACAAGGTGCTGATGACATCTTATTTCCTCACACTGGAGACGATGAATACTGCAGTCTTAAAATTAAACAGATATTACAGGCTCCACAATAACTGCACATTTACTAGCATACACAAACACACATATCCATAACTGTTTTATCACAAAGAACTATTTTATAAGAAGATTTATAATCAACCTTGGTGAAATATGATTACAAACTAAGGAAAATTAAACTTTCTTTCTTTCTTTCTTTTTTCTTTACAGTAACAACAAATGTAACATGCATGTGAAATGTAATGTGGTGTGTGTGTGTGTGTGTGTGTGTGTGTGTGTGTTTTACCTTAATTATTATGTGTCTAAGTGGTTCTATATATAATATTTAGTATACTGTATATCATAGTATCCACTCATTTGCTAGGTTACAATGTACTGGTTATAAATCTTAGTTATACCTAAAGTTTAACTGGTTCTAAATTTTAGTTATACATGCCAAATACTGAAGGACTGTGTTGTATATACACATACTATATCGACTGCAGCACCTCTATGACTATGCCCAGTTTGCCCCCAAAAGCGCCCTCCAACCCCAGCCCAACACACACAGCCCAACACACACACACACACACACATACAGCAACTATCCATGTAAGAGTCCACTGCAGGACTCCAACTGACCAGATATTACACTGATGGTGGACCGTCTACAAAGTAGTGACACTGACATGGTAGTAGCATGGTAATGTGTGTTGCAGTGGTTGGATTGTATAATGGATCAGCATTACTGGGATTTTTAAACACCACAATGTCTGTACTGCATCGAAAAACAGACAAAAATATTCAGCCAACAGAGTCCTGAGGCAATAAACTGTAATTAATAATGGGATAGCACTGCCACACAGTGTGCATGGAAAACAACGAGATATATTCTCTAACAACAGAAAGTAAATGTACCCAGTGATGATTTCAGATGCACAATACATTCCGATACCTTTCCTAGTTTAATTTTAGTTCAAAGTAGTTACTGAATAATATTTTTCAAGGTGAATAAATGAGTCATAAATCATGGGTGTAAGTGTTGATGATGCAGTAAGATGCCTCTATTATGTCAGTTTCACTAGTGTCCTGAGAATACTCCAACATTTCTGTAATATCTGGCTTCTATGGTGGTCTTTTTCAATGATTAAAGGAGTAGAATGGTGCTTGCAAAGCAACAAATGATCTTCCATCTGTAATTGTTTACCTACACTGTGGTAGGTATTTTCTTCTTTGTTTTTTGCTTTTCCTCTGAGCAAGTAGCACTGATAGAGTTACTGGGCTTCTTCTCTTCCATCTGTCCATTTTCTATCCTCCAAAGATCACAATGTTATCCAGCATTGTGCTGTGTGGCTGGTAAACTATTCCCAAAACAAATAAGACAGTGGTGTTGTCAATTGAATCTTTAGCTGAAAGTGAAAGGTCAGCTCCGATATCGATTTATATAACACTCATAGTAATGTGATAACAACTTCTATACTTTTTCATATATATTAAAAACAAGCCTGTAATGTACAATGCAAAAGGAATAAAGCTCAGGCATACCGGAAATAGCGAAGTGGTTAAAATCCTTAGCAAGTTGAGAAAAAGAGTAAAAACTGTCAGCTTAGACATGTAAGATGTTAGAACAGTAAACAAGATAAGCGGTATGTTCAAGGGTTCACATATAATGAAGCGCACAGGACTTCAAAATGTTGTGGCTTATTTCAGACATGCATCAGTATGTCTGCCTTGTGTTAACAAATGTGCTACTGGGAAAGCCATATGGAAAATAGATAAATCTCTGTCTTTGGCTGAAGGAGGTTGAGACAGAAATAGAACAAACTGACATTTTGAAAATATTGTGGAATACAGCTTACAGTTTGGTGGATCATTTGCTTGCTCACTTGTTCATGAACCACAGGACCAAAGATTTTTGTTACTATCTACAATTATCACAATAATCTCTGTAGTCTGTACATATCTATTATAATGTGCAGAGTAGCAATTGCATAATTTAAAAGATTGGGGGTTTAACTGACTGTGGTTAATTGTTATTAGCATTGTTATGAGACTGTAAGCTTTTTCTGCATCATATTCCTTATCAGTGTCACTTGTGTGTGTGTGTGTGTGTGTGTGTGTATGTGTGTGTGTCCTTAAAGTATTGCTTCTGTAACAATTTTGTGTTATACAGTGTCCTCCACTAATACACAAGTTTCTCAATTAAAATGTCTTTGTTAAATATATGTGTGCAACAATTATTGGCACCCTTTTAGTCAATACTTTGTGCTACCTCCCTTTGCCAAGA
>JANDJT010000169.1:12141952-12156885 GCA_024331685.1 Stegophilus panzeri | reverse complement strand
GGGGGGGGGGGGGGGGGGGGGGGGGTCAGCATCAAGTTTTTACAGTCACAGGGGGCTGTTACCATGGTAACTAATTTAACCATCTCATAGAGCGTATTAACGATTAATACACTTTCCATGAGAAACCAGTTTTTCTGCTGCTCATGCAAGATTATCTTATATCTGCTGGAGCTCAGAGCAATACAACAAATATTTTGCTACCTGAAAAGTTTTGGTTGTATCTTATGGATTGTGGGCTGCTGAACCTAAAAATCAGCTTGAAATTTTCCTGTCACATACCATTTTTCTGAAATTGAATATTATATTTTGAACCATAGGATTCAACATGGCACTACAGATTAATTTTCTGTGCTCCCATTTAGACTTCTTCTGTGCAAATCCTGGTGCAGTCAGTGATGAACTTGGTGAAAGTTCTCAAGACACTGTGTTAATGGAAATACATTAGCAGTGCAACTGGAATCCAAAATGGTGGTCAATTATTTTGTTACACATTTCAGTGAGAAGCATCAGACACTAAGTCAAAATCAACAACAAAACATTTTTAGGTCAGTGGAACTATTTCAATCTGTTAACACTACCAAGTGATTAAACACAATCATTCAAAAGTCAAACTCATTCAATAAAAGTCAAATTTGGGTTTCCCCAAATTCCTACATGATGCAAACAATCTGAAATTATATTTGTGTTCAATTTAAAGAGCTCTGTTATCCGTCAGAAATTTCTTGGGTAGGAACACTGTAAAAAAACAAACCTAAAAAAAAAAGTGTTGTCCAGTGTTAGAGAAAGTCAAATATCAATTCTGAACCTTTCTTACAGTATTAATCTGTATTTATTAGTTCACAATACTTGAGTAAACCCAAAGCTAACTAAACAAGGTATGAAATAAAAAAACTAAACAATGAATGAGTGAATCAGTGAGCTGCAATGTTTCATAAATCTGACTACAGTTTATTTCTGTTCTGTTTAGAGAACACCAGTTCCAAACTTCTTGAAAACTTTTTTCCAATAAAGCAATGTTATCTCTCCAGCTGATACCCAGCTCAGGGAGGAAACTCAGCCCCTAACTAAGTTTTCCGTGTCCTCCCCCTGCTTGTGTTGCTCAGGGGCCAGAAGTGATGCTGTTGTGCTTTTGGTGCCATGCCACACTGATTAATGCGCTTGTTTCTAAACCTCATCCTGTGTAGCACTCAGAAAACAAGGCAATTTTCCATTAAGTTGATTTTCTGCATAGTTATCCGTAATTAGACACAACATGTAAGAGACATAAACAAAAGCCTTGTAATAGAAGGTGAATTATGCCTTGACTATGATTGTAATTAGATTTCAGCATACTCATGGTAATACTTAGCTGTGTGGTGAATAATAGCAGAACTGTGCTCTTAGCTCTCAATTTTTAAACATGTTCTCTCGCCTTCTTTGGCTAATGTTACAATGGTGTCTAATCAATTTAATGATTAAGAGGGTTAATTGGAAATTTGGGGAATTTAATTATTAACAGCCAATTGGGAATCTCTCTCTCTCTTTCTCTCTCTCTCTCTCTCTCTCTCTCTCTCTCTCTCTCTCTGTGAGTGTGTGTTCACACTCTCTCCTCTTCTGTTTCAACAACATGGCAACCTTCACAGTTTAGCTTTACCTAGGCTTGAATAGTCTTAATATCTTTAACACATTGCACATTTTATTTTATTTTCTTCCACTTTGATACCATGCTAAACTAAACATATGGCAAATTAATGTTTGCCCTCTACATGTATGTGCTCATTTTAACCTCTGAGCAGTGTGAACAGTGTGTGGTTGAGCCAGCATATTCCCATATTCCCCTTGTCCAGTAAGGCATGCAAGGTTTTTATTATTGCCTACTTGAGCGGGCACTAGGGATAAGCAGTGGATTGGTTTGGAGTAATTGCTTTTTCATGAAAAATCACCTGTTCATATTATCTTAAATACGCATCCTGTACTTTGCTTTTATAAGCACAGCAATCAGCTCTATAATGTAAAAATAATAACTGTGATTAGTAGTTTAAGGATCAGAGCAGGCAAATCTAGGCTGTGTGAACCTGGCTCTGTTTATTATTCCATCTGTCTCTCACTCATGCACCTGTCCTGAACATGTGTTACAGCTGTTAGCATGATTTGGTTATGAGTGAATATTTTAGTGACCAATTATAGTTTTTAGTAGTTATTGTACTGTCTTGTGTTGTTTGCACACATTTACCAGTGCACTTTATGTAGAAATGTGTAGGTCCCAGTTAGTTCTGTGTTATCTCATGTAGTTAGTGTTTTTCTTTTTTTTTTTTATTATGTAGCACCATGGTCCTGGAGGAACGTTGTTTCATTTCACTGTGTACTGTACCAGCTGTATATGGTTGAAATGAAAATAATGATTTGACTTGAGTCTGGGAGTGAAATTTGCAGGATGATCCAATGATAATCTCGAATCTGATTGCCCAGAAGGTGTTTATACTAATTTTCCATAACAGTAATTCCAGCTGCAAGGTTTATATCAATGTGTTCATTGTACTACATTTTTGGTTCTATAGTAACAACTTACACAGCGACTTGATTGGAAGATGTGCCACATAAACAGATTTTTAATGTTAAAGGTAGCACCATGTCCTGGAGAAACTATATTTCATTCCTCACTCTGTGATAAGAAGGAATGACAATATAGTTGACTTTGACCTGGACTGACATATTTGTAACTGCTGATATGGTAAAGTTTTCTGTGAAGAGAAGCTTATTTAGCATTGTTGAAAGGAGTCTCCAGTGTCAGCACTTTGTAACAGGGTGTGTCTCAACCAGCTCCCTAGTTCAGTAGTCAGGAACTGATAATTATTTTTAAGTTTTTAATTTTTGGTAACACTTTGCAGCGTGAGTACGTAGTCATATTGCCGGAAATTGAGTTATCAGTGTCCCAATGTGTAGTGAGTCAGGGTCCTTACCAGTGCATGAACTCATGTACACCATATACTGATTCACTACCTACTGAACTAGGGAGCTGGTTTAGACCTACCCAACATCAGAGATAACTCTGTATCAGGTTTTCTTAAAGTTAAGATGAGGAAGTCTCCAGGGCCGTGACCCTGTGTAGGATAAACGGTACAGAAAATGGATGGATGGATAGAAGTCTTCAGGGCCGAGGATGGAGGACCTTGTTGTTTCTTTATAACATGACAAACTGCATTTTTTTTGTCTTAATAACTTCAAGAGAGAGAAGAAGAGTGGGTGGTGAGGGAATCACTGTATGAATTTGTTATAATGTACAGTCATGTGAAAAAATAATTACACCCCATGGTAATTTTTACAATTTAAATGGAAAAAAAAAAAAAAAAAAAAAAAAAGATCAGTCATATGGAAAACGTAAGTATATCCCTACGTTTATTACACCTTCAAATCCATAAAATTAGAATCAGGTGCTCAGGATTGCGTGCCAATGATTAGAACGTGCTTAGAGAGTGCGGATGGAACCTGTCTTATTTATACCCCTCTCATATCTAGTGTCTGGTATTCTGTTTGCTATTGAGGTGTGTGATGCCATCATGCCAATATCTAAAGAGTTCTGTAAGGCCTTCAGAAAAAAAGGTTGTGGGTGCCTAGGAGTCTGGCAAGGGATTTAAAAAGATCTCCAAATTATTTGAAACGCATCATTCCACTGTAAGGGAAATCATCTACAAGTGGTGCAGATTTCAACTGACTGTTAATTTCTCCAGGACTGGCCATCCCAGCAAATTCAGCCCAAGAGCAGCCCAAAAGCAGAACCCCAAAATGCATGCTTCTACAGTCAGAAAGAGATTGCATAAATTTGACCTTCATGGGAGGAGTGCCAGGAAAAAGCCTTTGCAAGATTACAGTTTGCCAATGAGCATATAGGCAATGACCAGGCCTTTTGGAATAATGTGCTCAGGACAGACGAATCAAAGATAGAGTTTTTTTGGCCACAATAACAGCAGACATGTTTTGCAGTGGCCAAAGACAGGAGAAGCACTTCATACCAACTGTGAAGCACGGTGGTGGAAATGTTATGGTTTGGGGTTGCTTCACTGCTTCAGAGACCGGATACCATGCATTCATTAATTTTACTATGAATTCTGCATGATATCAAAGTGCTTGAAGATAATACGAGGCCATCTGTCCAAAAGTTGAAGTTGAACCAAAAGTGGAACTTTCAACAGGATAATGATCCTAAGCACACTAGCAAGTTCACTAAGGAATGGTTCAAAAAGAAGAAATTGAGTATTATGGAATGGCTTAGTCAAAGCCCAGATTTGAATTCCATTAAAATGTTGTGGGGGATGTGAAACAGGCAATACATGCAAGAAAACCCTCAAACGTCGTGCAACTGAAAGAATATTGCATGGAAGAGTGGTCAAAAATTCCAGCAAGCTGATGTCAAAGACTGGTGGACAATTATGAAAAATGTCTACAAGAAGTTATTTCTGCTTAAGGAAGCAATACTAGCTTCTGAGACCAAGGGTATACTTACTTTTTCCGCAGAAGAATATCACATCTATTGATATTTATGCTGAATAAATGAATGAAAAAGATTTTTCCTTGTGGTTGTGTTCAAGTATGTCATGTAATGGGGTTGGAGATACAGGCAGACAAATCCAAATCGTAGGGCAATATCAAGGTCATAAAACAGGCGAGGGTTGAGGCGATCAGCAAACGGGCTAATCTAGGTGGAACAAGAATCAGAAACGCGAGGACGAAAACAGGATCAAGAAACTATGAAACGAGGACCAAAGATCAAAGGCCTGGTACAGGTCTGTTGGAAAACACAGAAACACAATATTTCGCCTCAAACAAAGACACACGAGTGGTTTATATATACAACGTAATCAAAGGTGGAAACGAGAACAGCTGAGACATTAGGAAGGAACCAGTTACATAACAAGGGCGGAGACAGGACAGAAATAAAACACACGTCAAAAGTAAACAGTCAATGACTGAAATCCGTGACAAAATATATCAACTTTAGTATAATTAAGTATATCAAGGCCCTGTTTCAAAGGTGACCAAATGTTTGCTTGTCCAAACATGTGAAAAAAGGCAACAATTTCCATGGGGTGTACTCGTTTTTTTCACATGAATGTAAATGCTAAAAAGAATTAATTTATTTCATGGACTTTCCACAACATTAAACTAAACAATGAATGAATAAAAAGTATTTTTAAAATTAACAACAACAACAACAACAATAATAATAATAATAATAATAGTAATAATAATAAATATAGTTGCAAGCAGCAATGGCGGATTCCTCCTCAAGATTGCGGAACATTTAAAAATTGACATGGTAGAGAAATGTATCCCGCGGATGCAACATTTCAACGCATTTGGATCAATGGTAGATTTTAAGTTCATTTTTGTGGTTTTCCACAAATGATCATTGTAGAGAAAAATCAGGAGTTAGTGAGAATTTTGGAGAATTGCTTCATGCTGAAACAATGCTACTTTATTGTGAATTATTTTGAATTTATTCCTGCGGCTATAACATTAATTTGATTTACTCTGTGCTGCTATAACATTAATCTGAATGAAGTGCACTTTGGCTCGATCCAGGACAAACAGTGCCATCTAGCGGACAATAAATATATTGTTAATCATAATATAGCAGATATTATCAAAGATATTATTCCTTTTAATGTCAATGTTTTTGGAGATATGAGGTTGCTACCGCACATGGTAACATACTGTAGTGTCCTCTTTGTGTGTGGCACAGATCAAGGTAACATATTGTAGTGTCCATAGGTTAATGTTCCATTGATTTATGGACACAAGAAATATGTGCAACAGTTGTCAATTCACCAATATGTAAATAGTTCGGCCAATTTTTATTTGATTCCCTATTGCTATAGAAAGATGTGTATTCCACACATATGTACCACAGTTCAAGTCAATTGGACCTACGGTTCATGAGGAGAAGATTTTTGTGGTTTTGGACAAATTTTCAATGTACTAGAAAATCTATCATGGCGGACATTATGGGTCCCAATAGCTTTTTTGCTTCCCATGAGAAATAAGGAATGTATACCAATTTTCTGACATTTTGGACTTATAGGGTGGAGGGAACATCATATAGTGTTTGGCTGTGACCTGTAGCTCCATCTATGGGCTCATGTGGGCCACTTGTGGTGTGGCAGTTACTTGTGGCCTGTAGTATCAATGTGCCAAATTTCAATTTTTTTTTTACTGTTTTTGACCACTTATAAGAATACTAACCATAACAATAGGTTTCCTCCTGACTGAGGAATCCTAATATTATTATTATTATTATTATTATTATTAAAATAGATTTTTAAAAAATTATACTAACTTTTATCATTAGGAAACTGCTGTATTATAAGAAACAATCAACTCTGTGGTGATTATTAACTCCGGCTTATGTCCGGCTGCATCTCACAACCTTGTTGTTGATTATTTTTCTATAACATCACACCCAATCTTCTTAATTCCTTACTTATTAATGTAGATTATGGATCAGACCCAGGCTTGCTCCATCATTATGAAACATTTAAGCTGTTATATTTGGTAACATGATTTGGTTATGAGTGAATATTTTTGTGTCAGACACTATTCTTGACCACTTGTACTTTGAGAAAAAAAAAAGAAACAAAGAAAGAGAGAAATCCACAGCTGAGACGTGACATAAATTCCTCATGCATGTTTGTTACCATCTTGATTCTACATGCATGAATTTTTCATAAGTGGAAATCCTCTAGAGGAGTTGATCTCTTGTGGCTTCTCCTTCTGCAGGTATCTAGCTGGCTATCTTTGACGGACTAAGTAGACCGTGTCTGAGTCTTTGCTGTCCCACACATGCTGTGCCACTGATGTTAAATCTGTGCCCACATGCTGAGTCCAAAACAGAAAGAAATATGTCCCTTTGTAAAACATCTAACAAAACAAAAAAAACCAACCCAGCTTGTTTTATATTCTGTTACTTGCTATAATATTCATGCTATTTATACAGACTGATAAAGATATGTTAAGAGGTAACTATTTTCTGTAGTTTGAGGGGTTTGCTTCTATTCAGTGACGCAACAGCTGCAGAGACAGAGCCATATAATTGCAGAATGGATTTATTCAGGCTTGTCTAAGAGCCACTGTCGTAAACCATAGGAGGTGTCAGAGTACCAGCAGTTGGTTTTAGCATAGGCGGATGCATAAAACAAAAACAAAAACAAAAACAAAAACAAAAAACAAATAAAATGGGTCCTCCTGATTCAAATAAAATATTATTAGAAATAGGAGGACGTGAAGAAAAGAAAACAGGCTGCAAGAAACTGGAATCAATAAATTATATTCACACAAGTTAATAAGGTAATTATGAGACATGGATTAACAGTAATCAGGTGAGTTATAGTGATGTTGAAAGTTCTGAAATATACAGTTGTCCTATTAATATCTGCTTCTTGTTTGCACTGTGCATTTTATATATGCACTCACCAGCCGGCTCTAATAGGAACACCTGTGCCTCTGCTCATTCATGCAATTATGTGGCAGGAGTGCAATACATAAAATCATGCAGATACAAGACAACAGCTTCATTCTGATGTTCACATAAAACATTATGATGGGAAAAATAAAGTGATCTCAGAGACTTGGACTGTGGAGTAGCTGTTGATGCCAGACTGCCTGATTTCTGTATTTCAGAAATTGCTGATCAACAGAGATTTTCACACACAACAGTCTCTAGAGTTTGCACAGAATTGTGTAAAAACAAACAAACAAACAAACAAACAAACAAACAAACAAGCAAGCTTGAAAAAAAAAAAAAACATCTAGTGAGCAGTAGTTTTGTGGAAATGCCTTGTTGATGAGGAAGGTCAGAGGAGAATGGCCAGACTGATTCAAGCTGACAGGAAGTTTACAGTAACTCAAATAACCACCCTTTACAACCATGGTAAGCAAAAATCATCTCAGGATGTACATACAACATGCTGAACCTGGATGTGCTACAACAGCAGAAGACCACATTGTCAGCCAGGAACAGGAATCTGTTACTACAGTGGGCACAGGCTCACCAAAAGCATTGGAGATTAGAAAGACATGGCCTGGTCTTTTTCCAGTCTTCAGCTGCCTAGTTTCTGTGAACCAAAATCATTCAGATCACATATTTTCCCCATTCTGATATTTATTAACTGATGCTCTCAGTGATATTAAGCTCATACTGATATTAATGCATTAATATAATTGTCTGTCTTGTTAAATGGCGCACTTATATAGCACTTTTATTCAAAGCGCTTTACACTGTGTCTCATTCACCCATTCACACACACCAATGGTAGCAGAGCTGCTATGCAAGGTGCTGACTTGCCATCGGGAGCAACTTGGGGTTCAGTGTCTTGCCCATGTGGGCATGTGGGCATGTGGGCCGGGAATCGAACCACCAACCCTACGATTAGTGGACAACCCGCTCTACCACCTGAACCACAGCTGCTCCGTTGTATATGTTCCTTCAGTGCTGTGAAAAAGTATTTTATCCTGATTTTTTCTGTTTTTGTGTATATCGCATTCTAATTTTAGATCTTCAAACCAAAAATCCAACATAAAACAAAGGCAACACACAATACAGTTTTTTTTTTTATTGAAGCAAAAAAAAGTTATCCAACACCTATCAACCATGTGAAAAACTTAATTACCCCCTTAAACTTAAAATCTGTGCCACCTTTAGCAACAATAACTGCAACCAAATGATTCCGATCACTGGAGATCGTCTTTCACAATGCTGTGGTGGAATTTTGGCCCACTCTTCTTTGCATAACTGCTTTAGTTCAGGCACATTAGCAGAATGCATGAATGCATTATTGCAAGTTTCCCAGGCCCTGAAGCAGCAAAACACCCCCACACCATCACACTTCCTCCACCATGCTTGACTGAAGGTATGATGTTCTGTTTGTGGAATTCTGTGTTTGGTTCACGCCAGATATAATAGGACCCCTGTCTTCCAAATAGTTCCACTTTCGACTCATCAATCCAGAAAACATTCTCCAAAAGGTTTGAGGATCATCAAGGTGTGTTTTGATTATTGATTGTTATTGATGCAAGAGAGGCCTATAGTTCCTTTGATGTTGTCATTGGCTCTTTTTTGACTTCTTGGATGAGTAGTTGTTTTGCTCTTGGAGGAATATTGGAAGGTCGGCCACTTCTGGGAAGGTTCACTACTTTGCAGAGTTTTTCCATCTGGAGATAATGGCTCTCACTATGTGAGAAAAAGATCTATGTAAGTGCTGATTTGATTGAACAGAGTTTGCAGTAATCAGGCCTGGTTGCGTCTAGTCCAGCTGAACCCCATTATGAATGCAGTTTCATAGATTTGGGGAATTAGCAACTACTGGGGAAAATACATTTTCACACAGGCACGGTTCGTATTGGATAACTTTTTTGCTTCAGTAAATAACATTATCATTTAAAAACTGTATTTTGTGTTTACTCAGATTACCTTTGTTTTATCTTGCTTATTTTGTTTTAATTTGTGAAACAATTTAGTATGCGATATACACAAAAACAGAAGAAATCAGGATGGGGTCAAATACTTTTACAGCACTGTATTTAGATAGCCTGCTGAACATAGAGATGTATTTACTTGTAGCTATATACATACATACATACACACATAAATACAGTTGTGCTTGAAAGTTTGTGAACCCTTTAGAACTATATATGTGCATAAATGTGACCTCAGATTTTCATCAGATTTTACATCAGATTTACATTAGATTTACATCAGATTACATCAAAAACATCAGATTTTACCACAAGTCCTAAAAGTAGACAAAAAGAACCCAATTAAACAAATGAGACAAAAATATTATACTAAGTCATATACTTATTGAGGAATATGATCCAATATTACATATATTTGTTTAATTGGGTTCTCTTCATCTACTTTTAGGACGTCATCAGAAAATCTGATGACGTTTTAGGTTATATTTATATCAAGCACCACTGTACATACATACATACAATAGAAAATTGTAAAACAATAGGTTTATTTCCAATTTAAATGAAAAAAGAGAAACAACTTCCAGTTTTTCATCATGGTCATAAACTTTTGAACCTCACATAGATTTAACCATGGTGGAATCTTCTGCAATACATTTTTTTTTTTCATAAATAATGTTTCTTTTTAAACTGTATTCTGATCTAATACAATCTCAAGTTTTGACAGATGCAGGCAGGAGTAGCTGCACAGCAGTAATTGCTAGGAAATGTCTTCATCACTGCCTATTCAGCAGAAAAGCATGCCTATTACAAGTTGTGGATTGCATTTGACTTCACAAAATATCATTGTTGACAAATTCAATTTCATAACTGTCATAGCTGACACCAGCCCTGCTCAATAAGCACATGCTCACTATATTTAGGTGATGTATTTATATTAACAAATTAGTTGTTTTTACCACCAGTTGTTTTCTAGACACATGAGGGCCTGTATCTGAAAATGTATCTAAACTGTTTTTTAACCACTTAATTACTATGTGTACAAATGAGAGCAATGCTGCTTATTATAATTTTAATTTGAAAAAATGTCTTAGTTTAGTTTAGGTTTCTGGTAGTATGGATGTGATTTTATTTGGCTTAGTGGATGCTTGAATGATGTTCAGTACTTTAAATGAGTTTTATAAGAACATGAAATCTCTTTAAATCTAAAATGCTACACAGGGAGAGAAGATGAGAAGGAAAGTCATCCATCAATCATCATAGTGCTCATATGCTTCATGTACAGCAACTACGCAGTGCTAAAGCACAGAGATACAGAGAAAGGAGCAGCAGAGGAGATAAGGACTTGATAAGGAAAGAAAGAAAGACACAAAAAAGAAGGAGGAGGAATATAAAAGACAAGGAGCAGCTGGTGATGACATGCTCTGTGGCAGAAAAAGAGCCGGAAAGATTAGATGCATACTGGGTGTCATGGAGCACTTTTGTCAGGGTGTGGAGCAGACTGAAATTAAGAAGACAATCTACTGTATTTGGAGAAAGAAGGTAGATATTCCCTGCTGGAGTGTTCAGCTCCGTTTGTATGGTACAACACAAATGTGGTTTCAAAAAAGACAGACAGATATAAATGAATACAAGGATAATGCTATTTTGTATTATACTTCCTTCTGTAATATGTTTATATTTTAGAAGCTCATTTTAATGTATTTATTATCAGAGACAACAAAGTAAAGTGCTTTTACATTACATTACTGTGCAAAATTTGTAGGCACATGTAAAGAAATTCTGAGAGTTAAGATCCTTAAAATATATATTTTTAAATGCTTAACCAGTAACAGCCAGCTTTTAGCTTGGCCAATTATGTATAAGATTTATGTATTTTTTTCTTTTGTTTTTAATGATTGCACCATTCTACTGAAAGAAACTGGGGAGCCTAAGACTTTTGCACAGTACTGTATTTAAAAGGTTACAGGTTTCCAGAGATTATTATTTCCCGAAGTGGAAAAAAATGTTTTTGTATTTCTTTTAAAAAGAAAGGTTAGTTACTAAATAAATAATGTAATGCTTATATAATTTGATTTGCCAGTTATTATGTATACATTCAAACCAGTATTTTAGCAAGTTGGTTCTTTATACTGGAGTGTTTGTGATAAATCAGTGTCATGTTACGGAACATAATGGAGGTTAGGATGGATGCAAATGCAGATAAGAGCTTTATTAAAGAGAGGCAGGCAGACAAATCCAAATCGTGAAACAAAAGCGTGGTCAGAAACAGGCAATGGTTCAGGCGATCTGCAAACAGGCATAAAACAGGCAAGGCAGAAGCTCGTAACGAGAAACAAGATCAAAGACTAGGAAACGGCACAAAGCACAAGGCACAAGGGCTTGGTACATGAAAATCTCATGCAATACTTCGCGAAGTACAAAGAGACACAAGGGGTTTAAATAACAAACGTAATCAAGCGTGAACACAAAACAGCTGAGACCAATGATGACACATACGGGGAAACAACAAATGACAGGACATAAACCATAACAGATACATGTGTAGAAAGTAAACAAAGTCAATGTCACTGAAAACCTGGAAGCGCATACTTGCTTTTCAGAGCGCGCTGCGTGCTCCAGCACTTAGCGCAAGGGGAAATCGTGCCAATCAGGGAAATAAACATTTTTAATTAACAGTTAATTCGCAGTTTATTATTGAAATAGTAGTGTGGTGGTGAAAAGTTTTCTAGACTATCTAAACTGAGTATCTAAACTGGTTTTTAACCACTTAGTGGCTATTTTTATCAGTCAGACTCACTTTTTCAGCCATGTCTGACCAGCCAAGACTGTCCAGTTGTCTTTAAAAGTAGTAAAACATTCTCTCACAACAGGAATCCATGCCATTCAAAATTCAAGCAGTTCTGAAATCAAAAGGAGGCACAGCATGCTACTGCTTACATTTTTGCTAGTACATTGGTATGCTAGTTTATTAGCTTGTGAAACAGCGTGCTTAGATTAAGTGTGTTTCTTTTTCCCGAAGGAGTATGGCCTTGATTAAGTCTAATTATCAATCTTTTAAGCTGTTTGTTACACCTCACATTTTATATACTGTAGAAGTGGTATATCATGATGAACAGCCTACTTATTTTTAAAGTCTGTTGAATATATTGTTTGATAGCCAGACTTAAGTTACTAAACAGTCGTACTTAAAAATAAATCTGACAACTCAGTATATTTAAGTTAAAGCCTATAATCTAAAATTATATGCGCGAGGAAATCAAGGTTTTTTTTCTAACATAAGGATAATTTTTTTTCACCAGTGTGTCAATTCCCTAAATCTGAAAAATTTGCATACACTCTGATGTACGCTATATGGCCAAATGTATGTGGACACCTTACCAGTCACACCCATATATGCCTTTTGAACATCCCATTACAGATGTAGTCCCCCTTTGCTGTTATAATAACCTCCACTCTTCTGGGAAGGCCTTCCGCTATATTTTGGAATGTGGCTGTGAAAATTTGTTCGGCCACGAGAGCATTAGTGAGGTCAGGCACCGATGTCAGGCGAGGGGGACTGGGGGTAGTCAGTGTTCCAGTTCATCCCAAAGGTTTTCAGTGGGGTTGAGGTCAGGGTTCTGTACAGGCCACTCGAGTTTTTCCACTCCAAACTTGGCAAAACATGCCTTCATGGACCTTGCTTTGTTTTGACTTTTAGTTCCAGTGAAGGGAAATCTTAATGCTACAGCATACAGAGGCATCCCATAGAATTCAACTTTGTGGCAACAGTTTGAGGAAGAACCACAACATGGGTGTGATGGACAGGTGTCCACATACCTTGGGCCATATACTGCATTACTGGTGCTAGTATATCATAAACAGAGCTGATGAAAATAGATTTTTTGTTAAAAATCAATTTAGAAATATGAATGTGTCCTTTGAGATTGATTTGGATTCTTATTATTTGTCAGCAAAATTCATTACATTGCTAAAGATGAGTCTGGCATAAAGTAATTCCTGCATCTGGACACAAATGCTCTCAGCACTCGCACTCCACTCCAGAACCAACTTTATTTTGATCATCATATTTTCTTTTCCACAGAAAGGATGCTTTAACACTTATGGCTGGTGAACAAATATTTGTTTATTTAACCTGGAATTGTAGATTATCTATGTCAGTGTTCCATCTTTTTGGCTTGGATAGAGTCGTCTTGAGTTTTTTTCCTCCTTAAGCTAAAGTTAGTGGAATCTTATGCTATCAGATCTGAGATATACTGACACCATTGTCATGGTCACTAGGATGGGGTATCATGTTTTTTTTTGGGGGGGGGGGGGGTTTATAATACCGGTGCCAAATCTATACTTTAAAACGTTACCAGTGCCTGAACTGAGTCTGAACCAATACTTTAAAAAAAAAGAGCCACAAAATGACAGTGGATAATGTTTCATTAGGTTTGGCATATTTCCTCCTTTACACGCAATTGTTGTAAAACATTTGTTGCACGTCGTGGTGCCGGAATCCTTTTTATTCGGTACTGAAATACATGGCAATTTCTACACATGATTTAATAGTTTATTTTATTAAATATCAAAAAATCTAAGTGTGAGTTATAGCAGACACCTAGATGAACACTTTACAGTTGGTTTGTGACTGTAAGTCATTCCCTTCAAATGCTATTGAGGTTTAAATTATGGTATATGGTCCCTTAATTTGCGCATATCTGCGAATATCGACCGTCCAACGTCAAGCCAATTTTATACCAGTATCCTTGTGAAATACAGCCACACTTTAGAACGTTCAGCTTTAAGCATTTTAATTTAAGCTCGTTTAATGTAGCTAGCTAATGGTAGGCTGCCTGCTGCCATCAGAGCAAGTGTAATTGCTGCATTCACGTGCTCCTCGGATGGTCTCATTTCCCTAGTTGTGCTTTTCAGTCGGAATGTGAAAACAACATGGACACTAACGTTACTACAAAGCAGGCCCGGCACGAGCGGTGTACCGAAGAGGGAGTGTTTGCAATACTGAAAGGGGGCAATAACCTAATGCAAAGTATTCCCAACTAGAAAAACATATACAGCCCAGAATCCGTGTTCTGTCGAACTGCCTTACATCCTACCATAGCACAAATTTATAGGCTAGTCTGTTGGTCTATGCTACCGGAAGTGCAATGACAATATACATCCCGTATCTCATGGACAGCGGAACGCATTTGAAATTGGTCTGGCCCATCAGGCAATACTCGCAATATAACCCGCCCCCACCAAATACCAGCATCCCCTTGATCCCACAACTGTTTTGCGTTATATGACACAAGCCAATACATTTTTAGATAGCAGAATTTTTCTGCTTTCTCATAGGCTGTAGTCACTGGGCATGATAAATGTGGCTGCCATAGACTCTATAATAAAAAACTGGCTACCAAAGAATTTTATTTAACTTTTTTTTTTCTGATGTTCAAACAGAGTATTGAATAGCCTAATCTTAATATGCATGTATATTACTACAT
>JANDJT010000169.1:12113025-12132375 GCA_024331685.1 Stegophilus panzeri | reverse complement strand
TTATATATGCCTGTATGTTTGGGATTGGGCTTCTGTCATGGTTTCTGTTAACTGTTATGTAAGCTGCAGTGAGAGTTGAAGAACCAGAGAGTAGGAGAGAAAGAGGCAGATCAAGTCCTCCCGCATAATGAGTAATTCCAATGTACTGTGTCTCCCACCCACAACAACCCCCCCCATCCCCCAAACACACACACACTCACACACAGATGAGTGCAAATTACTCCGAATACATTATTAAGGTTGCAAAACATATTTTGTATACTTTATAGTGATACCTAATAATAACAGTACAGAGTGGTATAAAGTCTGAAAGACACAGACTATTAGATGTGCACAAATCACCTTTTAAAGACAACCATATTTCCAAAACATATTTCTTATCATGCTAATTTATATCACTGGTTGTATTTTTCACACCACATCAGTCACTTTAAACATGTAAATCTTGTCTGTCCATAATCTTGCATCAGAATGCACTGACCGTTGCCGGCCTCAAAACTTCACCATGACACAGAAGAACAATGCATGATTTTCATTTAATCTTGCCTTTAAAGAGTAGTTCAAGTTTAACCACAGTGATACAATGGGTTGCTTATTAAGGTATGCATCCTTGCATGACATGATTAATTATCGTTCCCCTTTCAAAAGCTCTTTCACTCAAAAGTTGATATTATCTAATGTCAAGGACTTTTTTTTTCTAGGAGTGTGTAATAAGTAAGGAATAAAACATTACAGTGTGTGCTGTTATTGGAAAATAACAGTGATGGGGTGGTGGGATGCAATACCACACTTGCTACCACACTAAGGTTCATTATTTACCTATAACAGCATGTCCAGACATGTTACATTCCTCTTATACCATACAGATTTGCCAATGATTACAATTTTTATTAAAGAACGACACCTCATACTTTTATCAGTGTATAGGTACACGTAATGCTCTGGAACTTACCCAAAACAAGTTACTGTTATCACTCACATTATAATATCTATATCAATCGTTTCCTTACAAGTCTTTCTTCTCTCTTCTCTCTTCTCTCTCACTCTCTTGTCTCTCTCTCTCAGTTAATAATAAGACAACTTAAGATATTCCATACTAAAGACCTCTGATGGTTACAAAGTGCCACCAGAGACTACTTCCATAAATGCTATATTAACATCTTGTCACAGAAAACTTCACTAGATAAGAAACAATAATGTATTAGAACTCATGTTTTAGTATAAACCTGTCAGAACTACTGTTGTAGATAATTTACCAACAGCTTCTGACCAATTGGAATTGAGAATTCAACTGGTGGTTTAAATCTAAAATGCCTGCTGCTATCGGCCTATTTTGTATCAGTGAATCCATGTCAGTACAGAAAATGCTAATAAAAAAAGAGGAGTGATTTGTAAATGTACTTTGACTTGTATAAAATGTATAAAGTCAAGGTATTTGATGTTTCACCTAATCAACTGCATAGTTTTTTGAAGATAAACGTTTATTTTGAAATTGATGCATACAACACGTTCCGAAAAAGTTGGGACAGGGGCAATTTAGGACTAATAGTGATGTGACAAGTTGAAATAAGAAGGTGATGTGAAACAGGTGATGCAATTGTTTAATCATAGTATATATGGAGCCTCAAAAAGGCCTAGACCTTCAAGAGCAAGGATGGGTCGAGGCTCACCAATCTTCCAAAAGATGCATCACTGAATAATCCAGCACTTTGAGAACAACATTCCCCAAAGATACATTGGTAGGATTTTGGACATTTCACCTTCTACAGTGCAAAATATATTTAAAAGATTCAAGGAATCCGATTAAATCTCGGTGCGTAAAGGGCAAGGCCGACAACCACTTCTGAATGCGCATGATCTCCGATCCCTGTCACTGTCTTAAAAACCGTTATGAGTCTGTAATGGATATCCTGACATGGGCTCGGGAATACTTTGGTAAACTTTTGTCAACCAACACCATTCGCCGCTGCATCCACAGACGTAAATTAAGGCTTTACTGTGCAAAGCAGAAGCCATACATCAACACTTTACAGAAGCGCCGCCGACTTCTCTGGGCTCTGTCTCATCTGAGATGGACAGCAGCACAGTGGAATCGTGTTTTGTGGTCTGATGAGTCGACGTTTCAAATAGTTTTTGGAAAAAACAGTCGTCTTGTTCTCCGGGCCAAAGAGGAAAAGGACCATCCAAGCTGTTATCAGGGTCAGATCCAAAAGCCAGCGTCCCAACTTTTTTGGAGTGTGTTGCAGTCATCAGATTTGAAATGTGTGTATATTTTCAAAACTAAAAAAAAAAATTCACAAAGTAAAACATCAAGTAATATGTTAATGTGTTTTCAATATAGTACAGGGGGAATTGAATTACTTCATTATGCAGAACATACTGCATTTTTCGTTACAAACTTTACTGTCTAGTTACTTCACTGCACTGAGCTACTGATAGCTAGTTCACTTCCTTTCACAAGCTAACATTGACTCTTATTCAGTACAGATTGCCTTGTTTTTGTGTGAGATTTTTGATATCAGAGGGTCTGGAGAAAGAGTGTAGAACTGATATAGACATATAACAGATCCATACAGAGAGAAAGTCTGAAATGTAGTGAGATGTCATAGTACAGTGTTTGATCACTTTTTATCATAGAGCTCCCTCTTGAGGAAATACATTGATACTGCTTTCAGTGGTGTGTTACAACTCAATATAGCACAAGAATTTAATGTATCATCCTGAAATCTTCAATTATGAATACTACAACAGTTTACAGCAAGATGTACATGCTATCAATATAATACATATGAATTTATTATAATTCTGCACCAATGTAGCTTCAATGTTTGCAGATATTTCTGTGTGGGCGGTACATTTCTACACAAATCCCATTCTTGTCAGTCTTCCTGTGTAACCTTGCTTTCTTTTTCAATCAGGGGGTTATAATGTCAACGATGTGATGTTTTACTGGGTGAGAGGCAACGACTCAGTCAGTGGGTTGGATACTCTGCGTCTGGCACAGTACACAGTAGAGGATCATTACACTTCTGCCTCAGAGGCTGTGTATGAGACAGGTACACACAAACACAACACATTTGCAGTAATATAAATAAGGTTTCCTCAAGTGTTCTTTTGGGTGCAGTCAATTAAGTTGAAGGGGAAATTTTTTTGGTAGGTTTGATACAAAATAATACAATTTAACATTATAGTCCATGTGTCATCTTCTCTTTAGATTCACATTAGAGTGGGCAGGAAATGTGAATTCTCTATATTTATTCATATTGCACATCTTAGTTTGTGGTTAGTGATCCAAACTTGAGTTTCAGAAAGAAATACTCTGTCACTAGAGAGAAAGTTCTTTTATTCCACTATTCTTAAGAAATAATCCCAAGAAAGGCCCAAGAAGGAACAACGTGGTAAGAACTGAACGGTTAAATAAGTGGAGTTGAATCAGATTTGAATGGTTTTTTTTACTCCTTAAGCCTGCCCCCGTTCCCACATAACTCCACCCCAGAACCTATAACCTACAGTGGTTCAACTAGAGTTAGCATGGTAGAGTTAGTGTCATCCATCCATCCATTTTTCTATACCACTTATCCTACAGGGTAATGGGGAACCTGGAGCCTATCCCAGAGATCATTTGGCACAAGGCGGGGTACACCCCTTCAGGGAACAATCACATACACATTCACACACCCATTCTTACACTACAGACACTTTGGACATGCATGTCTTTGGACTGGGGGAGGAAACCAGAGTACCCAGAGGAAACCCCCGCAGCATGGGGAGAACATCGCAAACTCCGCACACACAGGGCCGCGGCAGGAATCAAACTCCCAACCCTGGAGGTGTAAGGCAAACATGCTAACCACTAACCATGCTAGTTGACTTGGCTTAACTTCTATAACTTGGCTTTCAAGCAGCTGAATGTTTGAGTGCATGTTAGCATTAGCAAGCAACTCTAATTAGCACTGAAACCTTCAGCTCCTTGAAACCCAAGTTATAACATTATAAAGACGTAAGGCTCATACTGATTCATGATGTTCACAAGTGCCATTGCTGTACACACAGCTAAGCTGTGGTACTAGCATGCTAGCATGGTTAGCTAAAAGATATTACCGAAATCTAAAATAACTAAAAGACCGTTAAGATGCTTGAAAGTGCTGGGCACTTGTCAATTTCAGACTGAGATGGGGTGAAGTGAAGGGGTGTTGGGGAGTGTCTATAAAATGACTGACAAGAGGACCATGTAAACACAAACAGGCATTCTGGACTGGAAGGCAGTTTTCCAAACGGGTTTCCTCAGCCATGTAATAGCCAGATGTTGACGCCATGGCCTAAACCTTTTGTTCATCATGACCTACATATTTTTTTTTATTTTATTTCTACTAGTAAGATTTTTTAAATAACTATTGCACCTTTAACATCAATTTGGAAACAGATTACGTTCAAGCTAAATGTCAACAAAGTGCAGTGAATGTCAATGTATATACTCAAACATACAAGAGTTTGATGCTTATTGTTATACTTTTGTTCTTTTAAAGGCCTGTGACTGCTTGTGGTTATGAACTTTAAATATGTATATGAATAAATATGTCAGTATTAATATAAGTATTTCTATGTTGGCATAATTCAAGGTTTTTCCATATTTTCCATATTTCAGACAAATAAGACAAATCAGTGAAAGTTATTTTAAATCAACAAGACAATATCTTTCCTCTCAGGTAATTATCCTAAACTCATATTCCATTTTGAGCTGAAGAGAAGCATTCTGTACTTCATCCTGGAAACCTACGTGCCCTCCAGTCTGCTAGTCGTGCTCTCCTGGGTGTCCTTCTGGATCAGCCAGTCATCTGTGCCTGCTCGCATATGTATAGGTACATTATCTCCATCAATTGCATGCTTTACCAAATGTGTCAATGCAGTCAAACTGAAGTATTTAATGGTGATGTAAAAAAAAGAAAAGAGCATATATGTATGAGGCAGGACATGCGTAAAAGCAGGATATTTATTAACGCCTAACCAGGAATCACTTGCATTGTCACGTTCCAGGGTTCATACCATAATCCATAATGCAAAAACCCAAGCAGTGTCAAAATCAGGACATAATACGTGAAACAAAGTTCAGGGAACACAAGAAACTAATATTTGGACTTAACAAAGCAGACACACAATGGAGATCAAACGTAACACAGAACACATGGGCACAATCAGGAAACACAGCAATGACAGGACATAGGTGGAGACTGAAGAGAGATAAAATCGCATTAATATAAATAAATGCACATGACCTGAATGATGCATTTTAATAGTTGAAGTTAATAATGTATTATTGTGTTGATCTGAGATATAAATGTTGACATTTCCTAACAGTGTCCTGTGCTAGGTATGAATTAGGACGAGAAAAAGGAAAAAAAAGAAGGATGCCTTTGCTATTGCACCTGACCTCCCTGTCCCTGAGTTAGGCTTTGAGGCAACATATTTCTGAATCTGAACCACCACAAACGTCAACATAGAAATTATACTAAATATGGTTATTAATAAAAGAATGATGTTAACCTAGCTACATGATTGCATGCTAGTATTAGCCATCCAAGTGCCCTCATTTTCTTTTTCTTGCTGCTATTTATACAGTTACAACCAGTATATATTAGGTGAAATAGTGTTCTATTGCATTCAGATGGCTAACATAGTTGCAAACAATACTAGATTTATAACAAAATGATGCTAAAGGATGAAATATTGAAGTATTCTCCTATTTAAACAGCTACAACCTTTCCTTTTGAAAACAAAGCATGTACAGATACGTATAATCAGACCTCTGAATCAGGTCAGTGAGATTACAGCTACAGATCATAAACCCATGTGAAAAGCAGGATTAAAAGTGATCATAAAACAAATCTCCAGGTGGGTATTGATGATAACAGTCCATGAATTGAAATTCGGTAAGACCTCTTATAAATTAGTAACAAAACTCCACTACCATTTTGTCAGTTCTTAATTCCTCGTAGCAGGTTTTGTTTCAGATTGTATTCTAATTACCTTTAATATTTTTTAAATGAAGCTATCCAGGGATTTGAGAAAAACTGCTCCACCTGAAACTTTAGTTTAGGCAGCTCTGATCCCTTAGTTATTTTTGGTAAACCACTTCCTTATCAAACAGTCATAGTCACAGCTGTTTTGTCACCTCCATGCCAGCCATGTTGTTCGTGTTTATTTTTCACCGTTAAAGGAGTAACGACAGTGTTAACGATGACCACTCTGATGATGGGTGCGAGGACGTCTCTACCCAACGCTAACTGCTTCATCAAGGCAATAGACGTGTATTTGGGAATTTGTTTCAGTTTCATCTTTGGAGCATTGATAGAGTATGCTGTTGCTCACTTCTGCACACTCCAGCACCCAGAGTACAACAATGCGTTTACGGTGAGACCACATAATTTTTTTTTTTACATTGCCTGTTATTACTTACATTTTTTTAGCATCATTATTTTATGAAAACTTTTTTTTTTTATCATTAAAACCCTTTTCTGTGGGTATTAATCTGAGTGTTAAAATTGCCATGGCAGCAGTTTTAAGGCCAGTGTTCTCAAACTTTTTGCATTCAGGGTTATCTTCCAGAGTAGTTTAATTTTAAGAAAAGGGCAAATATGTACCATCATATAGAGTTGTTTTAGCCATTAAAGCTTTTGTATTCCTGAATTTTCCACTCAACCAGATGCAGAGCCAAAATACTGTACTGTATATCCAGGCTTGTGGAGTAATGGAATACATGTAACGGCGTTACGTAATCAGGATACAAAAAAACCCTGGTAACTGTAATCCGTTACAGTTTGTCACGTAATGGAGGCTGAGACAGAAGCAAGTGCAGGTAAGGCAGTTTAATAAGAAGACAAATCCACAGGGTTAGGTAGAAATCAGTAACCATATACAGGCAAGGGTCAAATGATCATGCAAACATTCCAAACTAGGCAAGGGAGAGAATCAAAGTCGAGGGAATAACAAAATACAAAAAAACCCAGAACAACAACACAAGGTAAAGGCAAGGTAAAGGCAAGGTAAAGGCGAGGTAAAGGCGAGGTAAAGGCGAGGTAAAGGACAGCAACAAATCAACTGAGGATATTACTGTGCCATGGCTGTGTGTGTGAGACTCTCTTAAGTAGTGTAGTGTGATAGCAAACAGGTGTGTGTGTGATTAGCCCTCAGGAGACGGTGTCTATGTGTTCCATTGGGAGTTGTAGTTGTCATCCATGTTTGTAGTTCATAGTGCATTCTGGGAAATGGAGTTGCTGGTTTGCCGTGACGTGACACAGTTACGTCAAAAAACAAAGTAATCAGAGTACAGGTACATTTTGTAAAAAATGGGAATACTATCAGGATTACATTTTTTTTTTTACAGAACACAATATAGACAGCTGCTTGATTATAGTTCTGTTTTTTTCTTGAGCAACCTCCTGGTGCATGCTCAAATAAATTTTGCGCAACATTTATTTGGTAGAAATGAATACAAATTGTTCTTTGAAATGCTTTTGGTAGGGTGACCATATGTCCTCTTTTTCCTGGACATATCCTCTTTCTCAGACCTTAAAAACAGCGTTTAAATTTGAGAAAATATCTGGGATTCGGCTTTAGTTTCTTTGTGATGTGCTTATGGTCTAATACTGCAACATGTGTGCGCATATTTGCATTGCTTTAACCCCTCTCTGTAATTCCTGCCTTCTCAAACACCAATTCTACTCTCATTGAACGTGTGAAGGTGAAGTGCTGTTGGTAGAAGGTACACTCGTAGCATCTTATATTTTATTTTATTCCATAAACATTCAAAAGAAAGTAGGTATTTATATATATTTATGTGATGCTAATAGTGCTAATACTGTGTCTTTTTTTCAGTGTATTAAAATCTGCATTTATAGTAATACTGTTTTGAATGCAATTAAGACACGAAATAAAAAGTGTCCTCTTTTTGGAAAACCAGAATATGGTCACCCTAACTTTTGTGATGTAATGTTACCCGAATCAGGAACAGTGATTTTTTTTTTATTTTATTAAAACAAATCCAAACATTGAACATGTTTTTAAGCTCCAAATAAAAGTATTTTAGATCATATTGCTTTACTCTTGACTTTATTTACATATGTAGCCTTGAAGTAATCCAAAAATAATCAGATTACATTACTTTTATATTGCGATACTTGGTTTATGTTACTGATTACATTTTTTATGAAGTAATTTGTAACTGTAACAGAATACATTTTTAAAGTAACCCTCCCAACCCTGTGTATATCATATTAGCAGCACAGTTAGATTAAATGTAAAGTTATTTATACATGTGAAGTTATTGAGTGAATGAGTTACCTAGATTAACCCTAGATTAACCAAGTGACCAGTCAATATGGTTTACAACTATGATGACTAATAATAACTATAACAACCTTGATACTATAGTACTTGATAGTAATCTCCACCACTGTCAAGTGATTTTAAAAAAGCAATAGACTCAGGGACTGCCCTGGATACACATCACAAACCCCATTTGAAATTCATGGTTTTAAGGAATAGTGGTAGCTAATTATCTAAGCTAGTATGGAACATGCGAAGTGTCATGTGTAATTGTGTCATAAAATATAAAAGCCAATCATATTCCAATATGCAGGCCATACTACACTAGTTTTTCAAGAGAGGGAATGGAGTGTGTCGGGTTGGTGGTGTTTCTAATTTCCATATTTATAGAAACTGAATTTTATGGTGAGGGAAAATATGTATGTCCATTTTCTCTCAGATTTTTGTTAAACTACCATTTCAAGTGATTTTTATTCAGTGTAGGATACTTTTTATTAGATAACAATAAATTTGATAGCATTGCAATTTGCAGACGACAATCATCATACTGTCTCTCTCTCTCTCTCTCTCTCTCTCTCTCTCTCTGTCTTGCTGCATCTCAGCACATGCAGGACTGTGAAGAAGAGATCAATGGCATTGTCACAACCATTGCCAGTGATTCCAGCCGAGCAAAGCGCCGTAAAGACTCTCCAACCCCTGCTCCAACATCGACTCCTAGCGGAGAGCCTGATCTCATGGCCCAAACCCCTTCTCACCTAGAGCCTATGACCCCGGAGGCCCTGGAGGATCCTCTTAACCGCTGCATCAGAATCCTGTCCCTCATACGACAGATGCTCCGCTCTGTGAACTGCTGTCATGTGGAGAATCCACATTACATAGACAACTACTCTCGTGTAACATTTCCCCTCTCCTTTGTCGTAGTTAATCTGCTGTACTGGACTTACTATCTGTACTTTTAGTACACCTCAGCGTGTTGATGGGAGTTATTGTGAAAGAGGGTGCACCTCATGTGTGACTGAGCATGAACCCATCTTAGTGTCTGTATATGTCTGGGTTTTTCTTTTGGTTGTGTGAAAATCTGAGTGGAAATAACAGAGTATACATAACGGTGTGAGTGTGAGTGTTTCTTATTTTGCATATTTTACATGCCTGAATGGGTGTGCAAGTGCTTCTCACAAATTAACCATTTTGTGGATCAGGTTTGCTGTTCTTTTACGGACACTGCTGAAGGCGTAACATGCTAAAATGATGCAATAACATGTTATAGAAAGACGCTGATTAAGATGAAGACATTGAGATGTCATCTGTCTTGATCTGCAATGCAGAGGTGCCAACATTGCTAACAAGAATGAATATAATATAATAATGTAAAAAAAGAAGAAGAATTTTACCACTAATCCCCTAGCATAATTCAGTGGACAAGGTGGCTCCAATGGATTAATGATAAAACATGCACTGGCTAAACTGATATTTAACTTTAACAGTCTTCAGAAAGGTTTGGATTTATAAGCAACCAGCCAAGGGTAAATTCTTACTTAATATAATTGTTACAAAATTAACATGCATATCCGGTCTTCAGTCCAAACTATTGCCACATGTTGCACTTAATAATACCGTCTAAAACTGTAATCTATTGACTGTTGATTAACTGACTTTTTTTGTACAGACTTTGATGATCTTTACACTTTCATTACTGACTTGAAAGGAAAACATCATACAAATCAAGCGCCTTGTCTGCTCAAAAAAGGAACACAAAATACTCTTTCTATTTATAAAAAAGGGCGTTTTTTTAAATCCCATGTCCTTGGTCTGACTCCTGATAAAGCAGCTATTCAAAGTTTTCCAGTATTGCTGTAGAAAGGGGTCAAAAATTCTTAACAGCTACAGCTAAACCATAGATGTTGGCACCTCTGCTAATGATTTATAATTATATATTTGAGCATCAACATTTTATAGTATTGTCTTCATGTGCCACAAACATGTAATGCATTCTTTCCTTCTTGTCCATGCATTCCCCTGTTTCCAGTTATTGGTTCTGCCAGCGGAGGGCTTTGCCCTCTGAGTTAGTGAGCTAGCTGAATTGCTGGTCGGTGCTGCAGGGGGCAAACTGAAGCTATTGCTCTTTTTTATTGCCTCAGTAAATTTTCTGGCCCGGGCTCCCTCCCTCTCTCACACATTATGAGGATCAACTCTCAGCGCAAGCCAGTATAAATGATTTTATATGATTTGTTATTAAATTATTCATTATGTAGTCCATTTTACAAGCAGGAACAGTGCCAAGATCATGTCTGGTTCCAGAGAAACGGTACAAACAGGAGCTTGGGGCCCACCATGCTGTATCCTCAATACCCTTGACAGATGACTGGATTGCTTGGACAATTTACTAACTTTGTGTTAATAAATCACTTCTTTAGCAAGCTGTGTAATTTTAGAAAATAACCATGGATTTGCGGCGCAGTGTGATATATGACCCTGAGACGAGTCTTGTAAAATTTGATCTAAACAATCAGATATAGCTAACTAATACTGCCTCATAAGGGTGAAATTGGAACAGAAAACTACAACATTCTCCCTTTTTAGCAGACAAGCAAAGAAGTGTCTGATTTTCTGAATGGCATTAATATTCTTTTACAGTTGGATCTCCCAGCACAGATGAATCTTTCTGTCCTAGGCAGAGATTGACTCTCAAATGTGGCACCCTGCTGAGAGACTCATTTTGTCCAAACTTAAGCCTTACCTGCAGGACCTTAAAAAAAGGTCATATTGATTATATGAAATATGAAGCAGATAAAAGAAGATGACTGACTAAGGATGTGGCAGGTGTTCATCGTTTTAAGATTAAAGGAGAGCATGGGAGCCATACTAAAATTTCAATCAACTTCTAAAGAGCTCAACATCAAGGTAGAAGCTTTCATTTGGCATTCATTTACCCTTACATTTTCCTTCCTAGATGTGTTATATTTTGTATTTATAATTGATGCATGTTTTTTTTTCCTTCCTGGCTATACACAATACATTGGAATATATAATGTTACGCCATGTAATTTATCTTTATTTATATGATATGTCATTTTTAAACTGTATACATTTGTAAAAATTCTAACAAAAAATGGTATCTACTGTAGGCCCTCCATCTTTATATAATGTAAATAATATTTGAAATTCATGTCTGCAGTATGGATTCATGAGCACATTTTAACATGAGTCTTTTATGAGGTAAACAGAATTGCACAGAAGCCCATTTTAAAAAGATTTTCTGCAGCAGCAGTATACTGAATAACTTTTTTTTTATTATTGGACTTATTATCTCAAAATTACCACTTATTATCTTTACAATTCTGACTTTATTATCTAAGAATTCAGACTTACCTCAAAGTCTTGATTTATTATCTCAATATTTTAAAATTAAAAAAAAAAATTAAATTCTAACTTATTATCTTACAATTCTGAGTTATCTGAAAATTTTGACATACAGTGTCTTTAAGTTTAACTCTTTATCTCAAAATTATGACTTATTCTCAAATTATGCCAATTTATTTTACTCTGTAGACTAAAAAAAACATGTTGAATGTAATTTCTTAAAGAACATGTGTTATTGGTTAATAGGAGATAGCCCCTGACCTTTGATCCCATCTTCAGACACTGATCATAAAATAAGATTAGATAAGATTAAAAAGGAGTCATTAATTTTGCTATTTACATAGCTTTATCATCATATATCATTTTGAGATAAAAAGTAAAAACATTGAGTTATGAATTCTCAAAGAACATGTAAAAGTTTTTCGACATACTGCTGTTGCCAAAAATAGATGTTGCCTAACTCTAACCCTAGAATTATTTGAGACATGTTTCGGTGGAAATGTATTAGCTGAAGGGCAATTCCATGTAGAATTCAAAGTTGAATGTCAGTTTATCTTTGCAGATAATTTTAATCAACATTCAGCAGAACCTCTGCAGTAGATGTTTGGAAGCATTTTAAAATGTATTTTGATCTGTAGTAAAACCTCAATCCCCTTCATTTGACTAAGGTATAAATCTATCTATAAAGCTATGTCAGTTCTCCATTTTCCCATCTCTAGATCATTTTGTACAGCTGCTGCTGCATGTGCGTTCAACACACTGTATATCACAATGGACGTGCCTTAAGCTTTTGAGATTTTACAGCTGTAATGCTGAAAAGCTGAAAATGTGCCACAGTTACAGAGAATTGGTTGTGAGTTTATTAAAAGAGAACATGGTGCACATGGTGTTCATTGTAATAGGAGAGCTGTAATTATAAATCCTTTGCTATTACAGTAGTGACATTTAGCTGGCTGGTTGCAGCAAATATTAAAATGGAGCATCCAAGATTTAATTTAAATATAATAGTTACTAGAATCACAATAGAAGTTAGAAGTCGTACTGAATTTCTTGTTATAAAGTTGTATTACCTTGTGCAAAGCAAAACTGTCACTTATATAGGAGTCATTTGATAAAACAGTTGAGTGGTTTATATCTACATAATAAAATGCAGACCAGTGTCAGAATATTCAACAAAATAGCATGTGCATATTGTTTAGTAAGAAAAAAGCAATCAGCCCATAAAACAGCACAAGTAATTCTCAGTAAAAGTCTTTATGTCTCTTTAAGCTGCTGATTTGGAATTTTTTTTTGGAAATGTTTTATACTTTTTCCCCCCTTCCACCATTTTATCTGTTTTAGATAGCGTCCTCAAATAAATTACATTTTTGGACTCATTCATAACATTCCTCCAGCATGTACGTAGACCAGACTATTCAAGTCTGTATGCAGGGCTCCAGCCTTTTGCACAATATACAGTAGCATTCTACTGCTTTTAAATATTTTGTGTTTTTTCAGCATGACATGCCAGCTGAGCTTACAGTATGGATGGAGTGCGTTGACCTCTGGAGATGCCACTGACTTCCTATTGTTAAATTACTGTAAAGTGTATACTTGTAACACTGAAGCATATATGATATTCTTAAAAAAGGATGTAAATACATTGTTACACTCTGCATGTTTTCTTGATGTCTCCTGAAAAAGTTGTAATCATAATAAACAATACAAGTGTAATGTCCTCTTTATTTTTTGATAAAGGTTTCATGGTTCAGAGCATAAATTAAAAGCCAAACATTAAGCCATTAAACTGATTAATTTATGTATAGCATAAAAACACGATAGGGCATGCTGTTATGGAAAAATAATAATCAACAAAGGGGTGGTGTGAATAACATGTTATACTTTTATCTATTTATAGTTACAGTTAACAGTTTTTGTCTTATTAGCCTCTCTCTCTTTTTCTCTCTTGAAGTGAATTTAAACAAACAAACAAACAAAAATGCAGCTTGTCATGGTTTTAAGAAACTGCAAAGTGCAACATCCCCTGTCCTGAACATTTCCTGTATCAGAAATTTTAAATGATAGCTTTATCTCTGACTGTTACAAAGTGCTGACACTGGAGACTCCTTACAAATCTACTAACAGAAAACTTGGCCATATCAACAATCACACTTTTTAAATCTGTTCATGGGGAGCATCCACCATACAGGTCCTGGCCTAAGTTGTTAATATAGACACAGTAACAGACATTAATATAAACCTGTGGTTTACCGTGTAACCGCAACTACTGCCAGAGCCATGATATGATAGATAAAACAAACAAACAAACAAACAAACAAACAAACAAACAGAAAACAATTTCTGATCAGAATCAAACTTCAACAGTGCTGTGGTATAAAAACAATTTTGAAGCCATGGTTTGGGTCCACTTGCGAAAACTCACTGCAGATTTACGTTTACATTTGCATTTATGGAATTTGGCAGATGCCCTTATATAGAGTGACTTACAGAAAGACTTTGAAATCTTAATCACTAAATATATCTTCACAGTGGTTCACTAAATCAGGAACTAGTTAATCAGGATTATCAGGATTGTATATTATGAGAAAACAAACATACAAGACATAGATCATTTTTTTTTAAATAACATGCTGTTAATTTAAGTACTTCATGCAGAGGTCTGTCTTTAGTCATTGTTTGAAGACAGCCAGTGACTCTACTGTTTGGACATCTAGGAGAACCTCTTTCCACCACCAAGGTGCCAGAACAAAGAAGAGCATTGAGGCATGCCTTGTACCCTGAGAGATGGTGGTTTCAACCGAGCAGTGCTAGAGGATCTGACGGAGCATGGTGCGGTGCAGGGTGTGATAAGTGCTTTAAGGTGAGCTAGTGCTGGTCCATTTTTGCCTTTGTAGGCATGTATCAGTGTTTTAAATCTAACACGGGCAGCTACAGGAAGCCAGTGGAGGGTGTGTAGCAATGGGGTGGTGCCAAATCAATACAAAGTTATTCTCATTCATCACCTTTGTCCTATGATGAAATATACAGTAAACATTTTTAATGTCTTTAAAAAAAATACCATCTAGGATTCTAAAGAGTTTTTTGGTTTGTCCTTACCCTTAATGGTAACATATGATTTACCATAAAAATCCCAAATCCTAATCTTAATAAATCATATACACATACACAAATATATTATTTGTTATTGAAAAAAAAAAAAAAACTGTGTTAGACTAGTGTACCTGTCTATGATGTATTCCCGCCTCACACAAAGTGTTCCAGGATAGGCTCAAACCCTGACCAGGATAAAGCAGTTACTTAATATGAATAATAGACAGTTATGATTGATTATTGATGACTTTTGATCCACTCATGGTGTAATAATTCTGCTCTTATCCATCTTGTTTTTGTCCCTCAAGACTGAAAACTCAGTGTGTATCTGCAGGTTATTTAAAACAGCCTCTGGCAGCTATTGCTCTGAAATGGATGTATATTTCCCTCCAGTCTGGAAGGTCAATGATATAAGCTAATTATTTACTGAGTGTGGAGGGTGCAGATGCAGAACACAACAAGGACATGACCATTACAGCCCAGCTCATGCCTGTAAACTCCATGCTACATTGGTAAATAGACAGAGAGCTCATTTCACTGCATAAGCTATAGTGCACTGAACTCTTCAGTCTCATTATCTTGTTTGTGTGTGTTTATGTATAATAAGGCTGAACCCCTGTGCTACATTATTCAAGGAGGTTGGGAAACTGCAGTTATAGTGTATCGTACACACTATGCATTATAACAACAGCTGAAATGTACACAACCACAATGTTAATGGCAATGTGTAATTAAATACAGAGAGCCTGAATGACAGTTCATGTGGGGTGTACAAAAGAGCTTATATTCTTTATTGTGAATGTGTATTGATTTTATAATTGCACACGAGAGCCAGCGAGAGAGAAATAATCATTATTGAATCTGTATTATGAATGCAAAATGAAGGTAATTATTTGACCTTTATTTGATGATAAAAATCCAAATGTTAATAATCACTACACAAGTAATATAATATTTCATTTTCAGCTTTCTGTGCTGTAATGGGATTTGAGAATATGAATTTCTATGTGTGTTCGTGCATTAACTTGTTAATAGCGTCTGACTCTGGTTCTCTTTTTGTCCCCATCCTTCTTAATCTCAGTGCCGCTTTTGACACTGGTGATCACTCTTTTACTTACCTTGGAACTTAGAACTGTCTTTGGGGTCTCAGCAACTGCTTTACATTGGTTTAGATCTTATCTCTCAGATCGTAGACAGTTTGCCTCTCCGGGTGGATGCAGGTCAGAAATGGGTTCAGTTCACTGTTGTGTCCCTCAGGGTTCAATCTTGGGCCCCTTACGTTTTAGCATTTACATTTTCCTCTTGGTCAGCTCTTATGATCTCTCGGTCTTAATTATCATTTCTATGCAGACGACACACATATTTACATTCATTCTAAACCTGGTGATAACATGGCAGTCACTTTTCTTTCACATTGTATTTCTGAGATAAAAATATGTCTGGCTCAATATTTTCTCTGTCTTAACAATAATAAGACTGACGTTATGCTTATTGGCTCTCCTCACCAGCTTCATAAAACTGGCTCTTTAAACTTAACTGTGGATAGCACTGCTTTGGAGTTTAAAACAAAATTTAAAAACCTTTATATTTGATGCAAGTTTGTCTTTTGATCCACATGTGCAGAATACTGTTAAACCCTCCTGTCATTTCAGAAATATTGCAAGATTGCGCTCTATGTTATCTTTCTCTGTGGCTGAAAAGTTTATCACCACTTCTGTATATTCTCGTATTGATTATTGAAATGCACTCCTTGCTGGGGTATCTAAGCCTACAATAAATAAACTGCAGTATGTGCAAAATTCAGCAGCTAGAATTCTGACTAGGTCCAGCACTGGCTTGCCCTGTCAAGTTTTGTGTAGATTTAAAAATTCTTATGCTTACATACATGGGGTAGCTGTGGATCAGGTGGTAGAGTGGGTTGTCCACTAATCGTAGGGTTGGTGGTTCGATTCCCGGCCCACATGACTTCACATGCTGAAGTGGCCTTGGGCAAGACACTGAACCCCAAGTTACTCCCAATGGCAACTTAACGCCTTGCATGGCAGCTCTGCTACAGCTCTGCTGTGTGAGTGTGTGAATGGGTGAATGAGACACAGTGTAAAGCGCTTTTGATAAAAGCGCTGTATAAATGCGCCATTTACCATTTACAAGGCCTTGCATGGTTTGGCTCCCCAGAATTTGGCTGAGCTTTTAACATATTACACCCCAAAATGTGATCTCCATTCCACCAATTTTGGTCTTTAAACTGTCCCTCAGACTTGTTTAATTACTATGGGTGATAGGGCCTTTTCTTCTTATGCTCCAAACTGTTGAACTCACTACCATCTGATCTTAGGGAAGCCCAGTCTTTGAGTGTATTTAAATCTTCGCATAAAACTTATTTCTTTAGGATTGCTTTTACTTGATGACTTAGTTGTTGTTTTTTTGTTATTTAACTATTATTATCACTATTTGTCATGACACAGGATGCAAGCTGGGGGCAAGTGCAGATTTAACCCTTGTGCGTCAATTAAAAAAAATTACACATAGGTCCATAGAGGACAAAAATGACCATGTCAAAAAAACTGTCATAGAAATATTATATATTAATATTTTTTTCCACTTTCACCAACCTCGATTTTTTACCAGCATCAGTTCTGATCATAATTACCAAACATTCATTCATTTTCAGAATTTTAACCCTTAACACTTTAAATGCCGGTTTCTTTACATAATGCAATAATCTTCAAAGCTCAGTAACCTTCTTTGATTCATATACATGGGGTGGGATTTGTGATTTCCAGTACAATATCATTTCTTTCTTTCAAACTGTTCACACACATAAAATTTTCAGTACACACATACAAACCACAACTCTGATATCCATGCAAACACACCCACACCCACACAATTATAGCTGCATCATTTATTCAGCTGGTCTATAGCACTCTATAATACAGCAGAATCAGAAAAAAAGCATGTATTTTCCCCATCAGCTAAACCTGAGAAAATATACACATTTATGATTTTTTTTTATTCAAATTTTTTTTTTAATTCAAAATAAAAGCCTATTAACACAGAATGCATGATTTTATGCTTTAACAGGGATTAAATATTGCAGTTTGAATGGGTTTCAATGGAGACATTTTTGTCCTTAAGGTCCTGAGTGTAACTATCTTGTGTACCTAGTTTATAATAGATTTATGAAAGTAAATGAGGGCAAAATATTAAAATTTCAATAAAAATTCACACCTTTTGCAAAATTTATGCTGTTTGCTTTAAGACAGACACAATGATAAAACAAAAAATGAAAAGACAAAAATGTCCATAAGGACACACAAGGGTTAATAGAACAAAATAAATATACAAACACAAATGATTAAACAAATAAAACATAAACTATGGACTATAGGCAGCAATCACGAGGAACAAAGAAATGAGACAACATTAGACAAACACAAGACAAACTGTGCAGTGCAAAAGGTGACTTATATAAAGAAGCTGATTAACCAAAAACGTGAATCAGATGAAACCAGTCATGTGACGTAGCAGTGGCTGCTGGGAATTGTAGTCCCAGGCTAGTTCCTGCATATGCATTTTATTATTTTATTTAGTATTTTATTATTAACTGTTTTTATTATTATTTTTTTTATACAAGCCTATGTACTATTATGTAATGCACCTTGAGAGGCCTTTTTAAAGGTGCTGTATGAAATAAAGTTTATTATTACTATTATTATTATTATTATTATTATTGAATACACATACTGTATATGTAACTAAATCAGCATACACAAAATGTATAAGGGGACATGATTCCTCATAAAAACTATTTACACAGTTCAGTTCAGTCAAAATTGCAGAAAAAAAGGAAAGACTAATTTTTCTCATTCACAGCATGGTAAAAAAAAATAACACTAAATGTGATTTTTCTTAGTCAGAGAAAATTCAAAAGAAAATTTAAATTAAAACCCGACCTTGCTAATCACTGTTTGTGTTTTTGGATGTTAAACAATGTTAATTATTTGTGATGTCCATAAAGTACCACTGAAAATGAACACTAAGACGCATGTCGTGTTTCTGCAAGGCAAATGCAATGACACAGCCATAGTGGGAAATTCATTCAGTAAACCAATTAATCCCTATAATATGATAACTCTCTCTAAGTAGACATCAGATATAACCACTAGAAGGCACTCTTTAATCAGATTTTATTTCAAGGCAGCTCTTCTCAGGAGTATGATAAGAAATATGGTTGAGGCATCCACACACAGGAAACAATATGATTGTTAGTAACTACAATATTTTAAGTATAGTCTTTACTAGGGTGGCAATATAGGGTAAGCAAAATTGCCCATCAGATACAAAATACACACAGCTAAGCAACATTCATTTGTTGTCTAGCAAGCTAAAAAAAAAAAAAAAAGCCATAGGTAACACGACATTTGGCTACATCTTATGAAGTACAGTATCTCACAAAAGTGAGTACACCCCTCACATTTTTGTAAATATTTGATTATACCTTTTAATGTGACAACACTGAAGAAATGACACTTTGCTACAATGTAAAGTAGTGAGTGTACAGCTTGTATAACAGTG
>JANDJT010000169.1:12087751-12112925 GCA_024331685.1 Stegophilus panzeri | reverse complement strand
AGTGTTGTCACATGAAAAGATATAATCAAATATTTACAAAAATGTGAGAGGTGTACTCACTTTTGTGAGATACTGTAGCGTTACAAATTCAACATCATTAACTAACAGTAGCTCATAATGAGCTGAAGAAATCAAATATTATTATATATTGTGTTTCTATGTTAGCTAGCTAAACTTGCTTGCTGCTGAAGGACAACCAGGGATGTCAGGTCCCAGCTAAATTTCCTGCCCAACTACTTGAAAAAGACTTGAAACTAGTCCAAAAAATTCTAACACTTGAAAACTTTCCTTTTTTCAGAAATTCACCATGGTGGCAATGAAAGTTTGATTTGTGATATGTGCAATACTCCTTTTTTATCATCACCTGGTACAGACACTATCCACTCCATAATCCCCCTTTCCCTCTCCCAATCTTCACAATATATCTTAGAATAGAAATGGTTTTGTTCATCATACTGTAGATACACTGTTTGTATTTACACATTCCCATTGTTTGTGACAGCCTATGTTTTCACAAATTGTGGTTAGATTTAATTCTGAATTTTTATTAAAATGTAATAATAATATTAAGAATACAAAGGGGCAAAATTGTGTTGTTGGCATTCCTGTTGCATTCTGAGCAATTACCAGCCCAAACAGTTTAGTCTTTGGTGGTCAAAATGTCTGTCCTATGAACTGCTTTGAATTGATTCTGCTTTCACTTCAGATATTATAGTCATCATCTCACCATTCTAGTGGCAAACTGATTTATAGATCCATATTTATTTAATTAGACTCAGTTTGAAGGAAAAAATGGCATCCAGTGCAGACACACACACACACACACACACACACACACACACACACAAAATCAAAGGTTTCCAATACCTTATCATTTCTATACTTACAGTTCATTCACATGAACTGGGGTAATGGTTGCTCCACATAATCTGAGACTAATAAGCATAATTAAAAAGACATTTATTATTTAACAAAGAAACATGTTAAATCATTGATATGGTGAAACTTTATATAAAAATATATTTATTTTTAAAACTTATGTAAGTTATTGATGTCATTTATAATATTCAGTAAGTTTTCTGCCATGGGAGAGTTTTCAGGAAAGAAGACAACTTTAAGAGCAAGAGGATAAAATAGAGGCTGGTTAGGAGATGGGTGTTTATATCTATTACAATGTAAGTGATAATAGAAACTTGTTTTGTGGATGTTTTCATAATGTTAAGTGTAACCATTAATGGATAAAAAGTACTATGTCTCTTTCTTTAATTACTTTTAAGAAATTGTATTTCTAAGCAAATTCCTGTTGTGTTAGTGGAACAAAACGCTTTGGGACATGCTGTTATAGGAAAATAATCAACTTTGTAGTAGTAAGAGTAACTAAAGTCACAGAAAAACCTTTAATAGAAATTTCCTTCACCCATGAGCCCATTCTCCATGCTGCTAGCTTCATCCCACTGCTCTGATCTCTGAGCTCAGCTCTGATGTATATTTCAGCTGCACCTTCTGCCATCTCAATGTTAAAATGCAGTGCCTGTGTGACATTGACCATGATGAGGGCTCACCAGTTCAGTTTGGCTCTCTGAAAAGCTCACTTTCATCTTCAACAACTCGTTCTTGCTCCTGATCAAAACATATTCCTGTACAGCTGCAGCACAAATCCATGCTGAAGCAGAAAGAACAAGACAGTACATACAGTACAAACACTGCACACCTGTTGCATAATGTGCAAAAAACAAAAATAATCAAACCAAAAAACACTTCTAAATTTCAAACCAGATTTGTACATCTGTGAAGCAGCTAATGGACATGATCTGAGTTTCCCAAAAACATATCAACACAAAAATACATCACTGGAGGATAGAGCAAGCGTCACATTAATGCTATATCTATTACTTAAGCTCATCTTAACTTTATGATGCTTTTGGGAACATAAATCCTGGCTGGTTACTCATTCAATTTTAACAGGCCAAAGGTTCCATACAAGATGGAATTCTTACTAAAGTATCTTTTGTGTGTTGCATTGTTAAATGAGAGAAAACACACACATTCACACCTAGGGGCAACTAGCATGTTTTGGGGATGTGGGAGGGACCCAGGCACTCAGTAGGAAACCCACGTGGACACAGAGAGCACATGCCCAGAAACTCCACATGACCCAAGCTCAGGATCAACCAAGGGACCCTGGAGCTATTCTTCTTTTATTCATATTTTAAGCACAATATTGATTTTGCTCAGGCTTACTCTCATGTTATGTAGCCTCCATGCAATGGCATTGAGCACTGCCTCTAAAAGGTCAGCATTTCATTCAAAGTGTAACAAAATGAGTACAGTTATGATGTTTCCTTAATATTTAATACTTCACTTATGAGCCCCAGAAACTCCTATTTTATAACATAGAAAATAAAAACATAAATAAAATACCAAGTTAGAACTGTCTGCTGTTCTCTCTTTCCTCCATTTAGATGCCATCTGTGGGATTAGATAGAGCTAGAGTGCCTTTGGATTGGCTACAAGGCCAGATAAGAAACTGAGGAAACTTTGGTATCTTTATATTGATTTCAAGGTCAGCTGTCAGTTGTGGGCTTATCAGAAGTATCAAAACTTTAGAGTCCAATGACTCAGAAACTGTGGACCTTGGAGAGCACACTGAACTAAACTTCTAAACCATACAGTTAGAGTGTCTGTTGCTTTTTAATGAGATTTTGCCCGGTTACTGTAAACATCTTCTGCAGACTTGGCTTCCTGTTTACTATTGGGGAATTTCTCAAACTTAATCTGAATTTGCAGATTGGGGTTAAAATGAATTATATATACTCAGCAAAAAAAGAAATGTCCATTTTTCAGGAGACTGTATTTTAAAGATAATTTTGTAAAATCCAAATACGCTTTACAGATCTTTACTGGAAAGGGTTTAACCAAGGTTTTGATGCTTGTTCAATGAACCATAAACAATGATTGCACATGCACCTGTGGGACAGTCCTTAAGACAGTTTACAGATGGTAGGCAATTAAGGTCACAGTTACAATAACATAGGACACTAAAGAGACCTTTCTACTGACTCTAAAAAACACCAGAAGAAAGATGCCTAGGGTGCCTGCTCACCTGCGTGAACATGCCATAGACCTGCTGCAGGGAGGGCTGAAGACTGCAGATGTGGCCAGAACAATAAAATGCAATGTCTGTAAAGCTTAAGACAGTGCTACAGGGAGATCGTAAGGACAGCTGATCTTCCTTGCAGTGGCAAACCACATGTAAACATGTGTCCCCCAGACGTGATGGAGAACTTACAAATGCCTTGCTGGAAGAGTGGGGTAACATCTCACAGCAAGAACTGATAAATCTGGTGCAGTCCATGAGGATGAGATGCACTGTAGTACTTAAAGCAGCTAGTGGCCAGACCACATTTTGACTGTTGACTTTTGATATTGACTTTACTGATATTGTATTAACATAAAAATATTTACACATTTGCTGGAAATAAAAGCAGTTGAATGTGAGAGGACATTTCTTTTTTTTGCTGAGTATAGTTTGTTGGAGTTTTTTCTGTTTTCTACTCTGTCTTTCTTTGTTTCCAAGTATTGTTCAGCCAGTATTTAGAGTCATGTTCTTTAGTGGCCAAAAATGACTTGCTAATGTGTGAGTGACAAACCCTGATGATATATGAGTAATGACCCAATGATGGCTCATACTTACCACTTCACCTCGCCTACAAATCACAGTGGAAGGACAGCAACAAACTCACACTCACTAGCCTGAACCCACCTCAGTTGGACTGTATGTTTAAAACTGGGCTATATTCAGTCCAAATCTGAAATGCAACACAAGCATTTGTCCAAATTCTAAATGCGGTTAAATATGGCAACTTATCTTTGGGCCACTTTTGGCCTACAATACACATGCTGTTGCCATAACTGGCCCTTATGTTCCAAAACTCAACCACTTATGCCCATTTTATGTCTCTGTTATGTGGCAAGCCAGTCATTTTCTACACATTTAACATAAGTTATGAATTATATGCAAGCATCTATCATGATGACAAACATCATCAGTACTCATAGACGGCTGAATCACTGAGTCAGATGACTGAAGATAAAAACAGTTTTATAGGCTACAAATGCTGAGTTGATGATCATTTTACTATCTCCTCTAAAATAACGTCTGCTTATAATAAGTTCTCGTATAAATTTTTTATGTGTATGTTTTAATATTCGGAACTCAAGTGACAAACCATATTGCAAAAATTAAACATTTATATATTGAGATAAAATGATGTTAAGAGCATTGTTTAATATTTAATAGGAAGATCCTATTGTTGCATAAATCACACACACACACACACACACACAAAATTCTGGTATTGCAAAAATCTAGTTCCCCGGTCCCAAAAACCACCATGGTAGCTGGACTGGCTACTGCAAATTGCTTGTATGTGTGAATGAGCATGTTTATCTTCTCAACAAGGTAATGATTCATTCATTCATATCCAGTAATTACTTTATCCCTAAAGTTACATTCACACATGCAGAGACTTGCAGAGACCATTCATTTTCAATGAGAGCTGGCAACTTCTGCCGATATGAGCAGTAGTGACCATTGGCAACTACAGATGTGTCCATTGAAAATGAGCATCAAAGGGAAAAGGATCCTGCGATTTCATGTGGTATCATACGGTATCACGCACATGCTGTGGGTGCAGGAAATACAAGACCAGTAGGGGGTAGTCATGTTTCATTTGAACAAACATGGCTTGCTAGTAGATACAGTAGTTCTGCCAGGACATATACTGTATCCACCATATGTGCTTTTACTAACAAAACGGTGCTGTTTCTTGTACTGAAGCCCATGGTCTGCTTGTGCTTGGCTAGTGGATCTGTGAACCTCTCTCAGAACCATTTTGCAACAAGCAGCAGAGTGTACATAGTCGAGCCTGAAATGGTGTGTGGTTGGTTAGATTTAAGAAAAATATTACTTATGGTTTACACTAAAATAGAAACCTTTGTTTGTCACATATACATTACAGCACAGTGAAATTCTTTTCTTTGCATATCCCAGTTTGTTAGGAAGCTGAGGTCAGAACACAGGGTCAGCCATGATACAGTGCCCCTGGAGCAGGGAGGATTAAGGGCCTTGCTCAAGGGCCCTGCAGAGGCTGCTTGGCAGTGCTGGGACTTGAACCCCAGACCTTCTTATCAGTAACCCAGAGCCTTAACCACTGAGCCACCACTACCCAAAATATTAAGTAATAAAACTATTACACCCAGCACATTACCGCTGCACTATGCTAGCACACACGTCTTAGCCATTCATTCTAGCAGTTAGCAATTGGCCAATCTGTAATATATGTCTGTGGACGCATACAGAGGCACAATTTTAAAAAATGATGTGTGGAAAAACATACCCGAAATGATAGCATTATAATAAGCATTATAGTGGGATTATTAAGGATTATAGTAACTAGTGCTTTTTATAGTTAATAAGTAGATAAAAATTAAATAAGTAGATAATAAGCTAAACTAAATGGCAGGGTGCTATTTTGTGTCCTCCCTTGCAATTTGGGGTCTCACTTTCAGCACGTCAAACTGAGTCCTGTTCAGCCTGAAATACTGCTGGAACCAGACCTCATCCAGCCACATCTCCTGTACCAGCCGGTGGTACTCACCACACTACCTGCGAGTCCGAACTGTCTTGTGGACCCAGACAGTCTAGCGGTCTAGCTAGTTGTAATGGAATGCTAGTTGCACCACTCATTGATAAATGTTACTATGGCAACCAGTAGTAGGAATACCTGCTGGCGACTTCATAATACAGCGACTGTCTCTTTTGTTAATTACTTTTTAAATGTCTATTTCCTACAAATTTAGTTGTTGCCACTTCCTATCTCAATATGTCCTATCACACCGAAGCTTCTTACCTAGAAACCAAGTCTAGTTATGCTCTTTTGAACTACAGGCCATGGTTGGCTGTCACATTATTGGTATAGACCACTGGGGAGCATTGATTTATTACTCTAAATGTTTTTGTTCATTTGTACTGGTCCTATAAGCAGGAGGTGGCAACAGCCTGAGATGTAGCAACATTACTGTGATTAAACTTATTTGTCTTATTATTAGTTAATAATTCACATTCAGGTTTTAATAGTTGGTTATAATTTGAAACACAATGGTGCATTATCTCTTAAAGCATCAGGATGGCTTGGACATTATGCATGGAAGATGATGTTTATGGCATTTTATTATCTGTATTTATAACACTAATTAGTGTTGGATTAAAATCAAAACGAGTCCTGTTTAATGAATGTTGTGCATTATATGGAAGACAGTGAGTTCATATAAGTCTCATGACGATTTTATATTTATGGTAGGCTTACCTTCATTTTATTGTAGGCAATCACATTGATTAGTCTTTGCCATTTTATAAATAGTGTTATAATATTCCAAAGTCTAATGCAGCTCATGGCACATTGCCTAACTGCTTATTTAGACTTCTATTCATTTATTTTATGTGGTTAAAAACACTGTTTTACTGTCTTGCCTTTGTTAGGTCTTTGTTTCCAGGAAGCCATTTCAGACACAGGAGCAAGGGTATTCACTTTGTTTGGGTTTGCAGTGATTTCACATTACAACCATAAAATGAATGTATCTTCTCATTATTTTGTGATAACAGTCCACACAACCCTTTTGTTCCTTTTACTGCTTGGCTTCTGTCTTGCTTTTATCCTTTTTAAAAACTTTAGCTCTTTGATAGTGTTTTATATTTTGCAATATTTTAGCTACTTTTATTGAATGGATAGCTCAAAACTCATTTCCCTCTTAAATTTGTCCGGAAATCATCTTGACTGAGTTTTATTTAGCTATAAAAGTACCTAAAGTGTCTGCCTTAGTGGTTCTCATCTTGAACATAATGACAATGTACTAATGGCATAGAGCCCCATCAAATTTATAAAGCAAAAAAAAGAGTGCATGAGTTGTGCATGGTATTTTTAGTGTCTGAACACACCAGTGCTGTTCAGGCCATTTGCGAGGGAGTTAGGCAGGTGCCTTATTCCACAAGGACATCTGGTTACCAGGAAAATTTTATTTTGGTATGTGTGGTTGGTTGCACTGGTTTTCATCACTTGTGTTTCATTAGGAGCTTCCCAATTATCTATCACTCATGCAACAAAGAGTTTTCCTGATTAATTTATTTGCAGCTACTCATTTAAGCCTGAATGATTGATTAACCATTCAAAGTGGTAATCAGAAATATCATAAACCTTGAACCCCACATAGCCTGCACACTGTTCCACTTTGTCTGTGTAAAGCACATTTAAAGATATAAGACTATTTAAAATTCACATTCCAGTTTGAGTAGGGAATATAATATAAAGGGAGATGCTGTTATATGAAAATAAGCAAAGTGCAAAGTGGTGTGATACAAAGACCTGTAATATAGGTGTCATGTAAACAGGGATTGGAGACGGATGCAAGTGCAATTAAAGCTTTTAATCAAGAGACAGGCAGACAAATCTAAAACGATATCATGGTCACAAAAAGGCGAGGGGTCAGGCAATCAGCAAACAGGCAAAACAGGGCTTAAATGAGAATAACAACCTACAACGAAAACCGGATCAAAAACCATGGACTGAGAACCACAGGACAGATGGCTCAGTAGCATACTAGTGGCAAAACACAGAAACAATACTTCGCACCAAACAAAGACACACAAGGGTTTTAAATATACAACATAATGAAGGGAATGACACGGGACAGCTAAGATACATTGGGAAATAACCAATAACATAACAGCGACGGAGACAGGACAGGAACCAAAACAAACACACATGTCAAAGTGAACAATCAATGAAAACCCGGAAGTGTGCGTGTAACACCCTCACCACCTGATGAGGGGAGATATGAAAGTTTATAAAACACATGACATGGAGCTGCTGCTTCACCATCAGAGTGTCTTTATTGTCTCTTAACCATTTAAAAAAGTTCATGTATTTTTGCAGGCTTTACATGTCAGCGTACTTGCAGTGACAGAACATCACTTCAAGAGAAATCACAATATAAATTAGAAAAAATAATTACTTGCATACAGCTGTTCATTGACCGCTGTTTCCACAAAACTGAACATATAATCATAATATAATATAAATTTATAACAGATAAAATACGTAAAGAACATTCTGCATAACAGCATAAACATGTGATGTTCACAGTGTTTTTAAACTTGAATGGACTCTGAAATTGTGAACACTGTCAGCAAAAATGATTATATTATATTATATTTTACACATTTTTAATACATATTCATCGACTTATCTTCGTGAAACAATACATCTCCTATTAAAACACAGTCAACCACAACTTATAACTCATAATTGTTGCATTATTTATCAGAAACACATTATATTTGTGAATTTATCCCGTTATCACGCTATTTCTCAGACCGCATGGTATCATTAGCATAGAATGTAAGACTATAGCACACGCGATATACAGATTGAACTTGAACTGAATTTTTCAACTTATGATAACAATAATTTATTAAACACGTTAAATGATGACAATTACATTTCTCATAACTTTGACACATTAAGAAAGCATTCTTATTACATTTATGTACATTTCATAGCCTACCTGATGAGGGGAGATATGAAAGTTTATAAAACACAAGACAGGGAGCTGCTGCTTCACCATCAGCGTCTCTGTATTGTCTGAACAGCACACACTAATAAGTGCATTCAAGAAATACATTCTCTTGTTTCAGTGATATAGTTTATTTACTATTATTTATTTATTTTATTTTTGTAACCATCACACGTCCTTTCGCGCTTCGGTAGTTCATGCTACGGCGCTCAGCAAGAGAGGAAATCCGTGACAGTAGGCTGATTGGCATCTCTAAATTGGGTGGTGTGTGTGTGTGAGTGTGAGTGTGAAAGAGAGATTGTGCCCTGCAGTGGGTCGGCACACCATCCAGGGTGTCCCCTGCCCAAAGACCCCTGGGATAGGCTCCAGGCTCCCCCTGACCCTATGTAGGATAAGCAGTACAGAAAATAGATGGATGGACCTTCTAATCAAATTAAAGAAACTTAAAACTACTATCACATAATTGCTAATAATATTTACACTGTAACCACACTGAGTATAAGAGTTTTACATATTAAGCATAACAAAATATTAACAAAAACAAGATTTAAATTTATACCTTGAACTGCCGCTTAAAATTGTCCTTCAAGAACTATTCATTCAAAATTCAAAAATCACTACAAACATACCCCTGTGGTAATCTGTGCTGGGTAGCTAAGAGTCTGTTTGGTTTAGGTGCAGAAGATTCATTCATGTGACAGTAAAAATAACAAGGATATAGTGTCATCCATGCTTATGCTGTTACCACAGATTGTTTTTTATTGTGTCCCCATTCCAGTGGATTTCCACAAAAATCCATGGTACTCCAGTGCAACTCTCTATACGAAAGGGCCAGTAGCTCCCCCTTTTGGAAAATCTTCAGCCTGTTAAACATGAATGAGTTAGAGTGAGTGTTAAAAGCCAATTCGTGATTTACATTCACATTTACAAATCATTTTTAAAAAGCTTTAAAGAAAAGAGTACGATGATAAATTGGAGAGATTTACTCTACATGATTTACCACATATTTTAACCAATGTGTTTGTGGCAGTAGTATACTTTGGGCTCTAACTACCAAATACGCATAAATACCAGTTTAAATTCCCATATAATTTTGAAACTTGCCCAATCTGGCTGTGATTTGCTAGAAAAACAGATAACCTTCCTTTCACAATGGTAGTTCTGTGGATCTAGACAATATTCTATCACCAGGAATTCAAGTCTATACATAAGTAATCAAAAGCTGACAACCGGATAATACCCTTGCACATTTGAATGAGCAAATCTTCACGATACATTCGAAGCTTTTTCCCCCAACAAGTTAATCTTATCGAGTTTATTTCAACAGGTCATCAGATGAAGGTGAAGAAAAGCATGAAGACTGAAACACTGAGAAAGAGAAGTTGCTGAAAGGATTTGCAAAGAGAGGTTTTAAATTTACAGCCAAGATCTGTTCAGTTTGAGAAAGATAAAGCACCCTTATCTACAGAGAAGCCTTTATTATCAACCCAACTGAGGCAGTCATCTTTTCAAATGTAGCCTAATATGTTACAGCCTAAGGAATTCATGGTCATTATATTGATTGCACTGTGTTGAAATTATAGTTCAGTGTGTTGGCAAGAAATCCTTCTTTGCGCTTCTGTTCCAGATTAATCCCAAATTCAGAGAAATACCACTGCAGATGGGGAATTGTGTCACCACTGCTTCAGCCTATTCTAACATAGTGAATAGATAAGTCAGCTGGCCATCATCCAATAAAATCACAACTTTAAAGCTTTTGAAACAACTTGCTACAGATCTTTGTCCTCACTGATGAATCCCATGGTACATCTAATAATCTCACATTCTTTCTCGCTGGAAAACTGTGTAAAAGGGCAACAAGCCTTAAAAACCTTTAACTGTGCAATAGCTGGACATAGGCTATATACACATTGTGCTCAAAATTTCCCTTACAAACAGCATATAAACACCACATATAAGTGCATACAAACTAATAGATTTGTATGATAGAGATTTATCATTTTAGTTATATTTCAGAAGTCATTCATGACACCATTGCCCACTTTTACTGTATGGTACATATANNNNATAGATAGATATATGTATGTGTGTGTGTGTGTGTGTATAACTCATTTGACTGATCTAACACTTCAGTCATCTCATGCATTATAGAAGAGAAAGTGCAAAAATGTGGAGTACACAGGGTCCCTGAGTTTGGAATTGAGGACTACTGCTTTACCTGACCAAGTGTTTTCCCTACAGGAAATATGGCACCGTGGCTCTGGACACAGGCCTCAGGGAATGCGTATAAGTCTGAGGAATGAGGCTCTGTGCTTTGTTTGGAAGCTTGCCAAGCCATTTCAGCCATAGCGGTAAAGGAAAGAGAAATGGAAGGAGGGTTAAAAAAACAGAACTAGGAGAAGGTGGCAGTATTTTCAAATCTAGTGGTGCCTCATAAGGACTAGAAACTGCACAAAATGTAATTTGGGCCATTGAGAGAGAGAAAGAGCAGAGTGATGGATATACTTCCCTCCTCTTCGGGTACAGAAAAATTTTAAATTCTCAACAGATTTCAATTCTCTTAGCTCAAAAATAACATAATTGCTTTGACTATCTTAGTAAAGACAATGTTAAAGGCCTGGCCTGGGTTTGGTTTCTATATGGTCAAAACATTGCAAAAGCCCCTGAACTCAAGAAGACTCAGTACGAGGAATATATTCACTGGACATATTACCTCTCTCTCTCTCTCTATCTCCTCTCTCTATATATGCTGCAGTTAGCTAGGGTTTTCATTTGCGTCACACCGTATGTGTATGTGCATGTGTGTGGACTAAGGTTACTCCTGAGTGTTGATTCAGCTGCCGCCTTCCTCCTCGCTGCCAGTGAATTGGCAGGTTCTTACACCACTGCCTCGCCGTAACTTCAGCCTGCAATTATGACTCAGTTAACCCAGATTGAGCGACAGTGCTAATCCTGGTTTATTGACAGAATGAGTTAGAGGCCACTACAGTCCAGTCAGAGCTATCCAGCTGCAACCAGTGCAGCACTTTAAGATATCTGAAGATATCTGAAGATATCTGACCAAATGCCTCATTTGACACAGACTACATCGAAACAGTTACAATCATAAACTATACATATCAGTGCATTCTAAGCAATTTAGTATATTTTAAAGATATTGCTACAAAAATTGTAAGATAAGGCTCTTCACCTCTTGTACTCTCACTGTCCACCTGTACATTCAACCAATTATCAAATCAGCCAATCATGTGTCAGCAACGCAATGCATAAAATCATGCAGATATAGGTCAAAAGCTTCAGTTAATGTTCAAATCACGATTGGAGTTTTTCAGTGACTGCTGATCTACTGACATTCTCATGCAATCTTTAGAGTTTACACAGAATGGTATGAAAAACATTGCCTGACCGTTTTCAAAATTTCACTTGTCCAGATAGCCTATTGTAGCTTCAGATACTTGTACTAGGCTAACAGGAGTGGAACCTGATATGGCCTTTTACTGTTGTAGCCCATCAACCTCAAGGTTCTATGTGTTATGCACTCTAATATGCTCTTCTGTTCACCATAGTTGTAAAGTGTAGTTATTGGAGTTACCGTAGTTTAATAGAGTTACCATTTTCCTCTGACCTCCCTCATCAACATGGTGTTTCCACAAGCAGAACTGCCACTCACTGAATGTTTTTTTTGTTTGTTGTTTTTTTTCACCGTACTAGGTAAACTATAGAGACTACTGTGGGTAAAAAGCTCAGGAGATCTTTTCAAAATGCTGTGTCACAGAGCAGTGAAAATACATTTGGAGGAAATCACTATCCACCCTCTTCCACAGATGCCCTTGATTGGCTAATGTCACTGTGATTGACAATGGAGAGAAAGTATGCCACGCCTCACACTCAGAAATCAAAGTTAAGTAGCCACGGATGGATGCGCCATTTTCGGGACTCAAACCCTCAATCTCCTGATGGGATACAAGTGCCTGTGTACATTGATACTATAGAAATGGATTATCATAATGCATTAGAATGAGTATATTAATCCAAACCTGTGATTAGCCTTGCAGCCAAACTATTGTCAGAGCTATTTCACTCAACAAGTTTAAATTAATCATCACCTCTTGAGCAGTTAGAATAGAGAATTCAACAGTGCTGTGGTGTAAGTAACATTAAAGGCTTAAACAGTAGCCTATGCATTACAACAATGGAGTCATTAAATTATGAACTTAGAATTCAACATTTATTGAGCAATCTATAGGATTTCACTTGAATGCTAGAAATGTTGGTGTATTAGCACAAATAGCAGCACTATAAGAGGCCATGGGCTACAGGGAATCAGGTTGTGTTAGCCCAGGTGCATCACATAGGTGGTCTTGCTCCCAGCTGGAGTGTGTATATCATGTATGCACCCTCAAACACCCCACAACACCTTTGTACTGATCTCTCTGCTGGTTTCTGTTCTCTTTTGTTATAGCACGTGATACTTCAGTGTCAAGGTTCTCCAGAACAAGCACACTCACACAGACAAACAGAGAGTTTCATGTACACGTTGATTTTGAATAGTCAGAGGGAGTGAATCCTCACTGCTGTCTCATTGTGTAGTTTGGCTTTGTTACTGCACACACTCAAGAGTCTATTTTCCAATCCCTTCCACACCCTGACTTGATTTTATTTTCTTTTTCTCTTTTTTCCCATCATTTAAAAGATTATAGTGTTCCTCTCTTCTGCCTCCAAGGCTTTTTCTCCCAGTAAAAACAGCTGTGTGTGTGTGTGTGTGTGTGTGTGTGTGTGTGTGTGTGTGACCTCAGGAGCTCTGAGGTTACTGTAGCTGTGGCAGCATTGTGGGATCCTGTGTTCTAGCTCCTTGGCTGGCTCATTCTCTTTTACTGTGGCAATACAGTGGAACATTTTGAAGGTCTCGGCTTCCACACAAGTCAGTGCTGTGGTTTACAACCAATTAAAAAAGTTCTGGAAGCGCCACCAGTAGCAGCTGTGTGTGTGGTGGTGCAAAGCAGGAGGAACAGAAGGAAGGAAAGCAGTGGGACATAACAGCTGAGTTTGGAAGCATTTGGAAGAGATGATTATGAGCCTATGGAGATAGATGATTTAGAAAACACTATTTTAGAGGTGAGAGAGACTAAAATGCAGAATGAGCATAATGGCCATATCATTCTGGCTCTGAGCTCAGGAGAAGTGTCCAAATTTGAATGAGCGAGTGTGATGTCAAATTTAGGTCAATTTGATATAAATGAAGTTATGAGAAAAGGTACGAATGCTTGCCTTATATGCAGCCTTAACCTTGACATAATTTTCCTATAAACTGCAAATTGTTTCAAAGTTCAAAAAGTGATGTAGTTGATATAGGCCAGAATTTACAGATCATGCTAACGCTGGGGTTTTTCAAGTGTTGATCATATTTAATTTAGGCAATGATACACTTGATAGTGGAAAGATAGTGGAAAATGATTTAGAAAAAGGTTGCATTAGACCAATTCTAAAATATAAAATCCCATTCTCTGGCATTGTTCCATATTAGAGCTAGGTGACATGAATCAAATCAGGCCTCCTTCACCAGATGAAGGACTCTGAACAACTCATGAAAAAAGACTCTGAAGTTCACTCCTCAAAGTACAGATGATGTGATAATAGAGGATAGGAAGACAGGAAACATGCTGAATAATACATTGAGCAATGATACATTGAGCTTGTATCAATAGTGGTTTTGTCTATAGGTGGAGATATAAAGGACGAATCAGAAGAGCAAATTATGTTTGCATGAAAGCCATGATTCTGTGTGATAACTGGCTCTCACCATGTCATCTCTGAGCCTGCCCTTTTAATAGAGATGTGGGCTAAAGGTCTGCTGTTCCTGTCCCAGCTTGTAATTGTCTGACACGATATGTTGTCTCATTCCCAGAGGGTTCCCGGTCCTGGGCCAGCCTGATTCACCCCAGAGAACAACCACCAATTATATTGCTCAGTTCCAAAAGTGCTCTACAGGGGCTGATGAGAACGCCATTGCTGATCTCTGGAGTCTCTCAGGTCAGAGGTCCTAAGGCGATGTTTTATTTTGCTGTATGCTATATTAGGACAAAGATTTCACTGTTACATACAGTAGTAAATCACTTGACAATAACTTGTCATTCAGTTCACTGCAACATGCTTTATATCTGTCAAAGAAGTAAGGAACAGTATTCATCCCAAATGTATTATATGGACATTATTACGTAGCTTACTGGATTTGGACAGTCAGTTTCAGTCTGTTGCAGTTAAGGAATCTTGATAATACACTCTTCTCGACTCACAAGAGACAACAGTAGTGCAGTGTTCCTATCATAAGTCCAGGCCACAGGAGTAGCAGATACACAGCTGTGTGTATGTGTGTGAAGGACACACTAGAATTTTCACATGAGAAAAACGATCGAGGGTGTGTACAAGCAGTGAAGAAAAAGTGGGAGTGAAAGAATTAGATGATTCAATCATATCCTTAAAGAATCTGAAGGTATGAGACAGCTTGTCATTATAAGGAAAATATATGAGTGTCTCTACTGATAAGTCAGGAAATAAAATGTTATAGACAAATCAAATTTTTACAAAGTGTTCCTAATCTGTTCTGCTATCTGGAGCTTCCTCTTGGAGGCTGGAAGCTCTTATGGGACACGCTGGACTTGGGTTTTCCCTACACTACACAATAATTAACAGATCTGACTGTAACACATAACCAGGTTTTAAGAAACATCAAAAAATCAAAAACGTCAGCATCACAGGGTAGCTGAATATGCATGGAGAAGATCATTAATCACCTTATTATGTATATTGATGCTAACTTTTTAACAAGAAGAAAGGCAAATCATCTTTCCCAAGCAGAACAAGCTAATTATATTCTTTCAGACTCCCAGCTGAGATGACAGGATAAATGCAAATGCTGACTTCTATTAACAGATCCCTGTAGTTGACTAGTGTCATTCTGATTGACAGGGGAGTCGTTTGTAAAATACAGTAACCATAAACTGAGATCTATTAAACCATAAACATTGCTCCCCAGACAGCAAGGATGAGTCAGTTCTCATTTAGCTACAAGACAGCCTCTGTCAAGGCTGTATTCAGTGTGTTTAGACCCCTCGTGAATAAATACAAGCCTTAATGAGACTTTTGTTTGCACTAAGAAATTCGTAGTACTTCTCAGGTTCACACTTGGATCAGGACAGCTTCAAATCATATGTGCCATAACCATAATGTTAGACTAAAAATGCACAAATGTCAACTGATCTGTTCTTCTTCCTCTTCTTCTTCTTCTTCTTTTACATATAAAAAAAGTCTGGCATACATTTTTGTGAACTTACAGAATTATGTAAAGATAATGAAAACACATTTTGGAGGCCAACAGTGCACAAGGGACATGCTACACTCTCAGAAAGGATGTGTTAATATCCTACACACGTTTGTGTTATTACTATTTCAACACATGCTGTGCTAAAACATCCAATAAATGTGTTTAAAAAAGTAAAAAAAAAAATCGTACGAGTGACCAACACAACATGTGTTAAATTATTGCGCTGCTGATGTCATCATTAAACTATGAACTTGCCTGAAAGTGAATGTTCGTTACTTTGACCTTTTGATTGTGACTGCAGATTTGGAGTCCTGAGGCGAGGAAACCACCGGTAAGTTAGCGTTCATCACTATTTAGCGTTAATGCTGCTGAAAGTGCCTGGCTGAGTTTGTGATATTTAGGCAGGGAGCTCTTGAAAATGTATTCACTAGAAAACAGTAACTCAGCAAGTGATAATTAACGTTACCTACCGCGATCGCTTCAAAAGTGAATACAGGGTGTGCTGTTATAGGAAAATAATCCATGACAGGGTGCAATGCGGAGTTACCAGCTTGAAGTTGATTGTTTTTCAATAACAACACATCCCTAAGTGTTTCATTCCTCTTAGCAATTTATCAACAATAGCCATTAGTCTTCACCATCCTCTGTTTTTCTCTTTCTTGAAAACAATAATACTAAAAATGTGTTGTCATAAAGTCTGTACATGATTTCTTGTATTTTTTTAATTATTTTTTTATTATTGTTGCGGCCATAAATGCTTGATTTTCGATCTGTGGTAATTTAGAAATATTGCAAGCTCCTCTGAATATAGCAGAGTTTGCCTGATTTTGCGTTCATTTCTGCGATCACAAAATCGCAAAATCCTTGAGGGACTGGTCATATTACAGAGAAAAAGCAGAACATAACATTTTCTGAGGTGAAGACTTTCCTGTGGTGGAAAACCTAAATGAACAGCTTTACCTCTAACTATTACAAAGCACTGACACTGAAGACTCTTTCCATGAATCTTAAATAAATATCTCCTTACAGAAAACTTCCCCATATCAATAATGATATGTTTTCATTTGTTAAATAACAATATATGTTTTTTATTATTATACTTATATTATGTGGAGAGTCTGCCATACGAGTCCCTGTGAATGAGCTGTTACTATAGAAATATTAATGTACAGTATAAGTATGAGTGCATTTGTATAAACCAGTAACGTTATGGAAAATTAATCAACACCTTCTGACTGATCAGATTAGAGAATTCAACAGTGCTGTGGTACACTCTAAATTAATGTTTTAACCTTAGCAGCCTGTAAGGTAATTACCTGACCAGAGTACTTGAAACTATTTCTATTCTCACAAAATGAATTTGAAGGGGGTTGAGATTAGGCTATGTGATGCACATGAATAAAAAAGCATTCTTGTGGTCTAATTATGTCACTCAAAACAACACTGTAAAAGTCTGTTAAATGTTTCTTCACTGTTGCAAGTATACATTTATTATAAGATCGTGAGCTGTTGGAGCCTTTGTATTTTGTCTAATGTTTCATTTATGGTCCTTAGATATTTTCCTGATGTTGTAGGAACAGACAGATTTGCATCCATGTGCTCTCTTGTTCTCTGCTGATGTGTGTGAACTTGTCAGAGTGTAAGCCAGTGTCTCTCTGCCATACATGTTTCTATGCTATCAGAGTTCCTCCTGCTGGAGGAAGATTAGACAGTCATTATGTCTGGGACCAAACCTAACAAAAGTCCTTTTATCACACAAAGACCTCTGCCTGTATGAAGTGAGATTATGCTCAATTTTAAAGTTATTTTTAGGGTATCATTTGGTGAACAACTATCCATGTGGAGAACCTAGAAATCATACCTGAGTGATAAGTGACTGCTTATTTGTGTTTTTATCACTGCATTTTCAATGATCCAAGCTTCAATACGGTGCAGTAGTAGGTAAGTAACCAAATATGAATACATTAATTCAAAATGAAGAGAATGTGCTCTAAAGAGATACAAATACAGACATGAATAGGAGCAGGGCTTTTTAGAAAGCTTGCCAGAAAGGATCACAGGACATTTTTATTTTCATGTGGGTGCAAGCAAGTGGTCAGATATGAAATTCACAGGACAAAGAACATGAATGTGCAGGGCTGCATGATACATTTACTTTGAATGATTGCATTTGCCTAGTTCCTTTTTTCATCCTTAGTACCTGCCTGGTCAGTGACATGGTGATTTTAAATTAGGTTGCTTGTTTGTTTATATTTTGGGAAATAGAACAATTAAATTCATTTGGGAAAAAATCAAACAAAAATAATAGCTCTGAGCAGGATTTTAAAAGAACATCCCATGCACATCTCCAGTTGAGACCAATTACGAACTGGTAGTAGTATGGTACATTTAAAAAAAGCTTCAATGCTCCTGGTTTGATCCTGAGCTTGGGTTACTGACTACGTGGAGTTTCTGTGCATGTCTGTGTTTCATCTGGCTTCTCCAGTTCACAGTTTAGGCCACACCCACTCCAAGTTTAAATCCAAATACAGATATGGATATCTGGAGCAATAAACAGATATAGGTACAGATACAAGTAGTTTCTTTGCATTACACCCCTAGTGCATTTATTTGTTCATAATAATTAGGGCTAAATGCACTTCACCCACTATAAAGGTGCCTAAATATTTAGTGACAAGGAACTAATAAAAGGAGCTAAATAGTGAATTATCACATGATTGAAATGTATCATATTATGTGAAATTTACATTTTTTTCTATTGTGCCATGTTATGTTTCACACATTTTTCACATGTATAGCACTTTTTATATATATTGCATGTAGTTTTATTTTCATTTCCAATTTTTTTTTTTTTTTTTACAAACATTATGCAATTTTAAAATCTGGGGCATGTAGTTTTATTTTTCATGTGTGTTTTTTCACATAATTTATTTATTTTGATATGTTAATTTTTCATATGTAATGTTTTATTTTCCACATGTGATTTTCTCACACTAATAATTCTTATTCACATGTGATCATGTGCAATTTCAATGCATAACATTGTGAAAGGCACTTTCACATGTTTTTCACATGCAATTACACGTGAAACTTGCCCGAGCCATATCTCCCTGCAGTTCTTGCCTGGTTTCCCGTTGATACTAAGCTTGGTGGAGTCTCACCAGTACTTGGATGGGAGACCTCCTGGGGAAAACCAAGGCTGCTGCTATAACTGGTATTAGTGAGGCCAGCAGGGGGTGCTCACCCTGTGGTCTGTGTGGGGTCTAATGCCCCAGTATAGTGATGGAGACATGTTTCTTTTGGATGAGACTTTAAACCGATGTCCTGACTCTCTGTGGTCATTAAAAATCCTAGGACACTTATGGGAAAAGAGTAGGGGTATAACCCCGGGGTCCTGGTGAAATTCCTGCATTGGCCCTTCTCTATCACGGACCCCTAATTATCCCCATCTCTGAACTGGCTACATCACGCTCTCCTCTCCACTAATAGCTGGTGTGTGATGGGCGTTCTGGCGCACTATGGCTGCTGTCACATCATCCAGGTGGATGCTACACACTAGTGGTGGTTGAGGAGATCCCCTGCCCCCATACGATGTAAAGAGCTTTGAGTGTCCCGAAAAGCGCATATATAAATGTAACTGTTACGTGCAATCACATACAGTATTCACTTAATAACAATGTGAAATGCATATTATTTTTCCATAAGTACCTCCCTTCAGACAAATGATTTAAAAAAAGTTATATATTTAATTGCATTATTTCCTTCAATACCATTACCATCGCTAGTATTTTATGCTTAGATGAAAAACTGTGTGCAATTAGCATTGCCCAAGTATTTGGGTCTATTGTATGTCTGCGAACATATTTTATATCTCAAAAGCTCAAATGTGTTAAATGTGTTACTTTTGGGTTGCATAGCGGTTTGTTGATGTGTGAAGTGAATCAAATTTACAAAATCACTGAAACAAAACCTAACACTTGCAACACATTATAGAGCGATGAAGATTCTGGTTCTCATTAGCAAAGAGCTGATAGCTGAGTGGCCTAGATCCAACAACTTCTCCCTGTCTCCTCTCGGTGTAGTGATTCATCATTCCAGTCGATGATGTGAGCTGTATGCATCTTTCCAATTCTGCCTCAGACGGGAAGGTGGGATGATTCCCTTGCTGGACTTCCAAAGCTGGAGAGGTGAACGTACATCTGTGTAAACAACCACCCTGGGCAGCCAGGGGAGCAACAAAATGTGAAAGGAACGCAAAGCCTAATGTATGCTTTTGGTCTTTGCTCCTAAAAAGAACTCTAGTGTGAAAAGCAGAGAAAGGGAAGTGGATTGAGAATGTTTGTTAGGATTTTTTCCACAAATAGATCATTTCATTTATTGGTTGTCATGCAGCGAAGGATGGAAAATTCAGGGTAGGTTTGCAGGTCTGAAGTCACTCTGCCCTTCATGATCTCTCCCTCACTCTGTACACTCAAAGGAAGCTCTATTCACTGTATGGCTTTTGGAGCTAAACCAGCTGTTAAAGCTTCTGCCTCTATCTATCATATTATATTAGCTCTCATAATCACATACATTCAACATCGTGTAGCTGTGGTTAACATACATAGCTACAGCTATAGTGCACTAGGTCCAACTCACAGGCTGAGTACTACACTAAAATGCAACTGAAATAAGTAATGTGTACAGTAAATACAGTTTTGGAGAAATAAATATTCTCTGAGAACAGCTGTTTCATTTCAAGAAAAAAGTACTACACAGTGGGTTCACAATTTCTTCAAAACCGGAAATCACACAGACAACACATTGCAAAACAATGCACATACATGCCATTCCACCCCTACCTTAACTGCTGCATCTCAAGTATAGGTCTATCTTAAATAAGAGATATTATTTATCTATTAATATTCTCACTTGCACAGCCCAGCACAGTAATACCTAAATTATTAACAACACTCTTCACTAACACTCAAGCTGATTCAACATATTGCAATTGCTCATAGAGAACAGAGAATAAACCAAACTTACTGTATTATCTAAACATTTTGCACAATTCTGCTGCCATACAATCATCACTACTGTATATCTAAAAACTGAAACTGATATATATTAATGTGAGTGTACAGTAAATAATCCTTTCAATAAATGTCATGAGATTAAGCTTGGTACTCATTATCAGAAACTCAGAAACTAGATATTCACAAAACATTAATTTCCTCTGAATCACAAATAAAGTGTAAGGAAAAATGTGTAGATTGTTATAAGCTAAAACAAATACAGTAATCACATACAATGACAATTAAAATTATGGTTTAAAATACACTACAAGAACTTCAACAAACATAGATAATGCAGATAACTTACACCACAAGCTGACAGTTGTGTTTGGGTAATCATTCAGGTTTCAACTGGTCTTGCTATTGATTAGTCATAATATTTCTATTGCAACAAATATGAAAAGCATAATTGTAAAAAAAAAAGAGAGAGAGAGAGAGAGAGAGAGAGAGAGAGAGAGAGAGAGAGAGAGAGCGAAAGAGAGAGCGAGAGAGAGAGAGAGAGAGAGATGTGGCACAGTAGTGTAGAATGCTGCATTGCTTCCTCTGGGTTCTCTGGTTTCCTCCTAACTCTGAAAAGTATTACAGTAAGTGGATTGGCTACTCTAAATTGATGCTAGGTGTGAAGGAGTGTGTGAAAGTGTGTGCATGGCCCTGGGATGGACTGGTGTCCCATTCAGTGTGTCCATGCCTCTGTCAGTGTTCCCATGGTAGGCTCAGGATCCACCACAACCCTGAAAATTATAAAGCAGTAACTGAAAATGAATGAAGGAATGAATATTACATTTATGATAGATTTCAAAATCGAAATGTCTTCATTGTCCAAAAAAAGTATTTTCAGGTTCCCCAAGGAAAAAAAGCATGCAAAAAAAACAAAAAACAAAAAACAAAAAACCACCCCAAAACAAAACAACAGTGGCACTTAAGATCCCAATTATGTACAATACATTAGTGCAAATGAGCTTAAAGGTAAACAGTTTAAAGGTTAAATACAAAAGCCATTGAGGGGACAATGCCAATGACAATCATTTACACCCTGAAAGGTACAGGTTAGTTTATTTTTTCTAAGTGTATGTGTTGAACAAAAAATATTCATTTAAATTTAGTAAAATAGTCATAAAACTCAATCCATTACACATGTAAACTCTACGAGTGATTCAAAGTTCAATCTTAATCTGTCTTGCTCTTTTGGTAACGTACTAACCCATTTGTCTATTTGATGAATGACATTTATCCATTTATGAGCGATTTGGGATGTAGCCACACGCCTTCTTTTGGCCCGCAGGGCGGATTTGAATCCCGTGGTCAGTTTGGAGCCAATAGGAATGCACGGCACTTCCGTTTATGGTCTTTGTGGGAGGGGCTAGTAATCATGGCGAGTGCTTACTCGGGACAGAAGGCGCGTGCAGGCGCCGCATCTTTCACTCCGACCACCTGTTGACTGGAGCATGAACTTAACGAATAACACTAGGCTGTAATCGGATCGTTTCTCGCACAGATGTGCATTGGCGCTACATCCGCACACTGAACTCTGAGACACCGAGCAAAGTTTTTTTTTTTTTTTTTTTTTTTTTACAAGTTTATCAATCGAGCAACGCGTTTGAAAGAAGAAGCGCGAGCAACTTTTGCCAAGTGACATCTCAAGGACATGCACGTCATTTATAGTTTATGCGCAATGTTTTTTGGAGATGTTTCAGGAGTTGGAAAGCCAAATGTCATCCGTGCACGGTCACCTAATCTGCATTTTATGTGATTTACGCGTGAGATGGTCCGTTACAACCTCCCAGGTTGGGGAGAAATAACTTAAAACACTGCGACGCGCGTTTTCGCCTCATAATGAAAGCAGTGAGCGTGGTTTTTGCGTTGGTTGCTTTGTGGAGGATAAGTGTAGCGAGCAGGAGACACTGTCCCGACCTCACCGTGGAGAGCTGTGAGTGTGCAGCAGAGCGCTCCAGGGCGCTGAACCGGCGCAGCGCGCGCGTCACGGTGACCTGTGATGATGCGGATTTGACGGACACGCTCGAGCCCCACACGCTGCTCAGCACCACTGCCTCACTGTGAGTCCACTGAGAGCAACACGGGAGGGTTGGGTGCATGAGTTAAAGGATGGATGGATGGATACATGGATTTGTGTAGGAGTGGCAGAAATATCAATCGTTTAAACCAGGGCTTCTTAAACTTTTTTACTCCTTTAACTGTAAAATAAACGACACACACCCCCTTAACCCACATCCATATATTCAAATATCTGACTAATTATTTAACTGTATACAATAATTTACTGGAGCCACAGAGCGTTTTTACTCCTGAAATTGAAATTCACAGAAAACTTTAGGTCTAATTTGACATTATTTATGGGCCTACCTGTTATTGAGGTTTAGTTAAAGGGGCCAGTTAGAGTGAGGGGAAACAAGTATTCAGACACTTTTGTTTTTGTTATTTAATATACTTCCAGTGCATATATCCACTTCAAATTTTACACACAGTGCCTTTTCACTTTGTAGTTATAAATATGAACAAAAGGTATGTATTTATAAGCATAAAGAAAATATATGTTTTACAGAAATGAAACTGATAAGGAAAAAAGTATTCAGACATTATGTTTAAAATATCTGTGTGTAAAAATTGCATACAGACAAATCAAATGTGAGATGTAAATTCTGCAAAAATGGTTTCTTCTTTCTTCTCACTGTAAATTGACTAATAACTGTAAGAACACAACAATAAATATAATAGCTTTGATTATGTTGGGGTATATTTCCACCACTGTAACGAAACTAAAAATAAAAGTAATAATGGACCCATGGCTATTCTTCACTGGCCCTGGAGGTCCCTTACACTTTGAGAAGTACTGCTTCAAGCAATTTAAACAATGCACGACAATGATCTCAATATTTAGGTTTGCTAACAAGGTACCAGCAAATAGTAATAGTATTGCAAATAATAATAATAAGAAGCAGAAAAACAAAAACATAAATACGTACAGTACATTTCAATTATAACTGTATATATTACAGAAATGGAACTAAAATGAAACATCTATTAGAAGGATTTTATTTATTTATTTATTTTACCTCCAGGTGATAGCTTTTTGCCCTGAGTAACAATGGAGTTGGTCAGTATTAAAACTGCTGATGACACCTGTGTATATGTTTGAAAAATACACTGTGATGTAATTTACAATGCTATAATGCTATACCATGCTACAATCAATATAATATTGTTAAATTGCTCACTTCAGTGGTCTTACAGCTGCTAGCAGTTATAATTAGTGCATTCAATGCAGGCAGTAAGCAGCAATAGCTAAAAAAAATATTATCTCATGACTGATAAGATGATTGGAAACTTACTGCAGGAGGAAATGTAATGGAGTTTTTCTTTCTTTCTTTCTTGCATTGCATCTTTAAATCATGGTGGAATTTAGTGAATAGAAATTATAGGGGCAGAAAATAATTTATCCAATTTCCATGTCAAATAAATCTAGCAATGAATTATTAAAAGGCTCGTTACTTAGCAGTTAAGTTCTCTTTTCTTTTGACTGCACAATACTCTAACTGAAACTACTTCAGTGCCTGCTGTACTGAGTGAGACACTACAGGAATAAATCTTGTGAGAACATTACAGGACATGTTAAACTAACACCTCTAAATGGACCCTTATCAACATAAACAGAAAAGCTCTACCTCCTTGGGTACACTATTGCATATGCCTTATGGCTGATCTCCTGCTTAGTCAGTAGATTTCCTGCAGAGTGGGTTATTGTGAAATTTTAATTTGCAGAAGTGATTTTCCTCAGGGTAACTACATTGGCATTGCTGGACTGTGTTGTGTATTATTTATCTTATCTTTTTTGCTGTAACACAACTCAGATTAGATGATTAGTTTATCTGGAAAAATAGAATGTAATTGTTACATGAGCAGCCCTTTTTCTGATGCCAATGTTCATTCAGAATCAACATTAATATGTCAGGGGGTAACAAATCCAAAATTAGCTAGCCCATCAGCTGTGTGAATGCTTAATTGTGCATGCTGTCTTGGTTGATGTCTGGAGTATAGCAGGCGGATGTATTTGGAAACAAGGAGCAAGCTACAGTTACAGCATTGTGCATCATACCACCAAGAAATATCTAAGTGTATATATAATCACATGTATCTATATCTATATATCTAT